>OX401404.1:37625169-37990815 GCA_947846245.1 Cerastoderma edule
GTATATTGAGAAAATACGCACTTTTGGTTAACTGAGGCATCATCACGATTTGCGGTCATTGAACGGCGCGTATTGATGGTGAAAGCATATAGATTTTTTACCTCGGAATTCGTTACTTTAAACAACCCATTTCCGGTAGCCTGATTTTCTAAAACACAGGTTTGTAATTAATTTCTATCGATCATGAGCGTAATTGAGGGCATAGTTTTTGCTGCGTTTCTTTCTCTCTCGATTAAAAAAAAGAGATACTTTTCTATCTGCCTTGCTACAATACTCAATGTGGAGTGATTGATTATATTTTATTATATTTAAAACGGAACCCTGTTTATCGAAACTCTTGTCATTAAGGATAATTACCACCAGACTATGTCAGATATTTCTTTCTGTGCTTGAGTGACGAGAAACATTTTTTTTATTTTGGTAACCTTAATCAATTTTGAAACACTATAATTGTTTGTAACCTGTTAGAAAAAGGCCCTCGTGACCCTCTTTCTAAGTTTCTGAACACACTAGTCAAAAAGAAGTATATGCAGCAACAATTGTGATTTTTATACCCCCGCTGATTAATATTCGCCCATTTTTATCTTGTAATAGATATAATTGTAGAGAAGTTCTGAGATAAAAGCAAATGTCTCGACATCTTTTGGGCTCAAACCTTATAGTGCGTGAACCGATTTCATGCAGGATATATCCAGGCAAGCTGCCAAGTAAATTTGCGGCTGGCCTGTGATTTTTTCTTCATTAAGTGTCTTTCCTCATTAGAAATTCAGCAAATATTTAGGGTTGTGGAAAAACAGACGACACAATAATCTATTATAGAAAACTACTCATCATTCTAAGGATGTATTGTTCGATACACCAAAGGTGCCAGCCCAGGTATCGGTTACCAGGTGATAGACGGGATATTTCTATATCCGGTTTCGTGACGTCCGACAACACCATATATAGACAGCGACATTTTGGTATATCTTAACCACCATCACAAAGTACAATGGATAGATGGAGACCGGTTCCTAGACAAAGTGTATGATACATCAAGGGTGCCAGTCTAGGTATCCGTTACCAGGTGATAGACGGGGTATTTCTATATCCCGTTGCGTGACGTCTGCCTACACCATATATAGACAGCGACATTTTGGTCTATCTAAACCACTATCACAAAGTATAATGGATAGCTGGAGACCGGTTCCTAGACAAAGTGTATGATACATCAAGGATGCCAGTCTAAGTATCCGTTACCAGGTGATAGACGGGGTATTTCTATATCCGGTTGCGTGACGTCCGCCTACACCGTATATAGACAGGGACATTCCGGTTTATCTAAACCATCATCACCAACAATCGCATCAACTCGACCATCCCCGTCAAAAGTCGGTAGGTAGTTCATGAATACACCAGAAATCCTGGGGTAATTCGCCTTATTTCCGGCGGATAACGCACATGATTACAACATGCACGCATGCACTAAATATGTATTTATATACACGCAAATTGGTTATTTATCACAATTGAAATTTTTTTTTTTTACTATTTTCATTAAAGTTTATCATATCAACACATCTTTGTTTCATATTTTGTCAATCGCATCTTTTCGGCAATCCCCGGCTTGTATCGGGGATTTCCGATTAGGTACGATTGCAAACTGACATGCCCGAAGTTGCTGGCCTACTTTCAAAATGGCTTCCCATTTCCTCCGAGGTTATTTTAAGAAATGTCCGAGGTGTTCCGATTGCATCACCAAGTGAAATATAGATAGATGAGAGACCGGTTCCCAAACTAAGTGTATGATACACAAATGGGGCCAGTCTATGTATCCGTTACCAGGTGATAGACGGGTTATTTCTATTTCCGGTTGCACGACGTCCGCCTACACCGTATATAGACAGCGACATTCCGGTCTATCTAAACCACCATCATAAAGTGAAATGGAAAGATGAGATACCGTTGGGTTCCCAGACTAAGTGTATGATACACAATGGGGTGCCAGTCTAGGTATCCCTTACCAGGTGATAGACGGGGTATTTCTATATCCGGTTGCGTGACGTACGCCTACACCGTATATAGACAGCGACATTCCGGTCTATCTAAACCACCATCACAAAGTATAATGGATAGATGGAGACCGGTTCCTAGACAAAGCGTATGATACATCAAGTGTGCCAGTCTAGGTATCCGTTACCAGGTGATAGACGGGGTATTTCTATATCCCGTTGCGTGACGTCTGCCTACACCATATATAGACAGCGACATTTTGGTCTATCTAAACCACTATCACAAAGTATAATGGATAGCTGGAGACCGGTTCCTTGACAAAGTGTATGATACATCAAGGATGCCAGTCTAGGTATCACTTACCAGGTGATAGACGGGGTATTTCTATATCCGGTTGCGTGACGTACGCCTACACCGTATATAGACAGCGACATTCCGGTCTATCTAAACCACCATCACAAAGTGAAATGGATAGATCGGCCTCGGGTTACACGAGAAATCCATTAACACATAACACTTAGACGTACCATTATCGTCGCAGAAAATAGTGCGACAATTTTCTATGATTAAATCAGGATTTGTTTTAGACCCACGATTTCTTTTTTCGCAATTGTTTGACACATTTTCTTGATGTTAACGAAATATGTCAAAACTGTATTTGTTTATCATATTTATGCCTTGAATTCGGGGAAGTCTTGGAAGTCTCAATGGGTTATTTGGTCAACTCATTATAAATCGAGAGACTATGTGTCGAGTTGTGAAATGCATCACCTAATGCTTTGTTGAGATCATTCTTGAAAGCATGCTTTTTTTTTTAAACATCTTCGACAATGCAAAGCATACGGATCAAAAAATCACTGTTCGTGTAATCTTGTTATTCATTGTTTGTAGCATGAACATCAAAGGGTCTTATTCGGACAGACCAGAGACCTGGACAGACCTAGTAAGTTTTTATGTCTTTGAATGGAGTATAG
This sequence comes from Cerastoderma edule, assembly GCA_947846245.1. Classification (NCBI taxonomy): domain Eukaryota; kingdom Metazoa; phylum Mollusca; class Bivalvia; order Cardiida; family Cardiidae; genus Cerastoderma; species Cerastoderma edule. The sequence goes on from OX401404.1 coordinate 37,628,136, forward strand.
AAAATCGCTACCCTTTAAATGTGTTCATATATGATTGGGCACAATTTAAGACGATTACTTTTAGAAATATCAAGATGGACAAACTTTTCCTTTCTCCATTTTAAAAGATCTTCTTCTATGAAAATGTGTAATTCAGAAACGAGAAACATTTATTGCTCGGAATTATAATGTCAATACTTTACAAAAAAACCATCGCCTGAACAAACAAACGTCCTTAATACAAATGGCGGGTAAAGGATAAAAATTAGATGCCAACTACCGCACCGAACTTTTTCCCGCCAGAGATCGCTTCAATAATAAATGGGACAGTTTAATCGGCGGATCTTTATGGACGCATTTACCGGCAATCATATTGTCGTCTGGTTGCGTTATTTTGTATTCGACTCAAGTGGCTGTGGTATAATCTAATGGCTTCCAATCCAATACAGCCAGCCCAGATAGAGTGCTATCCGAGTATCAGACAGGGCGGTTAAAGTTCTATCATTGTCTCCATAAAATCATAAACAATGATTTATGACCATGGTATCGATTTTGGCTTCGTTTTTGTAACAGTTATTATTGCGTCGACGCATTAGCAACCTCAAGTTGTAGTTTTTTTATGATTAACATTTGTATTGTTAAAATTGAAAACATCATGACAAACAAACTTGTGATAAATTCATTTGGGTGTCATAATGATGCATTCACTATTCACCAAGCAATCCCGTGATTTTGCCATTTTGTTGTCTACTACTTTTGAAATAATTGTTGGAAAAAAGATTCATATTCGCAATTTCTCAACAAACATGTTTTAACAAAACAAAAAAAAAGGATTTTTTCCAATTGTTTGTTGATTAAAATCCTTTAAATGACAATGTAAAAAATGGTATTTTCGGGGTTATACATAAGATTGATCCCATATATCAGCACCTTCGAATGATCTTAAACATTAGACCATTTTTTTCAGTCATTATTCCCCTCAACTTAATAAACAGACAAACGAGTACTTTTACGTTAACACATTTTAACTTGGATGCATTTTTTTGTTCAAATATCTTTTTCCCAATGTTTATTTTTCATTAAGGTGTAATTTCCCTTTCAAAATCCACAAAATCCTAGTCGGTACAAACATTTCGTTGTGCTGATTCGGAAGCGAGCGCACACGTAAGTATTTTGTGATCACGTTGGGAGGCATCCCTATGACCGTTTAAACTCTTTACCACCTGCAGACAACATTTCTTACTTGAAGCAGACGACTTAAGAAAAGCTTTGTAAACATGTGAAAACCGTTCAGTTCTGCGGTTGTGATGTGTGTCTGGTGGAAGACGCAAACATGTGGCGTACTTCATGTCTATAGGGCCCTTAATATGCTAAAGGATGTTCATTCTGATGAAGACATATGTACGATATGTCGTATTATCGAGAAACCATATGTTCGCCGCACGTAGAATAAATTGAGACGGGACTGTTTAGAGACGTTGACCTGACTAGGGACCTGGGTTTCCATGCAATATCGGCAGCTATTTTGATGTCCAAAATATAACTTAAAATATACCACAAAAACTTTCATTTTCAACTTATGTATACGTGTACTTCGATTGATTTCTCTTTTACACAAGTGAATTGGTTCATTGTTTCAAAAGCACTGTGACCATGGAGAGTGTGGCATTTCGAAAGTTAAAGAAGCATCCCCTTTGTTTTTTTCCAAAAAGGCACGTGATATATTTTCTACATGTTACCAAAGATGTAAATTTTGCCTATCCAACACCAAAGACATTTGATCTGTTTTTATCAACACAGATACACAATAAGTAAATTAATACATCCATCTCAATACTACAAAACACCATCAATCATGTTTTAACTAAGATCAATGGCGTGCTATCGTCCAGGAAACAGACATACAGTCAGGGGAGTAACACCAGTGAATACTTCGTTCCCTAGCTGTCCAACCAGAAGGTAATAACTTCTTCATTTTAATGAGCGATGTGACGGACTGGATAAACAGCAACGATATAGATCTGATTGTGTTTGTTTGGTTTAGGAGCGGCCCTGTACCTTGCCGACGAACGCGACATCTGTGTCCGCATGAAGGATTGTTTAGTTTGTTGGCAAGCTGTTTGGATTGAAGCTCGACACCGTTTCAACTTTATCTGGGTGATACCACGGCAAGTCAGTGAACATATCCATGTTTCCCGCCAGTATCGACGGTACTGGATGCTATTATTTCCAAGCCACTGACTGCATACATTCCGACACGAACATTAAAGATTGGAAGATGATATCGTTAATGAAGCGGAGAGAGTACGAAAGGCTCAAAGTCGTGTATCCACACAGTTTGTGTTGATCCTACATCAGAAACCTCAATTACAGAGTGGGACACAAGGGGCTCTTAATTAAACGTTAATTGAATGGAAAATAACTGTTCAAACGAAAAAAGAGAATAATCCATTATCCCTTTACACCGTTTCTAAGAAATCTTAGCATTGTAAGGACACACCGACAGAATACAAAGAATTGTTAAAAACTGACATACATGATTATATCAACACACCAAGTAAGGATTTGGCAAATTTCGAATCTACTAAAATATGACATCTGTAAGAGCATTTAAGATATCTAGAGTCTGGCCCAATTTATCGCCTCCGGTGACTTTTTATCAATCTTGCACGAACATTTGAACCTAGAGCTATCGCATGCTTTCCGAAGCTGATCTAGGAGTGTACACGTATATCACGCATTTATATACCACGAAAACTCCAACGACAAGAATTGATAGAGGCTGGTGAGAGTGAGGTTTTGCTTAAATGACGTCAGTGAAAATTGAGTGTTTACTTAATGCATTGAATAAACCGTTTAAGCCATTACGATTTGATTCTTCTCAATAACTTAATACCCCCTGCAGAGAAATCGGTTAAAACAAATAAACGTGAGATTAGTGTTCTCCATTTACATTTCACAGACTGTTCTAGTCGGATCAGAATTTTTTTTTCAAATTGATGCGGGAAAAGAGAGCTTTTTAGACCTACAAAGAACAATCTATCCTAAACGAGGTATCGTACAGTTTAAATTCCAATATTGAACCTCTTTCGATAAGCATCGTTTGGTTGTAATTTTAGACAACACAGCCTCATGAGAAGGATTACAATAAATGTTATTCTACCAGATTGTTCAAAATCGCTTGTGTGTAATATCAGATTCTATAACTTGTTTTTCCAAAAATATGTTTTCAAAGTATCACTAAGAGATATATTGACAGTCACGTGTAATCCGTTATTTCTGGAGAACATGGCCATGGCTTTTGTAATGCGATTTTTAGACACATAGATAACGATTCCTTCAAATAAAGCACAAGTTGATATCATTTGAATTAAATTGTTATCATCATTCATTCAAAGTTACATGATTATAATTCGAAACCATCCTATTTGTAGGAAGCTAGAGGTTACGAGCCATTTATCTTCAACAGCGGAGAAAACTGTTTAACAATTACATGTGATATGAGGACTTTAGGGGAACACTCCCACATTAAAAGTCACCTTTATTTCATACGCATGTTTTGGTCCATTAGGGTTCCGTACATTCTCCGTCATGCGGTAACTATGCAAACAATCAAGGTTGCCCTCAGGGGGATGCCCCATGTCAACCGTCGGAAATGTCATAGGAAAACATCATTACGTGTCTGTTGTACTCTTTCTCTATAAAGCAGACGACTCTAAACCTTTTAGTGCTGGAACTGTCTTCATTCTTATGCAAACAGGTTGGATCCAGGCCAGTCGGCAAGTAAATTGGCGATTGGCCTGTGACCTAACCTGTTTGCTACTCTGAGTATCTTTCCTTATCAAAATTAGCTAGATATCTTATGGTTTGGAAAGCAGACGACACAAAATTCTCTTTGAGAAAATTGCCCAGCATTCTATAGGCTAAACGACGAATTTGTAAATTGATAAATATCGAGAAAAAATTACATGCACTTCAAATGTTTTTATGTTCTTGTATTATATAAATGCTTTGAACTGAGTAAAGGATATATTTTGATAATGGAGAAATCCGCTCATATGAACAAATACCCATTTGACATAGTTTTTTTTTTAAAGTAGACTTCACTATCATATTTTTCACGAATGTTTTGTTATTTTGATAATTGCTATTGATGTCGTCTGCTGCGGCTAATTTAAAAAGGGAAAGCTTTTTAGTTTAGTTAGTATCATTTCAAAGTTTTGATACATACAGATGAAGTTCATTTTAATATATTCAGCGGATGACGATCGTGACAAAAAAACCTTTTCAACTTAGTTGGGTTTTCTTTCAGTCGGTCGTTTTGAGCTTACGGAAGTTATCTTTTTTCATTCGTTGAACTAAACAATTATAAAGACATTTGATACAAATTCGTTGCATGGTTTTGATAAAGTGGGTGAATTCCATAATCACCGTTGAATATGTTTGAAGTAATGCACTAAACTCGAAAATGTCAATTTCGTCTTTGAAATAATCCTAGTTTTATTTATGATAATTAGATGACGTAGACATTAAGATGGAATCATTGACGTTGTGTAAGTTCTTGGTAGCGAAAATAATTTGTATTGATTCGCTGATAGATGTAATTGTAGTCTTGATTGTGTGCAACCCGTTGAAACGTTTAGAAAAATCGCCTTTATCGAATAAAAAAAACCATGCTGCTTTAATATAACTACAGCGAAAGAGATGTGACCGGTAAGTTCGACAGAGCTGATACATACGACCAAAAGGGTTCTTTATAAGTTGTTTCACACCTTATTTAAAAATAATCATATATGTACTTGGATGGCATTTTGAGAATTCAATTTATGAAATTTCCTGAAATGAAGTAAACTTTACATGACTGGTATTCGACTTGATTAAGATAAGATTTTACTCACCTAGACCAGGTACACAAATGTTGAGACATAAGCAGAGAACGGCTACACCAACAGGCATGTATGGTATCGCAATCCGTATCCAGGAATCATCAGTGGCGTATACAGAAGCCTTGATTTTGTCCTCCGTCGTAGGCATCTGTACTGCAGTGTACTGGACACGGATATCCACAGATTTACGGGAGCCGAACGAAAATTTGGTGCTTTCTCTACGTATGCCATCGGCCACGATCGAGTCTTTCCTTGCCTCAACGTTTTGTGTCTGCTTTTCAACGCCGTCTACTGTTTTGCCTGGTACCGTAAGTGATACCTCTTCCATTGAATTAACGTTATTTCCAGTAACATCACTCGGAGAAATGAGGGGTGTCCCATTAGAGTTTGCATCTATTGTAAACACTTTAGTATTAATTACACCGTTCGCTGTTTCAGTGGTAGACTCGGGTAATCCTTTCTTTACACCGTTTGGCGTCGGTGGTTTCCCAATCTCTGCTTCAGATGGTGTACTGTTCGACTGAGTGGATGTGTTGTTTTTCTTTTTCATAGACGAGGGTCTTGATTCAGCCTTCGTTTCTTTAGAGTTCACAGATAGATTACTCCCTTTGGCAGAATTACCTTTACTCTCTTTAGAATAAATACTACCACTGCCCTTACTGAGCGTTGATTTGCTTTCTATTGAGTTAACGGAAACAGAGCTACTTTTGACAGTTTCTTCTTTTATATCCTTACAACTCGTGCCTGATTTAACTCTCTCACTTTTATTGTCTTTCGAACTAATTGATGGTGTGCTTTCCTTGATTGAATTTGTCGTTTTTGTTTCACTCACGCTCGTGTCCTCTTGTACATTGCTGACTGGCTTGACGTCATTACCTCCGTCATCAACGACCATTAAGACTGTCTGTTCTGATGGTATGTCCTTTTCACTAACACATTTTTCACCAACGTCATCGGTATCATCGGACTTACTTGTCTCTCCAACCGGGGCGTTAATAGCACCTCCATCTTGGTTCGTGTCGCCAACATCATCGCTATTAGTTGGCACCACATTCGGAATGGTTGTCACGACTAGATTGCTGTTGCTCAGCGTTGAATCAGATTTGAAAATATCTTTTTTTCCCATGTAGGCCTCTTTGTCGGAAAGAGGCACTGATTCTCTATCAAAATCATCTTTATTTGGGTCTTTTTTCTCCTCTGCTACCTTCTCTGCTACCTTCTCTTTATCCTTTTCTTTGTCCAAGTCGCCCATCTTGTTTGACGCACGTTTTCCCCGAGCCCGCGGACTGAGCACTGTTCTAGTACCAGACGGCTTCGATAAAATGACGTTAGACTGGTTAACATTTTGTTTCTTCATCGACATTACTTGTTTGTTCTAGTCTCATAGTATTCAAACAAAAGCTCTGTCTTGCAACGATCGATTTGTCCTTTGCGAATGCACAAAACAAATAAATCCCTGGATAGTTTCTGCCATTGAACGTCAGAGTTTGTTATCGAGATTGAATACAACATGATGAATCATTCATGAATCTTTTATTCTGTGTAAATATTCCATCGTAATGTTATGTTATTGTTACTCAGTACGTTTTCAATGTTTATGAAAACATGACAAATATTTATTATATAGCGACACTGCAAACATACGAACTGTCATTTTGTCTAATATTGAGGTAGACACTCAATTCATTATCTGCTAATTGTTTTTGGAATACCTTCCGATATCCGTTTGTTCCTGTTTCGTTTAAGAAGACTTTAAATATATCAATCGATGAACTGTTAAGTTGTAAAGTTCTCTTTTAAATACCCATAATTCTCTTTTCCTGAAAATGAAGATAATTATAGACATTTACAATTTCTTTAAAAGGGGAAGAGAAAGAAAGAGTCAGAGAGAGGGAGGGAGAGAGAGAGAGAAAGAGAGAGAGAGAGAGAGAGAGAGAGAGAGAGAGAGAGAGAGAGAGAGAGAGAGAGAGAGAGAGAGAGAGAGAGAGAGAGAGAGAGAGAGAGAGAGAGAGAGAGAGAGAGAGAGAGAGAGAGAGAGAGAGAGAGAGAGAGAGAGAGAGAGAGAGAGAGAGAGAGAGAGAGAGAGAGAGAGAGAGAGAGAGAGAGAGAGAGAGAGAGAGAGAGAGAGAGAGAGAGAGAGAGAGAGAGAGAGAGAGAGAGAGAGAGAGAGAGAGAGAGAGAGAGAGAGAGAGAGAGAGATGGAGAGAGAGAGAGAAAGAGGGGGAGGAAGGGAGGGAGGGAGGGGGATAAATAGCACTAGCTTTTTAACAAGTATGCAGCAGGAAACCCAAGAAGACATACATACAGAACAGAAAATATTCAAGTCCGCCCAAGTTATGTTAATTCTTGTTTTTGTCACCGTTTCTTCATTGTTTGATATTAAATTGTACCGATGTTTTGTTGAGATTCGATGGTTGGTTATCATTTTCATTGCGTTTGTATTAATTCATTTGAAGCGGAGATAAAACATGAACAGATGAAACTTTGACAATAGACGGAAATAGATATGCATGTAGTTTGACAGAACTTTCAGCACATAGCAAATTTATCGTGTGATAACTTGGTCGTTGTTTTAACATGTTAAAGTTAGGCAGTCTCTGACATTGATGTTTTTGAACCTTCAATCTTAACAAAAGGCTTTAAAACGCATCTGTAACAATTATAAGTCAAATATTCGATTTGGGCATATTGAATTTGTCGAATTGTAATGTCAATTGCAAAGACATCATTTTTCATATTAATTATTGAAGTAGTACTTTATAAAGCAAAGGAATAACCATTACCGAAAACGAAAAATCATTATCGATTAGAGAGTGTACATGTTAAATGTAACAATGGAGGTTGATTCTGTACGTTTAAATCCATGCATCAAACTGAGCACAAATGAAGTAGCAAGTTAGATATTCCGATTGTAATTCATTACAAGTGATGTGTTTAGAAAGAGCTAGGAGATCGACTGTAAAAAGATATAACACCTGGTTTCTCCATGCTTACAAACGGTGGTGGTTTGGTCAAGCATAACGTAGTTCTTACGGACAGTTAAATTATCGTCCTCCAACGATTACGAGCAAAACAACAACAAAAAAGAAAAATGAAAAGAAGAACACTCATGATGTGATGCAGAAATCCTGTTAAACAAAAGATAGAAGTGTTCCCATTTGGATGTATCTTATCTTATTATCCCGTTTAAGCTCTGGTACCCATTTCACACTCATATTCAGTTAAAGAAAAGGACGTAGAAAGAATCCATTACCATCCATATCCAGCAGAATTTTTCATCACAAATCAAACATCGTCTGTCACAGCAAAAGCGTTTACCAGTAAAGTGGAAATAACAAAAATAGCACCGGCCCCAACTTTTTTTTAAGACAATCTATATATTTGTTTTTTCTATTCACCACATGCATTGAAGGTGATGACCACAAAATATAAATATAAAAAAATCAACAATTCATGACCAAAAATGAAAACATTGTGTCAAAGGAACTCAGCGTTTCTTGTGTGTCACGAGGAATTCGTAATATTGTCACCTTTCACACTTTTTTTTTAAATATTTTGTATCAGTACTAAATCCCAGACAACTTATCGACTAATGACACGCTTTACTTTCATATTTCGTAATTGAATGTGTCTAGTTTTATCTCAAGGCAGATAATTGAAAATAATCCCAAGTAGAGAAAAATCTCATCTCCCCACAACATTTGTTTCAACTTCTTTATATATCGAAATACCATAACCTAAACGATTAACGTATTAGAAAGAATTTGTTGTTATAATGTCTTCATTGTTAAAGAAAACAATGCTATAGCGATTTATTCGAATGAATCCTGGTTCTTAACAAGAAAAAAAACTAAATAGAATTTTAACACAAAAACAAAAATACCTGTAACGTCACATTCACAAAATACCACAACGTGATTATTTTTGTCATGAATTACTGACTCAAGTGCGAAAAAACGATAACAGCTTCGCAAGTTTTAACTGCAAAACATGATTAAACAAAGTAAATTTGGAGGGCTTTATAATTACATTAAGTGCAAGTAAACAGAGCGATCGTGCATTTAACGGATTTAGTCGTATTTGGATTGTTTTCCCGCCAATATGCATTCTCTCAATGAATAGAAACTATTCTAAGCATTTCCAACCAATAGAAATCTAACTCTGTATACATCCTGCAACAGAAACTATTAAAAGCATAAAACGAGAAACAGAGTAAAAATAGAGAGAAAAAAGGTAACTTAGAACACATAGTCATGGGAATATAAAGCTGCGATTTCCGCGGTTTTAATTGTAATTTCCCCACATAGATAGATGTCCAAGCCTGCGGCTTCCAATCATATCACAATGACTTCTGATGCCCTCGTTTAACTTCGAATTAATTCGTATGTCCTTGTGTTTGAATAATCCCGTCCACAATAACGCACAGTATACAAACCCAGGAGAAAATTACCTGCTATAAACGCATCACATGCCTCTGGCGTAAAGATTGAAAACTGGAATCGTGAATCGGAACTTTCTGGCTTTATCGCTTATTTCATAACGCATCCGGTGTGATAAATAGCCGAGCGCTGGCATAAGTCATGCATCATATAGAAAAGAAAATATAAAATCCAATCAAGAGCCCGTCCCCACAATCAATGTATTGACTGATGTAAGGGGGCGACACGTGCTAAATACTGTCTTCAAAAAGATTTTACCCTTATAGTGCTGGAACCGACTCCGTGATAATGCAAACGGGTTAGATCCAGCCCAGCCGCCAAGTAAATTGGCGACTGGCCTGTGATCTTACCTGTTTGCTACTCTGATTATCATTCCCCATCAGAATAAAACAGAATGTTTTGGAAAACAGAAGACACAAAAATAGATTTTTAGAAAATTATCCAGCATTCTAAGGGTTAATCGATTGATGGATAGGCCTACACGAAAATAATTGCGTTGTTTGGAAAGCTCTATGTTGAAGTAGTGCCCGTACAAAAAAGTCAGAAATTGTATGGAAACATACATACTTACGAATGAAGATGTATCCGATTAGTACTAGTTGTACAAAATGAATAAAATATTTCACGCGAGGATGTCATAGAAAAAATAATAATTAATTTACATGGCCATGTCAGTTAAAAATCAAGCATTACTTTACATAACAGCAATAAGTTGAACATTTATCCAAACACCTCTATCGCCGAGAAAATGCAAAGCAGACCAGCAACCATCAACAATCGTGTATGTGCAAAGTCGAACAAGACGAAATCCTCTGCCAAGAACCAACTTACAATACATTACGAATACTTTTGCGAAGATCAGATAAATCATACGGAACGTATCAAAATAAATCAACATAATACGACATCAACTGCCATGAACAATCAATTAGACATTAGGCATATATTGTGCTAAAACCAAGATACATTACTCAATACTGCATCCATTGCCATGAACGATAAAAAAGACATTACGATTTCTTTTCGAAGGTGAAGATAAATCATACAATACGATATAGGCTACACTGCCAAGAACGAACTATCGAAATAGATATTACACATCATCGAAGATCAAGATGAATCGTACAATACGATATTAACTGCCAAGAGCTAAGGAAATATTTGTTACACATCATCAATGATGAAGATAAATCATACAATATAACATCAACTGACAAAGACAATCAAAATAGACATGACGTATGCGAAGATCATGATAAGCACAGCAGCAATAAGCATGTAGAGTCTCATTTGATAATATGCTACCTTTTGCCTTAATATAAGACGAAATGCGACTTAAACAGTTTATGTTCAAGACAAAAGAAATGCACTTATTTCATTTCATCGATTGAGACACACGTTCTAATTGCTTAAATTACTTTTCTCGCTTCTGCTTGTTGGGTCAGAGACAGGAGCGGTGCCATATATTCACGAGACGTCGCAATGTTGACCGCTGCCGCTACACACGGGATTTGAACCCAGGATATTCGTAACATTACGCCGACGCTCTGTTATTCGTACGAACAAGCTTATTGCGGGTCAGTTCACCCTGTTCCCGGAAACAGGTTCGTTCGACTGTATTGGTTATCTGGGCGGAACGAATCATCGATCAACTACACACTATTCGCTATAGATCAGGGTATGTGAAGCCGACCTTTATCGAAGCCAACACTCAGGAAATAAGAGCGCAGGGGATGTCAGCATGGTATACGATTAACATATGGCATTCTTGTTTCCAATTACCGTTTCTGTTTACAATGTCTATAACATGTTGTAACATTAGAAAGGGATATCAACATTAGTTGGTTACATGTTTTGTATATATGATAAAAGTGTCCAATATCACAATTCAATATCATGTCAACATATATATTGTAATTGCTTAATATTGAACTACCTATTTCTTTACCTTAACATTGCTAGTTATTGATTTATATGTCTGCTTTCCAAAAACTAAGATATCTACTAAATTTTGATGAGAAAATATACTCAAAATAGCAATCAGGCTAGATCACGGGGCAGCTGCCAAATTACTTGGCAGCTGGTCTGGATCTGACCCGTTAGCATAAGCACGAAGTCGGTTCTAGCATTATAATGGTTTAGGGGCGTTTCATTGGATTTCGCTTATAGGAGGTAGTATTTGTTGTCATGCTCCAGCTATGGCAATTAACACACGAAGGTAATACTGTATTTCCAAAACAAATTGGACACGGTATCTCTTGTCCAGATTAGTAAGGGATAAAATACACGTAATATATAAGAATAAAAAGGGACAATAATTCTTTTTTAATAATTCTTTTCATCAGCAGATAAAAGGGGGTACTCGACAAAAGGCATTCATGATTCTAAAAAAAGCTCGCCCGACCACAACATTGACAAATGGGTTTACAAGGCAAGCTTCGATATAACAAAATCAACAAGAACAAGTTGAATTCATGATTTTATTTTGTTTCTGCATCTTAATATAATACGATCAATCAACTCTATACACATTTAATACGAAATCAAAATCTAATCAGTTAAAACTTAAATATAAATAACAAAATAGTAGTTAAGTCAGACACATTGTTACTGAGTAATGTCCCCCATACAAGTGCTATCGATTAACGGCAACAGATTTACACTTAGGCATCCACAGACAACTAACAGTATCTTAAAGCAGATATTAGTTTTTACAGTTCTTAGCAAGTGTTTATTGTCAAAAATGTTTCTGTAAAAGACATTGAAGTAGACTTGCATCTAACTTGAAAAGGCAACACGTCAAAAGCGCTCATGCATTCTCTCATGTTAGACTTTGAGAAAAACATAATTAGAAGCTACAACAGAATAATAAGGTATGCTTCTTGACGCTTTCTGTATGATACAATGTAGAAGTCATATGTGACAATAGATTAAAACGCTCTGTGTATATGTTTAGTCATTGGCCAAGACATAGGTATATATCTACGCTTTGACACCATACGGTAAGACGTCATGTCTATAAGGCTATGCGATAGGATATTTTAAACTGTCCAAGGCGCTTACATGTACCAGTTTAGTCTTAAACTGACCTGCATAAAGCCATTTGGACTGAAACAGTAAAAGTTAGTCAGTGTAGCCTTTTGCCCTGACACTCTGATAAAGTTGCTCAGCGTGGCCTTTTAGCCTGAAACTGTTTAAGTTGCTCAAGTGAAACCTTTAGAAATTGTAGTAACATTGTTTCTACCAACTTAAATAAAAAACATATCCATTGCCATTGTCTATACCAATCTCTGCTTAATACACACACTCATAGAAATCTCAAAAAAACAATTTGGTATTCTGAATTGTGGAATTCATCTGATGGCGTAACTGGTGTATCAATAGAAAAGGGAGTTTAAATGATTTTAACCAGTTGGGTTAACACAATAGAATAATGTAAAAATGATAAAACATGCTAATGATACAAAAATAGAATACTAAATAATATCACAGATAGGAATGGATGTTTAAAACCCTTAAACAAGTTATCATTGACATGGGTGCAAATAAAACAAGAAATGCTTTCTCTTTCTTTCCTGACCACTTTTTTTCTAAATTAGGACGAATATTTGCATGGTGTACATCACATTTTAGAAGGAATTCATCAATAATTTGTGGCAGTAGGGTAACAGCATATATTATCCTTTGTTCAAAGGGCAATTACAGTGCATGTAAAATAATGGTTATAAATTGAGTGTTCTTTTACTTGCTTTGTTTATTCCATCCAACCTTACTTCTATATCTATATAGAAGCAAACATTCTTTTCAACATATACTTGATGCAAAAACTGATCTCTAATGTCTAGATAAGCCAATCTTTATATATATCGCTTTATATACATGTACAAAGGTAACAGATCTTTGTTTTTGAAACACACTTGAAATGAATAAACCAGCATATAAATCTAAACCCAGTTTCATTTCTTTGGAACTCTGTAAGTCATACATGTACCCATTTCAAGTAAAATAGAAACATAATGAGTCAGTTAAACTATATTAAAGGTCCATCAATGTTTGGTTTACAGATGAAAGCACAAGGCAGCATATACTTGTGACTTACTCCGATTAAGAAAATAGGCAGCAAACACTAGACAATGAGTGATGTTCTAATAAAGTAACATAGGCGTAGGAGCGTTTTCAACATTGTGGGGGCCAACTTCAGATGAGGACCGGTCTAAGAATAAATGTTCGTAAACTTTTTCATGACTATTCATACATTTACAAATTCAATAACATTTTAAGAATTAAAAGAAAGCGTATGAAAATGTGTATCTTTAATAAAAAAAAAAAAAAAGGATATGCCAGGTCTCGATCTCACGCGGAAATCAAATGTATTGATCTAAACAAAAAGTAGCAGCGACCAGGCTGTCACAGCCACGGATTCAACGGTGATAACCATAAAATTATTGTTTAAATTTTAGCTAACCCGATGTGTTCAGATTGCCATTTGCGATGATGACGTCAAAAAGATTTTGGTTATTGTTCGTAACAAAAGGCGAATTGGTATTAGATAAAGCACAAAAAAACATATTTATTTTTATTCTGCTGTTAAATTTCGTTTCTTTCATTTTTCTTTTCAAATATTTTCATTTGCCATTGTGAATATTGGGGGGGCCAAAGCATACTCTGGCCCCCCCAGTCTGGATATTGGGGGGGCCGGGCCCCCCTCTGCTCCTACGCCTATGAGTAACCAGCATAAAACTATTTAATTTATTGTTCTGCTGCTCTTACACCTAAACGACTTATTTGTGTTAAATGAATAAACAATGTCTCACTTGTACCTTACTATATCTTGACTAGCCAATATTTTGATTCCAGATTCATCATTGAAAAACCATGGCTGCTTTATGAACTACATGAAGAATGCAAAGATAATTTGTGTTGTCTGACAAATCTTAGTGTTTAGCTCACAAGTATGCACTCACTACAATATGGCCATATAGCCATAATTACAAGAATGAGTGTTACATTTCTGAGTTGTACCACAAATACTTTTCTAAACTGTTCCCATATATCACTGCCATAAGACAGAAATATGACCCATTTAAATAAAACTAGCTTTGTTAATTTTTGCATGTGAATTAAAAATTTTCTGAAAAATAAAACTAGTTCAAAACTTTTCAGAGAAGAGGCTTCTCAATAAACATGTTTTCATAGTCTACTCATAATACTATATCGCTTATCATTTTGCACAAGGTCATTTAATTTACAAACAAAAGTCATGCAATCACCTTATCACATCATTCACTAAAAGGAGTATATTAACACAATCATTCACCAAAAGCCTCATAATGTCAACAACAAAACAGTTGTAGAAGACAAACAGACTTGTCCTTAAAGCAAATAACTACATGTAAATAATGATATGTGCATATTTGCTTATTTGATAAAGTTGGAGCCATCTTGAGTTATGTTAAACAGTAATACAAACATTAAAAGGAATTATTCTATAGGAGAATGAATATCTTTTGTTACTTCTACAGAATTATTTTAGTGGAAATATGAAGCATAAGTTGATAAAACAGTATGTCTATATAAATACAGGTATGCATAGTTGTCAGTTAAAATTTTGCAAGAACTTGTTTGCAAGAAGATAACTGTAAAACAGTTCCATCAAGTAAATGTGACACAAGCAATTTAAAGTAATTGCTTGACAAGATAAGAATTTTTTTCTATGATTGATTATTCAATCAACATTTTAGAGATGCATACAAATGAAGATGCATGAAGTAGTTTTTCAAATGCTGTGAAACTTACCCCTTATTTAACTCTTTACCACCTGCAGACAACACTTTTTAACTTGAAGCAGATGCCTATAAAAAGCTTTGTAAACATGTGAAAAGTCTTTAAGTTCTGCTGTTGTCATATTTGAATAGACTGAAAAAGCATTATGGCAAAAGGAGAAATTGCTTGACACAAGCAATTTCTCCTTTTGCCACAATGCTTTTTGAAAGTTGTCTGCTGTGCAAGACTATAAAATATGGCATGAGGTGGTAATGTATTGAGTCATGAAGAAATTCATAAACATGTACCAAATTTTGAAGAGTGGGTCTTGGAGAAAATACCCCAAGACTTAAGTTCAAACTCTATCTCCAAGAAACCTCAATATGAGGCACAAACTGCAGAATACATTAGAAACCACAAAAACTTTCACAACAGGACAAATAGCTCCAAATCAGCAATTTATCCTTGTGTTACTATGGTTTATACTACAATCATAGAAGTAAAAATCTGATTTTTTTTGTTGCCATTTAAATTGAAAGTTTTTGCACTCAACATGGTGCAGTCACAAAATCATACTGGGCAATACGTTTAAGGCGTTTAAGGCAAGATATTTATTGTGGTTCAATCCCTTTCAGAAAGCCAATTAAAGGACTTTTCATTTGCACCATTTTGGTCATGTTTCTTTCTTCTCACAGACTTTTGAAATGACAAAATTAACATAATGCATCACAACAAGAACAAATGTTCTACAATGAAAGGATTTCTAACATTAACGGAATTGACTAAATCTATATAACAGGTATGCAAAACTATTGGGACGGAATGTATTTGAGTACATGATTAAGCTTATAACATTTCTTTACACTATGTGCATATCAATCCATATCACATTAACAACATATAAATTAGTACTTCTATAACTTACTATCACAATAAATTAATGTTTGATCTACAGGTAGACCTATGTAGCCATATTATTGTTTTAAAACAAAAGAAAGATTTTCCACTCATTTACTAAAGCTAACCCTCCACCGATTTGACACATAAAATGCTATTTCATCCTTTACAGATGAGTAAATAGGCATATCACATTATAAGAGAGTGTGTATCTTTAATCTTAAAAATTCTGCTCGCCCATAGTCTGGCGGGCTGATAAAGTGATCAATGTTTACGATATAAAATGGATTTGCAAATGGCGGCACTCATGAATGAGCAGGTATTTATGCATTTTTTCAGCATATTACCTGTACTTTTTTTTTCCCACTATCTTATATACGCTATGTTCCAATGATTAATTTTCTAACACTGCCACTCAATAATGTTTCCTTTTTGGCCATGCCGTTGGCTCCTAGACCCATGCAGAGAATTTTGAGTTGAGGGATGCAAATGACTTAAAAATATCATCCATTGACTATGATTTCTCTACCAAGTGTTTGATGTAACGCCGCCATAAGCCATGGTTATTATATATCACAAGAACCAAAGTTGATGGTCAGAACATGGCATATATAAAATAGTGGAAAACAAAAAGTAATCTGCTGAAAAAAGTAAAATTTTTATATACCTGTGGCGCGGCCATCTTGTTCAGACATTTTTCATAAACATTGGGCACATTTTCACACCGCCTGATAGTCAATATGTAATTACACACTTTGCAATTGCATATCAAGTTTTGATGGATATCCTAGAAAAATGTGTGAAGAGTTTTCACAAAACTTTAAGGACCGACAGACAAAAAGAACAACTCCTGTATACTATTCTCAGACTATGCTTTAAAGGTAACCAATACCTTTTTTCTATCTAACATTTCACATATTTACACAACAATTTACAGAATTCCTTCCCAAACTATTGCAGTCAACATATTTATCACAAGACAATTATTTATCATCCATTTTACAAATTGTCAAATTCTATGTTATGGTAACCTTTTTGTGTACTAAATGAAATAAATGCTTGTGACACTTAAATGCATCTAAAACACAATGCTTGAAAAGTCTTAACAAATGGTATAGAAATTGCTCGTAACAAGCATTTCCTGCTCCTTTTATTTCAACAATTTCTTCTGTGTAAAGAAAATAGTCATTTTTCATACCTTTTTCCTTTCCTATAGTGTTCTTTTTGGACTTCCAACATTGCTTTGTATGAAGTTTTGAAGTTTCAAAGAGTAATTTCATGGTAATGGCTTCTTGACTATGTAAACAAGGAAATGTCTCATCATCATACACCTATATTTATAAATCAAAGTCTGCAATTTCAAAGGTCATGCTTTTAGGCTAAATGCTTTGACTAAACAGATACTATCAATGGCAGTTAGCTCAAAAATCTCCAGAGAGAAAAATATTGATTTTGGAATGAACAAGCTCTCTTGCAATTAAAAAGCATTACAATTGGGAAGATTTCGAAATGTATCATGCTTTTTTTAGATAAAATTTTGTCAGAAGTCTTTTCTTGTATATCACAGAAAGTTTATCAGTTTTCATCTATATGTATCTGACAGAACTGTATGTTAATGAATCATTTAATGGAGATTAAAATATGACCGATGGTAGGAAATGGCAATTAAGGATTTCCTTTCAAATCTATTAAGTATACAACCATTGAAAAAACAAAATCTAAAGCTTTGGCTAAGGGATTGCTTTGTTAAGAGTCAAAGATATTTCTTCACACTGTTTGACAAAAGTGGACACCACAGCCTTTATTTGATATATTCAAAAACTGTAGCATAGCTTTTAGATTTAAGTTCATGTGCATATTAATACAATATAATTATATAGGTTCTAAACACTTGAGAAGGAACAAATTTTGCTAACAATTTTGTTTTGTTTCCAGTGTGTTTCACTCAACAATGCAGCTACTGTGCAGATTTAAAGAAATTAAGAATGTTCTACTTTGACACATTATATACCATTTATTCCCAATTTCTAATTGCATAAGGAAATAACTGAAAAACTGTATTGACTCATTGACAATTTTGAAATCATTTCTAAAATAGAATATCATTTCTACAAGCTTGTTACCATTATTTACAGAATATCACAGGGATTTCACACATATACTGGAATGAAGTAAGTCTAATACATAGACTATTAAGCAATCAACAAAACAAAAATCTACATTTACATTTAAATTCCATCGCAGGTTTTCTTAAATTAACTTTTTTTTTCCAATCAAAAATCATCATTATCATAAGGTAAAAGTGCACTTAAAAAAATGAAATGCAACAAGGCATCCACTTTTTTTGTAGTCCAAAGTTCATCTAGCACTTAGAACCTTGACAGAAAAAGTAAAATATAAGTATTCCGATCAATTTACTTTGATGCTTGATGAACTTATCAGTGGCCCTTGTTGCAAAACATTTTCAAGAAATATTTGAAAGAATTTAAAAGTGAATTGAATCATTATAAAGTACAAAAATGAATTGCAAGCTTCTGTGGCTTTCTTTTCTGAAACATGTGCAAGTATCTTGGTAGGTCATGAGCTTCTCATTTAATGTGCAGAACTCTTGCACCATTACTCAGATGTATCGCTTATTCATCAAGGCATTGTAGGTCTTCTTCCTTTATGTGAGCTTCTAGATGTTCACCAACCTGTCAATACAAAAGAGAAACATCATAAACATTTCATATTACTTGAAAGCCTTGTGGATAAAGACATAAAGATTTTCACATCCTTTTCCAACCAGGAAACTGTGTGAGCTATTTAACAAAATTAAAAACGACAGCAGACAAAAACCATTAACCCTTATAGTGCTGGAACAAACTTCATGCTTATGCAAACAGGTTGGATCCAGGCCAGCCACCAAGTAAATTGGCGGCTGGCCTCTGATTTAACCTGTTTGGTACTCTAATTATCTTTCCTCTCAAAAAAAATAAGCAGATTTTTAAGGTTTTGGAAAGCAGACAACACAAAAATATATTTTTTTAGAAAATTACCCAGCATTCTAAGGGTTAACATGATTCTTTTTAACATATTATATGTAATTCATGTAATGCATATTATAACCTTTAATCATATGCAAAGTTTTCGAATGTCCCAAATTGAAAGAGTTTGTAGACATTTCAAAATGTGATGAAATTGGGGAAAAATCTTCTGAAAGGACAGAAAAAACATTGTGGGAAAGGAGAAATTGCTCTTGATGAGCAATTTTTCCTTTTCCCACAATGTTTTCAAGAGTCATCTGCAACAAACTGGTCAAATGTTGTTATTGTTTGATAATGGGATATGGTAAAGCCCAATGACCATGGACCCTTTTGTCACAGTAATTCGTAACAAATGAGTCACAGTAAGGTGTCATAAAGTAGAAGTCACTGCTTGTTTTCTGCAAACATGTATTATAATGTGGTTTATTGGTGGAGTTAGTCCAGCCCCTGATAAAATACTTTATCACTGCCAAAATATGAAACCCTAAACAGAAAACAAGTGTGATACAATCAAAGCATTCTCATATGGAAGAAAGTATCATGACAAAATCAGAAATCACCCACATGTTGGTTAATACAGCAGATAAATTTAAAGAAGTACTTGTGAAAAAATGGGATTAGTAAAAATATTGACACATTTTACTCCAATATCTCCCATCTTGTAAGCAATAATGTTGAGGTATAGTTTATAACAAACAAGGCAACAGTGTGCTTCTTTAAGTCATCAACATACAAAAAATGCAGTCCTTATCAGTGTTGGATAACTAAATCGAAACATCACACGTGATATTGACATATATTGCATGACATAGAGCATGTACTGTGTTTCTGTACTTCTGTTAAATACCGTTACATTGTGCATGGAAGTACACAAATTGTTGTAACAGAGAAGCATCTTACAAATATATGCGTTTGCAATACTACTCAAATTGATCATGAACATATTAATGAAGTTTTGCATTGGAATATTGATGATGGTTTGTTGAAAAGAAGATTTGCTAAAACAATGAGCCAATTTATCATCATCTACATGCTCTTGTTGAGATGTCTTGTCTTTTACTTAACCATTTCTCAAACAAGAACGACATTTGACCACTTTGTTGCAGACGAATTTAGAAAATATTGTGGGAAAATTAGAAATTGCTCGTAACAAGCAGTGTTTCCTTTTCCCGCAAGGCTTTCTGCTCTATCTAAAGAATAGTTTTCAATTTCATCACATTTTGAAATGTCGTCTTCAAACTCTTTCAATTTTTGACAGTCGAAAGTTAATTGTTTGGGAAAGGTTTAAGATATACTTGTTTAAACACCCATAGAACATTAGAGAAACCACTATGACCGGCGAAAGTTGTAAATAATGGGAGAAGGTTTATGGAAGGCAAAAACTTCTGTTGTTATTCAGTGTCAGATACGAGCTTTCTGGTGTAAGCCAAAGGGTTAGGATTAACAGAATAATGAATTTGGATATCAAAGCAAAAGATTTGCTAAGCGTAAGGATATGACAAAATATAGAAATGTTAATAGAACATAAAATCTTGAAAAACAATTTAGGAACTGTTACATATGGTACAAGAATCATGTCATCATTCTAACTTTGCTCATCATTTCTAAAATAAAACTTTGATGCAGAGCTCCTTTTAAACTTAACTAAAAGATCCAAATCATCTGCCAAATTGAAAGAGTTGCAAACATAAATTGACATAAAGATCTCAATTCTAATTGAAAAATATTACAAAAGGAGAGTAAAATTTAAAGCACAACTTCAATTTTTGACATTAGTTATCTATAAAAAAAAACCTTTCATAAGTCCCATTTTTATATGCTTTAAATCTCTTATAATAAAAAGAAAATTGTTGGGGTTCACCATTATCCAACATTATTGTAAGCAAGTGTAATTGATCAGTATGATAAAAGGTTATACTGACACATAGATTTGGAATACTGCTACAGTTTCTATAAAATATCTTTTGCTATATAACATGCAGCACACTGAGCACAGTCACATTGTCAATCGGAACTACTCGGGTATTTATGTGAGCTGTGAAATATACCTCGGATATAACTGTAGGGTTACATTTTTTCGGGTAAATCGGCATCCGCCAATTAACACCTTTTCTAAGCGTGCACATTAAGTAGTTCAATGTATATGGAAGTGTTGAATATCTTTTTTAATCATTTTTTATCGGTAACTCATACAAAATAGCGAAATTATAAGTTGTGACATATATGTTTCATTAATCAAATTAAACGACTTTTACGATTTCACATTTAAGATCTATTTTTAACAACGAAAGTGAAGTGACGTCATTTCCGCGGGAACCAGTATGGCGTCATCCCTATTATTTCAGGTGTTTTCATTGGATAAACCTGATGTGTTCAGATTGTCACATTGTATTAATCAAAGGTATAAATAAGGTGGCACATCAAGGTATTTCAATACTGTTTTTAAATATTAAAGATAAAACCTGAACTCGTCAAACTCATCTTGACAATTTTCAAGAGTATTCATATCATAGGGTTTAGAGAAAAAAAAAACCCAGAAATTATTCATAGAAAAGTGCATTACAATATAAAGTCCTTCACATGATATTTGTATTGTATCAGTACTGGCCAATCTAATGAGTAAATGTTTCCCTTTAAAAAACTTGCTTACAAAACCGTCACAAAGACTAAGAAGATAATTAAGAACAAAAACACAAGCAGTAAAGAGAATATACAATGTCAAACACAAGCAGTAAAGAGAATATACAATGTCCGGAAGTGCTCAATTTTAATCAGACCCTCACCCAGTAGTCATATAGATAAGGGGGGCATATTGTTCTCTTTCTTGAAGCTATTCAAGGGCTATTCAATAAATCAGAAATTGTGGATATTCTTCAAAATGTTTCAGTAAAAACAGTTCTGATGATTACCCACAAAATAGTTTACGATGAGGCAATTAAAAATGTAAGCAATGTTAATACTCCCATTGACATCAGTTCATGATAAGCACATTGATCTTTTGTCATGATGTTTTTAAATGGTGTTTACTTTAGAGGGGTAAAAGGTGAGGAGGGAAAGGATATGCTTGATCCTATTGCCAAAGCCATACATTTTATTTTTTTATTAAACAAGTAAACCAAAGTGTCGTGGTGTAGACAATAAATATCAATATGTTATAAATGGCATTTTTCAAACTGAAAGCATTAACAGTCCACAAAATATAGCATGAAAGATACACCTTCTTAAGGATATTGACAACAACTATAATTGTAACAGAGGATAAATTGCTTTTAGGGTTATTCTTGTCTCACATTGGTTTCTAAGATCTTCTGCATGGTATTATTCAAAACGAGGTACAATTCAGTAAGGAGTCTAGAGAACATTTTACATAAGAAATCCACACCAACAAAATTGCAAATAGTGAAAATTCGTACCCATGCAAATGGTGCTTAAGGTAAGCTTAAAGCAAACATGTATAACAATAAAGCTATGAAGCAACACAAACTAGCATCTAAGGATAGCAAAATAAATCCCAAGAAAATATATTCATATGTTACCTGCAAACCTCCTTATTTGGCTATGAAAGTAATATTAAATATATGATACAAAGATGACATAGGATTAAACAATGTATTACATAGGTTTTCTATTCATAAATATATGAACTATAAATTCTAGAATTTTCATTAATGTTTTTCTTTTTTAAAAAGAGAGCTGAAGACTTTGGACTCTTGTTAAAGGTGATTTATATAAAGGGATGAGCGTATAAAAGCATTAATCAATCAATACTCTTAAAAAAGCATCTGCACCAATACCACTTATTAAACCATTGTCAGTAGTAAGAAAGTGCATTTGCATTAAAGGTCTTTATGTGCCACATAATTATTGATGGTCATATAAAAAACGCATTGATGGGCTTTATGTGCTGAATAAACTATTAATTATTATACCGGTACATTTGTTTGAGTATATGGGGTTTAATGCAGTGTCAACAGTATTTCAATTATTTAATGACTTTCTTGGATTACACCATAAAAGGGCTCTGCTTTGTCTCGCCCAAGGATACTCCCACAACATTTGTCATAAAAAAAATTCATATATTGAAGTGGGTAAAGAAGAATATAAACCTTTATTAGTCAGACAAAAGTTCACATAAATATTTCATTCATATTGAAGGGCTTTATGTGCAACTCAAACCATATTTTGAAGGACTTTATGTACAGTATTATACATTGTTGGTAATATGAAAGTAAAATTCCATTGAAGGGCTTTTTTAGGAGCATACAAAACATGCCATTCTTGTGTTTTCAGAGAGATAAATAATAACGCCTGTTAACATTTTTTTTTTCTTATAGAAACAATGTGAGATACTGTGTAAAAAATACATATACCATTGATTTTCATTACTAACAAATGTTTTCCAAAAAACCTGATGTTCTAGAATATAAGTGCTTACAAGGGGGCAACCTAAGCATAACTATTAGAAAACATGAACAGAAATTATAGAGCTGTTACGAGATAGGTATTTTTAATAATTCAGAAGTATAAAAATAAAATTTGGTTGTAAATGACAATGCTTTGCATGAAGTAAGTCAGCAAGCCTAGCCAGCAATATTAACAACCCAAAATAAAAAAAAACCCACATTTTAGATATCAAATACCATTAAACCAAGCATTAATAACACAACAGCAAGAGGTATTTCATTAAAAAGCCAAAGACAAGTCAGTTCAGCTTTGTCAAATTATTATATGTTTTTATGAAATACTTGTTATTTCTATCAATAACGATTTCTTACTTAGTCTGCACTTGATTTCAGTGAGATTTTGGGCAAATATTCAACTCATGATTAAAGAAAGAAGCTAATTATGAGTAACTAATCTATCAAATCTATTAAACCTAAAAATCATATCTTAAATAAATTGTAAACTTGTTCTTTTTGTATCTTATTCATACATGTATAAATAAAAAATCATAGCAGATTTTAAAGATAATGTTTCTGCATAAATAGATATTCTCCTGAGTCAATGTTTTATTTCATTTTCATTTTTTTTAAAATCTAAGATAAGACAATTTTACAGTTTCAGTGAAGGAAATGATTGCATATGATGAGTAAGAACAGTAAATGATCTACTACAGAATATACTAATTGATCCAACCATCTGTTCTACAAGCTTATTCATACATAAAACAGTGTCTCACCTCCATTCACTTGTGGTTTGGCACTGGAAGAAAACTGGAATGACAATCCAGTCTCATCAGGGGTTCTCCTAGGTAAATAAACAATGGAAAAGGTTTTATTTAGGCAATTTCAACCCTTAGAATGCTGGGTAATTTTCTGAAAAAAAAAGTTTTTGTGTCATCTGCTTTCCAAAACCTTGAATATCTGCTTAATTTTGTTGAGGAAAGATACTCAGAGTGACATACAGGTTAGATCACAGGCCAGCCGCCAATTTACTTGGAAGCTGGCCTGGATCTAACATGTTTGCATAAGCATGAAATCAGTTCCAGCACTTTAAGGGTTAATGAGTGTTCAAAACTCAAAACAACGACAGACTGATATGATATTAGGCAAAAGAAATTCATTCAGTGAAAATGCGTAGAAGCATCTTTGACAGGGGACCATTCTTTAAGAGGAATTTTTCTTTTGTCAGTGACAATTCCTACTTGAGCCTTCCTTTCGAATGCTCTAAATGGTGCTATAAGTGATGAATTACATTTCCATTCCTGCAATTTAACCAAATCGATCATAGGCTTGTCCCTAATGAAACTTATGCATGTTATTGAGTTATGCAACATAAGGTCTTAATACTCAATAAAATTCTCTACAAAAAGATGACAGTTGGAAAAGGAAATAATCAATGACTCCCCTTTCAAACATGTATTTTGCCCTACTAGAGGAAATTCTACAAATTCAGTTGGAAACCCTATTTTCAAGTTATAAGAGAAAATCTCCAAAAGCAAGCTGCTTCCTAAATCCTTTTAAACTTTTACATTACTGTCATTTAGAGGCTTCACTTACTTTGACATTCTGTGATGAGCACTTGCAGATTTCCTGGAGCTCGGATTGACAGGTGGTTTAGGTGCATACATTTGTAGCATGGTATCAGAGTCGGGTCGGGTAAGGGACTTCTGTACAGCATGTGCTTGAGCAATCATGGCCTGATGTTTGGCCTTACTCTGCTCTAATAACACCTTGCTCTGCTGTTTGAGAGCCTGTTGTTGGAGGATCTGGTACTGTTTGCTGGAGTATGTTGGTGAGTGATAGTTTTGAGGGGTCACCCCTGTTACTTGACTATATGCAAGGGCTAGTTCATTGGGCCAGTTAGGTCCTGTGTCCTCTATAAAGCTATTAAACGTAGCATTGGCACTTTGTAAATTCACATTAGTCTGTTTTCTGCGTTGTCCTTCGAATGTTTTAATATCTATGGCGGAGTGGACACGTTTTTGTGCATGGCCTGAAGGTGGGCGATGTTTGGAAATATAATCCTCCATGGTGACCAACTTTCCATCACCGCCACCTTTTTCCTCCAAAGGGGACCAAGCTTTCTTTTCATCGATTGGTTCTCTTGGACCAGATGCAGATGTTGGACGACTGTTTGAGGGTACTAGACTGGTGCCATTGAAAGCTGAGTACTGTCTCGCTTGTTGTCTCATGGTGAGTCTTTGTAACGCTTCTGATATCACTTTCTCATTGTATGGATCTGAAATAATATCAACAGTAGTCTCAAGATGTTATCAAACACACTACATCAACAGAATGTTTTTCTTGTTTGTTGCTAAATGCCATTATCAATGGCTTGATGTAAAGTGGTTCTCTCCTTTTTGACATAGAACTAACAATTGCACTGGAAATGCTATTTCTGTTACCAAGAGACTTAACCCATTACTAAACAGTTACCACTTTGTTGCAGATGACTCTGGAAAACACTGTGGGAAAAGGAGAAATTTCTCTTTTTTCCCACAAAATTCTCTACTCTATCAGAAGATTGTTTTCCAATTTCATCACATTTTGAAATTTCATCTGCAAACTCTTTCAATTTGAATGTCGAAAATTGGGCATTCGGTAAAGGGTTAGAGGGAAACTACAACTATTTTTTTGTTGGCCTTTATTATTGTCAACTGCAACCCTTGGAATAAGATGCACAACCTTCCTCTGTGTCATTACAGTGGTGGTCATCAAAAACAATAAATCTTGTCATATCATACACCAACATAAGAAACATTGCTTTTAACTTTTACACAGAGTTTCTTGCACTTCTATGCATTGACCTTTTTTGTATTCCCATTTTACAAGTTGGACACTGCATGCTTGTTTTGGGACATTAAAATGGTACATAATTCTTACAATGCGGAAACTGACTATTTTACTAAATTACAAATTGTATGTATGAAGATCAGCCTGCACTTTTGTCCAGTATGATCTATTGTGGCCATTTTGTGGTTATCCATTTGGCATATTTGGACATCCAAATTGATATGGAAGTATTTTGTTAAAAATTCTAGCATACATTTATGTAATTCAACGCAGCCTGGTGGCTATGTTTTTCGAGATATCAAAATTCTTTGAACAACTTTTGAAAAGAGGCCCCAAAAGAACATTCCTGTGAAAATATTTTGAAATCTGACCGGTCATTTTTGACAAGAAGATTTTTTTTAAGGTTTTTACCAAATATGGGCATGGCAGCCATTTTGGTCACATGACTAATTTTTTTTTGACAAATCTTTCTCCCCTCCACCTAGGGATGCTTCACATGAAATCCATTGAAATTGGCCCAGAGGTTTGGAAAAAAAGATGTTTGTAAAGTTATGAATTTTAGTATACATGTAGTGAAAACAAAAACATGTTCAAAGTTCAAAGCAGTCTTGCAGCCATGTTTTTTGAGATACCAAAATTCTTTGAACAACTTTTAAAATGAGGCCCCAAAAGAACATTCCTGTGAAATTATTTTGAATGCTGACCAGTGGTTTCAGACAAGAAGATTTTTTAAAAATTGCAGAAATTCCCCCTTTTTCATGCCACGGCAACCAAAGTTCTGCATGGAATCAATTTCTTTGAACAACTTTTGAAGAGCATCATCCAACGGACATTCCTATGAAGTTTGGTTAATATTGGCTCAATAGTTTAGGAGGAGAAGATGTTTAAAGAAATTGTAGATGTCGCACGACGGACGACGGACAACAGACATTGGGCGATCACAAAAGCTAACCTTGGACACTTTGTGCTCAGGTGAGCTAAAAACCTTTCGGATGAATTGGGCCACACCTCTGGTGGCCATGTTCTTTGAGATATTGACAGGATTTGAACAAATCTGAAAGATGACCACCTAAGGATCAAATCTATGTAATATAAATGAATTCTATCCAGCAGTTTTATAAATGAAGATTTTTTAAAATTATCATTGGATGAAACAGGCCACGCCTCTGGTGTCCATGTTTTTGAGATATTGACACAATTTGAATAATTTTGAAAAAGCACCACCTAAGGATCATATCTGTTTAATATGAATGAATTCTGACCAGTAGTTTTGCAGTATAAGATTTTTTAGATTTTCATTGGATGAAACGGGCCACACCTCTGGCGGCCATGTTTTTTGACGAATTGACACAATTTGAACGAGCCTGAAAGATGACTACCTGAGTATCATTTCTGTAAAATATTTTTGAATTCTGACCAGCAGTTTTGGAGAAGAAGATCTTTTAAATATTCATTGAACGAAATGGGCAACGCCCCCGGGCGTCCATGTTTTTTGAGATATCGACACAATTTGAACAAATCTGAAAGATGACCACCTGAGGATGATTTCTATAAAATATTATTGAAATTTGACCAGTAGTTTTAGAGAAGAAGATTTTTTAAATATTCATTGAATGAAACGGGCCACGCCCCCTGGCGGCCATGTTTTTCAATTTAACATAATATTAATTTCACAAAATTGAAAGAATGTCACCTAAGGACCATTTGTGTAAAATTACATTGAATTCTAAACAGTAGTTTCTGTGAAGAAGATGTTTTAGTGAAAAGTTGACGCCCGGACGACAGACGACCGACAACGGACGACACACGACAGACGGACATAGGATGGTCCCAAAAGCTCACCTTGGCACTTTGTGCCAGGTGAGCTAAAAAGTAAAAGCCCATAAACTGCTATTCATAGATTTCAACAAGTAGCATTTGATTGAACACATTCTTTTGACATATGATAGGAACATGTAGCTTTTTTTACAAACCACCTATTTTGAAAAGACAAAGAAAATGTAGGATGAAATAGAAATGTCAGGCAAAAATATGAATGATGGAAAGGAAAACTCAAGTCCCCTCTAGTCCTAAATCTGGAGACCTTATATCTTCAAGGGTTTCAATGATGATTAAAAGGAAAGCCCTAGCATAATGGTATGATGTGAAGAGCTACTTTTTAAAATCCAGGGTGGCTTAGAAGTTATCAAATAACTTTATAAGCTTTCTATCGATGAAAGCTTTATCAAATAAAGCAGAATATAGAAATATACTATATTCCAAGTTTATTTTGGCAAACCAACAATGAGTTTTCATCCATAGGTGGTTATTAATCAAAATTAATAAAATTATCAAAATGTCTATAAATAGATTTTATTGGACATGTCACATGATCTTGATAGTCACATGGTGAGGTCATGATGAGGTCACATGATAGCAGCCTCCCAGACTGGTGCCAGGAATCCCAGAATGCATTGTAAACTAACTTCCTCTTCCTAAACAACCTCAAACAAGCAAGCTGCTTCCCCACCCACCCTCCCAGATATTAACATGATTAACCTTAATTCTGTAAGCTGCCCAGTTCTCTGTATACTTTCAGCTTGGTCACTCATGAAGTCTAAAATTGGCTGCCATCGAACAACCCGTAAAGATCAAGCAAGCCGGGCACACCAAGGTACCAGACAGACTTCAGATCCGTGGACCAAACAGAACAATCGAGAGTGAAGTGACTAAATTGAACGCAGTCAGGAACAGTGAATACTGGGTGCTATGGACATCCTCGTGATTTGTTTAAATTAAATACTATGTGGATCACAACCACTAGTATGCAAATTTGTAATGAAAAACTTATCCAAAATTGACCGATCATTTTCATTTTAAGCAAGTCGCAACAAATTAACTTGGGCGAAGCGGAAATTCTAAACTATGACCCCCGGAAGACAGTCACCTAGCTATAAGATATTTACATGATGTCAGCTGCATTTAACCAATCTCGGTAATACCTGCAGTTAAACATATCGAATTTCAAGTAAATAATCAAAATATTTAGATATGGTTGATTGCTTATGAACAAGTTGAAATGGTTGCTTGGTTGCATTTAAAGAAGTAAAAATGGTTGCTTGGTTGCGTACAAGAATTAAAAATGGTTGCTTGGTTGCGTATAAAGAATTCAGAATGGTTGCTTATAAAGAAGTAGGGTGTTTTGGCCGTAACGTTTTGTCATACACCTGTGTAGCTTCTTTGGTAATGGGTATTAAGTGGTTGCAAAAACAATTGTCCTAAAGGTGCGACAAAAGGAATTCTTTTGTGCATACAACTCAATTTTATTACTATTTAGATTTAGTGTCTTCCGGGGGTTGGGGTCTGGAAACTACCCGTATTGGAACAAAACCTAACGGGTAGTATAATTTGTTGCGGCCTATTTTATTTCCAACCAATTTAAGAAGTATATGAAGTGAATAAAATAAGATTAACTTTACTTAAAGTGTTTATGTTTGATAGTGAGAAAGTTGGTGCCGTCCTAAAATAAAAGTTAATGGAACCACTGAGATATAATTAGAAACAGCTTATGAAATACTATTTCTTTGATTATGATAATGTTTTATGTTCATTTGAAACGTGAAAACACAATCTTCCCTTATAGCTAAATGCTGACTGTTTTACATAAAAACTAATGATAAAAGCCATCATGGAGTTATGGCTAAATCATGATTATGGGAACACAATACCAGCATTGATTCAATATACGACCATCACCAGTGCTTAAAGACTTAAAATCTGCTCAAAATGTCTGTTTGGTGTAAAGCTACAATGATACCACTTTACCTTTCACTAAATGAGTCTTTATTGGTCAAAAAGAAGTTTTCAGAACAACAAAAGAAATTGCTATAGAGTTGAAATTTTTCTTGACAAATTCCAAATGTAGTTTAATTCGACCAAAAGATCTACTGTTTGTTTGGTCATTGATTGACAGCACACATGGCAATTCAATAGTGTGTACTCATGAATGCTTTCCATATTCAAACTTGCATGTATTCATATAATATGTATACAACAAGTCTTTCAGCTTTGAAAATACATGAAGTGCATAATTATGAACAAATCAAAGTAAGACACAATGAACTTGCAATAAACAATCTCTTGAAAACTAAGCGAATCGGCCCATATTAAACATAAACCAACACACATCAATCTATGTAGCTCTATGAACAAAAAAGCAACTAAAGGAGCCTGTATGCTCCTGTTAAGGCTCTAGATAGTATCTGTTTATAAAACCCTGCAATGACAGAAATATTAGTGTTCAATGTGATACTATTGTAGGTGCTTTAAGTTTGTGTAGCACTCACTATAGCATCAGATACAACCATATTATTCTTGAATCTAAATTGAGTGTCTATCATATATTACTGGTCCAGTAATGCAAATTGACGAATCCGGGTATTCCAAATTTTTCAATCCAAATAGTATATGGAATAAGACACAGTCTTTCACTTTCCTGTAATTTGTCCATAAATTTCTTGCATCCTAGTAGTTAATCAATCGGGATCAAAATTACAGTAGACAACTTTGGGTATTAATTTAAATAGTCTTGGAATGCAGGTCCACATTATAATCAATATATTTATTATGTGCTATACATAACCCTCCTTCACCTTTGGCTATTTTTCTTGACTGATTGATATCATAACTGATATGAAAACAAGATCAACGTAAATGAATGAATGGCGCATTTTAAATGAATCTACCAAATGACATTTTGTCCTTTACATAAAATTGCATATCATTCATTCATTTTATTCAATTGATATATCATTGTTGTGATTCTTGTGGGTTTTTTTTCAATTTTTTTGTAAAAATAACCATTTGATAAATAAATATATATGCCTATAACCAAACCTTTTAGCACATGAAAAATCCTTGCATTGGGTTTGTTCAATAGAGTTTTATATGGCATCAACAATTATTGTTAAGATGTGTGACTCATAAGTGATGGAGAGAGACCCATATACTGATCAACCAACCCATCAAGAATCAAGGTAAAACCATTAACCCTCTGTAAGACAACCAAAAGACTTTTCTTCATAAAAATCTGAAACTATCTCTCCATCTTTAAATTCCTCAAAGACAGAAACCCTGTCATGTCAAGTAATCCAGCCAATTAGCCATGTGTACAGAATAACAAGCTTCTCTCTGCATCTACCCTAGGCCAATAGAAAAACCACCATTTAATGCATTGGTTAATTTTACCTTTCTGAGACCTTGCGAAATGCTTACTAAAGTGTATTGGGGATCGAGATGGCGAACTATTACGTTCCTCATGTTTGTTTGCAAGTCCTGAAAAGTGGTTTTTACATAAGCTAAACAAATACAAAGAAGTCTTTTTTAGACAAGTCAAAATTGTATTATAAAATCAAAACTTAATAAAAACATCTCCTTGATAAGTTGTCATAAAATTCCCAATTCAATCATTGTATCAGAATACAGAAATCTTTGATCTTCTCTACAAAAGCTGACAACTAAAAAAATTGGGAAACAAGGTTGATTGCTATTCAAAACCAAGCTCTATCTTTATACACATGCTTTTGATATCTTTATCATGCTTTTAATGATAAGTTGGCTATTTCTATTTTAATATTTTGTTGTTAATTACTGTAATCTGGAAAAACGCTAAATAGGTATCTGTTTCGTGTACAATGTTTCAATTTCATTTATTAATAATAACTTTTTCATACATTCACACTAGGTCGAAAGTCGCAAACCATACAAACTTTAAAATTTTAGGCATTGCCACAGTTCTTTGGTTTGCTGATATCTGCCTCTTTAACCCATCAGAAACTCCCTCACATTTAACCAATTTTCTTTCAACAAACTAGAGAGTTGCACTTACAATTGATATCTGAATAAGTTGCAATGTGAGGGAATTGTTTACTCCCAATATACACCTGGGCAAAATTTTCCATGAAGAAGTGTTAGTGTTAAAAAATATTGATAAATTTCATACCAAATTCTTAACAATGAGAAATACAGGGAGTGATTATAATCAGTATAACAGATAAACAGAAACATAAAACCAACCTTGTAAATCCGGTGTACTGCCATAAGCACTGTTAACAGCAGAGGAGGGACGGGCGACTGACGCCGAGGATGGGCGGTTCCTTATCTGTTTATCTGTGGAAGGGAAAACCAAGGTCAATGCCTATGCTGGACTCTATACCTTACCCTTGGATGTGTGGAATCTAATCCAAATTGAGAGAGTTATTGGTTATTCCCTTTGTCCATCATAATTAATTTTGAAAACACAGAGACAAAATAATAAATTGCTCATGATCAGCAGTTCATGCTTTTCTATCCATACCAGAAGAAAATGAATTTTCATTGTGTAATATTTTTCCTTGATTTCAATTTTTTTCCGTATTGGGGGGAAAGGTCCATTTTTGTCTCATTCAATGCCATATTCTTTGATCTCCAACAATACTAAATCATTTGAATGCTTCAATTTTTTCCCCAAAAAAATATTTTATAACTGTATCCATCAGAAACAATTTTATGGAAATAATCCTTTTGATTGATAACCATGCTTTTGCCAATGTTGTCTTCTGAAAAATCAACAGTGTTGAACACCTACAAGATGTTGAAGAATATCAACCTTTGTGTTTAAAGAAGTTATACCCAACACAACAGCAAATGACTGTACAAAACATTTAATGGATGCATTTATGGAGGAATTTACTTATTACAAGCAACAACTCTTTTGTGAACAGGTTTAAAAGAATCTCTGAAAAATATAGGAGACTGTTAATTGAAAATTCTCTTATTGTCAAAATTATTTCAGAAGTCAGCTAATACTCAAGATTGTCTCCAGGTTGATAAACCATTATAGCTTTCTGCAGTAGCTGGCATATGAAAATATTTTCATGTATCTCACAATTGCCAATTCTTTTCTTGTCATAATACATTTTATTTGAACAATAAATTCCATAATAAAGTTTCCTATAATTTACTTGAAACAGACAATTAGTCAAGGTATTCTAACTTGAAGGAATAAGAAACAGTTCTTTTGTCAAATCATATCAAACATCAAGTCAACTATTTTCTTCTTAACTAACAATGCTTTCAGAACCAAGAAATCTAACTACTGTAAAGGCACAAACATCAAGTGTGTAATTTTAATAAGTTTCAACTTAACCATTTCAATAAATGTTATGGATAAAATTCTTGTTATAAACAAGTTATGGAAGTCATATCAAAGAAAAAAAAAGAAATAACAATATATTCAATAAATTCAATCATTAAATATAATAGAAAAAGCTTTAAAAAGAGAAAATAAAAGATGGATTCTAGCAACTACTTATTACAATAGCAGATCTAATGTATCCTTAATTTGTCTTCAATGAAAAAGATGTGATAAGATAGCATATACCAGTAATCTAACGTTTTTTTTACATTTGATTATGGGATGAAATGGGTTTTTGTTGTAACTGGATGTGAATTATTGGTTCTGTTGAACAGAAGTTACCAAAGGAAAATAATATCTGCCCAAGACACCAAGCATCTTCTCTTGTTCATAATACAAAACAGAATATAAAAATAAAGAACATAAGAGAACTGAATCATGATGTTGAGAAAAAGACGATAAGAAAATTCACCCATGATGTGCAGATTCAAATTTTGAAACACATATTTCAAAGTTTTGTAATAAATTCTGAAGTTTTCTGTATTTCTTTAATTTGTTCTAGATCTAATAAGCGCACCTAACAGGAATGGATTACCATCCTGTGAATAGAATCATTAAGGAGATACAAGTAACTTCTCTTTTTGTCACAATGCTTTAAATGTAGTCTACTGCAAAGATCTACAATATGATTGGTATTAAGGAATAAAAAATAAAATCATAGCTCAGTTAGAGGGTTCAGTACAATACTATAGAAGTGCTTCATATAGTCTTGCACAGAACCCTTAAGTTGCACTGAACTCAGTTTGTATTAAAAGACAAGTGATGAACTCAACTAATACTACACAACATAATTCCCTCAATTGACTAATAGAAAAAGAAATTCCAACATTAATGCATTCTTTATGCAGCATATCATTTTCTTTTTAAGTGTTGCCTCATTGTATTGTCTAGAAATATGTCATAGGGAAATATATATTCTTTAACCACCAAACTTCATATCTACAATCCTTTAGGTACCATCTTTTTTAAAATGGAAAAACCCTGTTACAAAATGAGAAACTTGCCAAAAAAAAATTCAAACCCATCATTGTTTATGCTGGATAATTATTTTCCATTTCAAAATTTAATTTGATCATCAAAGAATCTCAAAAAAGGAAAAGATCATGAGAGAGATTGAATAATGTTAAAAATCTTTCAGCACAAGCAGCATAACAAGCAGGCAAGTCGTTTTTGCAAAGACTATTCCTATAAACATCCTTATCATTATATGAAGAAAACCCTATTTATATAAAATATTTATCCTGTAAAGAATCAAATTTATATGATAGGCTGCAACAGCTTCGGAGAACACATTTACAAAAATGATAAAACAATCAGGGTGGTATACTACATCAAACACAACCAGGAGGCATAGTGTACCTTGCTTTTGTCCCCCTGTGGACGCAGACCGAGGTCTGAGTGTGGACAGTTTCTGTGTATAGATTTGTACAGCACTAGCATATGAGGCTGCAGAGTTTGAACTGTAGACAGCCGGAGAATTACGCATGTTAGGTCCCGCTGAAACGCTGCCATGATGGTTACTGGGATTAGATGGTGTGTGTTGATGTCGCAGGTCAGAGCTAGAAGTGGGAACACTGTGTATGGCTGTGGGCAAAATAGGGAAAGTGAATTAGTCCACTACTGCAAACACATGATAATGCCAGTCACATTTACCCATGATGCTTTGCTGGAGACGTGGTATAGAACTTTCTCTTTTATCATTTCTCTGATTGAACAATTATTGCTATACTATTTAGGATAATTTAGAAGACGAGTTATTAGAGAAATCTCTATCTCATTTCATGACTAAATGATATACATATGATTGGTTCATTTCAGCAGTATTGATAAGTTTTATAAGTGAATTATGACACTTTGTTGAATAAAAAAATAGAAAGATTGTTTGCCATTTGATTACAAGTAATGTCCCTTTTTTGTTATGCCAAGCTCTGTTTTAAGTGTTCGGTTACAAGAACCAATGTTTCCTAGAATTTATAATTGGGGAATGAAAACAAGCATAATATTGTAATGTTCATTTTTCCAAGTAAAGACATTATTTTAATTGACACATACTTTACATTTGTCTGTTAAAATGTATTCCTTCAAATGCATTTCAGCATTATTTTCTGTTCTGACCATAACAATTTATTCCATCTAGATATTTTAAAACAATAAGCATTGACATGAGGAGTGGACCCTTTAAAAAATAATGAAAAAAATGTATGAAGTGGTTTATCAATGTGTCATGTCATATGTCTTTGCAATTTATCAAATACTTATAGGAACGTTTTGTTACTTTGACTTCAGTTTAGAGTTTATTGATGAAGAAATTGTCCAGAACCTTTTTAAATACAGTTACTCTTTAAATTAAGTTCAAATGAAAAAGCAAAATCCATTCATCTGTTAAATCAAAGCATACAAATCATACTTAATAGAAAAAGCAAAAGAAAAGCTCTGTTTAAACTGTAATTGGCACCAAATCTTGACAAGTCCTATTAACTAATCATACGTAAATCTTAAACTAAGGGCCTGAAGAATGTGTTGGTATCCAATATGCCTGAGTAAAATCCTTCATTGTCACAGCTAACTGTTCATTTTTTTTTTTTTTTTTGACACAATAATCTCATCAAAATAAAGGCTTAGTTCATGGGATAAATACAGGTAGTACCTTAACTATTTCATGTATCTACCTATTATAAGGCTGTTTTTCAAGGTAAAATGTAGAATTTATTTATCTGACTCTATTGAGAGTTGTACATGTGTTTAACTATAAATGATATAAAGACATAAATCACCAAGAGGTTTTTAAACTAAAACTAATAAGAAAAGAAGACATTTATCCCTTCTTAATTCAGTTTATATCTTTTCATCATGATTTTAAAGAGTTTGTTGTTATTCAATTAATAATACAAAAATAATTTTCTATCAGAAAATATCTGAAGCAACAGCACACAAAAATTAAAGGTAAAACAGACTTTGTTGAGATCAATTAAAAAAGTAGAAATTTCTCATTGATGTGATTTATTTCCTATTTTCCTTTAACCATTGTCTTCCACAATAGTTAGATTGAACGAATTTCCTTGCTTCTGCTTTTCACATATTGAAAATAAAACAATTTATTCTTATTTGTGATTTCAGTTTTGATTATAAGGGTGTGTATTTCTTCAAATAATTGTTCAGTAAAAAGAATCTGCATGTTTATTGAGTAAAAGTTCAAATACTAAAGATGGAAAAGAGTTCGAAGAGGGAGAGGGAATCAACCATCAAATGAACAAATCATATCTGAAAATATTTGCAACAAAAGCTTACAACAAATGCATCTCAGCTCTTAAACGTATTTCAGGTCAAACTCCTATTGACTGTTTATACCAACTTGTTTATCATGTTTATTATAATTGATCTTGTTTATGTTATCATATATTTTAATTGTCTTTTCAAAGGCAGTATGTGTCAAATCTCTCTTTATATCAGTTTCCAAAACCTCAAGTGTTCAATGCAAGACTATAGTACATGTACCAGTAAGTGCTTCATGAAGCACTTTCTATAGTATTGTATTAAACCCTTGAGTCTTGTCAACTGAACAGCATGCCTCATCATGGATGGAGGGAAAACCCCTTATTCAACCACCAATAAGAGATGATCAAGCTCGGCAGAACCATTAACATTCTTTTAGTGGGCCAGGAGACTTTTCTCTCACAAAAATTCAAATATCAATAACTCATTTGAACACATACAGAGAGTGGCCATGTCATTTCAAATCATATGATTTGCAGACCTCTGAGACGCAGGCTACAATATGTTGGTTCTCAAGAAGAAAAGGGGTTTAAAGAGGAGAAAAATTGTAATTCCCAAAACCACACCATTTCTATACAAACTAATTTTTTAAGATGATAAAGCAATGATTGTAGAAATGAAAGGCAAATATTCTTGAGATTACAGCTATGTACTTAAGTAAAGAGACAGAAAAAAAAAGAAATACACAAAAGAAAAGGTTGCTAGAGAGAAAATGCATTTACAAGCTAAACAATCTAAGGAAATTTGTCCCAAATAAAACTCACATAGTATATGTGCTGCAAAATGAATGAAGGAAACATGAAATCAAATCATATCAACATTTATGTTTCATTATAAAAAAAAATCGATGAAGTTGATATACAAAACTTGGATAGTGTTCAAATTTGAAAAGTACATTTTATTTATAACAGATGTCCAAATGAATGGGAGAATCTTTATACGACCTGCAAGTATCATTTTGTACCATATTTGAGGGTTCAGTGCAATACTATAGTAAACGCTTCATGTTTATGAAGCACTAACTTTAGTCTTGCATTGAACCCTCGATATAGCAGACAACATTCAATTTGAAAACACTTTCGAAATGCCAGATTTCTATCAGAATACGTCAACGAAGAAAACATTGAAGCAAAATGGTATTTCCACATTTTGAACATTTTTTTTTCTGCCATAAGGTTTTTTTGAAAAAAAAAATATATTTGGCCTCATTATGCTTAAGTTGTCTGTACATTGTATGATTTCTTTTTTTATCAAAATCATACTTTAAACAGAATAAAACAACTTATGACAGTTTGTCAGTTAGCAAGACAAAAGGAAATTGGTAAATGATTGTGCATCCAATCAAACCAGTGAGAATTTGAATGACTCAAAACAAACAGCATCCATCAGAGCTCCAGATAAAAAACTGACTATTCATACCTTTCAATATTATTTCTTCCTCTAAGCCCATATTGTGGGTATCAACTAGTATTCACTCATCATAATAAATATAATATGTGCCAAGAAAATAATATTTTTGTTTTTCTTTAGAGATGAATTCTGTATAAAAGACTTTGATAACATTATTACCTGGACCTCTGAGTCAGTGTAGTGAAGTGTGTCTAATCATGCAAACATCATAATCACTGTTCAACCTTAACCCTTAGAATGCTTGGTAATTTTCTAAAAAAAGACATTTGTGTCGTCTGCTCTCCAAAACCTTTAACATCTGTATTATTTGATGAAAAGATACTCAGAGTAGCAAACAGGTTCGACCATTTTACTTGGTAGCTGGCCTTGATCTAACCTGTTTGCATAAGCATGAAGTCTTTTCCAGCACTTCAAAGGTTAAGCCTTGCAAAACATGTAAATAACTAAACATGTGTTTTTCTATCATATTATTACCAAAAGAATTTTGGCAGTGTATGTAAAACATACAAATTACTTATACCAAGCTGATAAATCCGATAAATAGACAAGAAGTCAGCTTTGTTAAAAAGGCAACAGAATTATCTTCCATAAACATCACATTCAAATAAAGTCAACCATTAAGGAAAATTTACGATAGACTATGACATTTTTAATGGTACATGTGTTTACTGCTAGTTATATCATCATCTCTGCCATAAGGATGCAAGCCTAAAAACCCTATTTATCCAAATATACCAATACAAATCTTAAATGCAAAAAATGATTTTCAAAATATTCATTGTGCAGTAATGGTATAAATGAATGTAATGACCATTCACCTTTTGGGACATCCTCCCAGCCTGTTTTAGGGTCTGGTACCCCACTATCACTCACACTGTCCTTCCTGCGCGATAGCCCTGCCTCCTGGCGCCCCGCCTCCTGGCGCAATGAGGAGGACGTGGCTCCAACATGCTTCATAGAGTTTCCTGAAAAAACAGACAAGTCAACTTAACCTATTAACAAACTATAACAGCATTTTACCCTTTCGTTTCAGACAACTCTGGAAAACATTGTAAGAAAAGAAGAAATTGCTCATGATGAGCAATTTCTCATTTTCCCACAACATTTTCTACCATATCAGAAGTTTGTTTTCAAATTTCATCACATCTTGAAATGTAGTCTTCAAACTATTTTAATTTTGGACAGTTGAAAATTTGGTGTCTGGTAAAGGGTTAATTTAATGTTAAGTACCATTAAAAATGAACAACACTTGACTTTTGGAAAGTAGTTACAAAACCCCATATGGAACAGTTTAAAGCTGGCTGTATTTGTATGGATAGAATTGCATTGTTTTGTCTATGTTTATATTAACTAATGTGTTAGGCTACATAGAAATATCCATCAAATTCTATCAAAACAATTCATTTGTCTATTATCTGGTTTGTCATCAATCAGTTATTGAGCAACTTGAATCATTGTCAAATCAAGACAAATATTGCTTGAGAACTTGCCTTGGGAACAATGGCCATTGACAACCAAAGAGTCAACAGATTTTCTCCAAAAGTCATTCAAAGTAACTTTATCTTTCCCACAGGGACATAATGATCATTGTTCATAACTGAAGGAGTACAAATCATTTTGTATTGAATTCATTAATTGTTCAAAGGACTTTTGGCCAAACCATGATCGAAACTTCTATGTTTTCAAATTCAGAATTGGTACTGACTGAAATATTGAGGCCCCATCTTTATTGTAGAATAGAAATGTCATCTTACCTGTTGTAGGAATATGTTGAGGAGTCACTGAATCAGGACTACCCTCACCTGTCTTGCTGCCCAAAAATATACTCGCTGATTTATTTATCTTTGTATACGTGGTCAGGACTTCCTCTAATTCTGCTTCACTGAAAATGAAAATTAAACTTTACACAGGGGTTTTCTTAACTGTAAATTCAAAGGACAGAGGTATGTCAATCCTTTCTCTGTCTTAAATATTTACAGAAGTCAACATGAAAACAAACAATCATTTTGATGAAACAACAATCCCAACATCATATACCTTGCTTTTTAAAAGTATTCGAAAATGTCATCTCATGCACAAAAAGTTTGATATTGGTAGTAAGTAGTAAGATATATGTATGTGTATAATATTCATATACAAGATGGGCGTGTTCCTTTTGAACAATGTGGTTGTGGTACTTTGTGATACTTAACACAATGATCTTATTCTAGGACAGAAACTTTGTCCATATCAACCTTGTCACATCAATTACATTAACACCTATAAAATTATCTTCACTTTTAAGCAGATTGGTCATGATATGTATACAATTGCTGACACTATCATAGAAACAAGATTTTTTTTTCATTTTCAATATCTTCAAAACATTTCTCCACTTAATTGTCAATGCCTCAGATCCGAACAACCCACCTTGCAGTGTGAACAAATCTGTCAAACTTGTCATCTTCAAGGCCTTCTAGACTCTCTGCCCGTCTGAGTGTTGTATGCTTTCTCTCCATCTGTCTGCGTGAGCGTAATTGTTCTGTCTCCTACAAATACAGATTTAAAAAACTAGTTTTAAAAAATTATTTTTATTGAGTTAGTTAATGTATAATATACAAATAAGCCCTAGGTAAACAAAGAACATTCAAATTTTCATATTAGTATAGTTCTTTATCAGATCTGTATCCCATTCTGTCTAACCAGTTGCTTAACCAATAGATTTTTGTGTTGTCTGCTTTCCAAAACCTTAAATATCTGCTTAATTTTGTTGAGGAAAGAAACTGAGAGTAGCAAACAGGTAAGATCCAGGCCAGCTGCCAATTTACTTGGCAGCTGGCCTGGATCCCACCTGTTTGCCTAAGTCTGTTTCTGCACTATAAGGGTAAACTCGAATCAGATCACTCATGAAAACTTTCACAGTATGAACAGTCCCAGAAAGCCATTGATATTCTTGATATTTTCTTTCATATGATATCTTATATATACATGTATTAGCATAAATCCAAAGAGATGCATTTTACAATTTGTAGACAGTTGTGACATTTGAAGAAATTGTTTCAAAAAAACTCTTCCCTGATGTCATCATGTTTTCAATCAAACAAAAACTTAAAATGTCATTAAACACTCTCTGAATATTCAAATTTAGATGTTATCAATACCGTCAAAATACATAATGGAATAGCAATACATAAATTAGTTCTGTTATACCATAACATTTAGAAGTTCAAGTTGAGAGAATACACACACAAAAGCATTTTGTCCATCTCGTCTTTTTACTGTCACACAAAATATTGTTCAACTCACTCAATTAGACAAATGTCTTGTGTAAGTGTTTGCCTTTTACTGTAACTAAGAATAAGACCTTACTTTCTTTTGAGTGATATTTGCATTAATAAGAATCAATACATTTAAAGAAAAAATAAAATTTCAATCTGAAACAAAGGTTGTGTTAGTATTTTTTCAACAAAAATAGCATGCAAACCTAAAATATCCTTATACCATTAACTTCATGAATATTGTTAAACCAATTAAAGTGCACCCACTACCATTAGATGATATAATATCAAATTGTTAAAAGTTACCAACAAAATGAATAGTACAGATAAAATTAACCCTGATAGAAGAACAGCAGATTAACCCTAAGTTGATAATAGCTGACTTGGACACATCTGCAACAAAAGGAATCTGTGAAGATAGGAAGACTGTGCTTATTGAGAGAATACTCTCCTTTTTTCACAATCATTTTTGTTCCATATAAAAGACAAAAATGTTATCCCTTCTGTTTTATAACAGCCATCTCCAGCAGCTTATAATTTGGATCACTACCAAATATAATAAAGAAAAACAGGTCAAACAAAGCGTACAATAAACCAATTGTAACAGCTGAATAGAAAATATGGATATAAATCACTCCAATCAGCTCTAATTGACCAATACTGAATGTAATATATTTCACCCATCTTATACATGAGGTTGTTTTTGCTTGTGGAGAGTTCAAACTTTTCAATTGTTTCACAGCAAAAGATCCTGTATTCATGCTTCATGGACTTTAACCAATACTACCTATGTTTTACTTGAAGCTAGCTAGCTCTTCAAACATGATCCTTTTTCTGTTTCTAGAGAGATGTTACTACTATTTTGGTACAATATGATAATGTAGCATCCCATCAACAAGGTTGATAGTTTAAGCCAATGTTTGAAGTATTGTCTTATTCCTTTAATTTACTATTGAATCTTCTTTGACTTATCAATTGATGGTGTTTTGCATGTTGTGAGAACCTTATGACACTGTAAGTCTATGAAGACAAAAAAAAGATATACTTTTTTTATGCATGTCAAAATGTTCAACTCAGTCATCAACTAAAAGTTCCCCTTTTGGTTCTTGACACAAGAGGATGTCTACATAGATTCATCCTGTCTCTAGTGCCAATTTGGGATCGATAACTAGGTGCGGTATAACATGTATGATATCTGGCACTAACCATATAACACACCCACGCGACAAATCATGACGTCATAAGAACGACATGACGTCATGTTAACATCATTCTCTACTTATTTTTTTTCCTCTTGTTTTATATACATCTTGTTTGTTTGAAAGAATACATAAAGGGAACAGGATAAATAGAATAGAAAGTTGGTGTCTTTAAATGGGAAACGTTATCGGGCTTGGCTTTGGATTATTATCCGTTTCGCCTTCAGCTCACTGGATAAAATTCCTAAGCCTTGCCCGATAACATTTCCGATTCACGACACCAACCATCTATTCTCTATTTATTTGTGTAAAAATAAGTTACGCATTGTTGCAAGTATTTCCAAAAGTCATTCAAATTGTTGTTTCCCTCAGTTCCAGCTATCATACTTAAAGTGTTCAAACCAATCTTTTGACTGCCTACACAAGAACCCAGCCCCTATCCAGCATGTGCTTCATAAAAATCAACACACTAAAAGTACCCTTGTTTTAGGGTTTATTTTATGCTCAAGAGAGGTACCCATAATGGTCCTTTGCTTTCAAATTAACTCTGTGCTGAAAGTGCATCCAATTTAATAAATTGACAAACAATTCCTGATATAATTTTATCTTTTCCTAAACCGGATATCCGATTAAGGGCTTTAGAATTTCAAGGCAACACAAGTTGACAAATACATTTAGACAATAGTAGACAAGTCTGATCACAAGCAATTTCTCCTATTGAGAGTGGTATACTCATTTGATTGTCAATTTACATTCAACATGAGCCATGTTACTGTCTCAATTCTAGACTTGATTTGATTGTTTCTGAAGTACAGAAAGATCAGATATATAAAGTTTTCAGCCACAAGACAGTCAAATGCCATTTTGTGAAGTAATGATTTAATTGTATACACCGGGCTTTTTTGCATTACATAACAGGGCACATAAAAGGCACCTTCAAAATTGGATTTTTTTTTAAAATCATGCAGTTTTCCCAAAAATTCAAAGTCATACAAGCTTTTTGGTTTCCCAATTCAGTAATTTCAGCGATTAAGTTTCCCAAATTCAACAGGCTTGGGCCTCTTCCTAATTCAATGAAAAAAAAGCCATAATACCAGGTAGATTTGTCAATTTAATAATTGGCAACTACAATGCTCTTACTATTAGTTTTTGAAGCCTTAGAAACTCCTGAAAAGATGTACTTTTAAAAGTCATCAAGCACCACCATACATTCCTTAAAATACACTCCTCCATTCTTTCTATCTCCTTTAACATGTAATGTTAAAGAATTATTGAAACTTAAATCTTTTTTTATCAATGACATTGTATACATATATAACCTCGACTTCCCATATGGTGACCTATGCCTTGTACACACAATAATCTATCAGATACAAAATCATATATATATGCTCAATGGCCAAAGCACGATTTTATGATGGGTTGAAATATAATGACTAGGACAAAGAGTTCTGTCAGATTCAAGGGAGACAAATTCATATTGACAATAAACAGTGAAGATAAGATAATCTGACCCAAGATTCTACCATTTTTCAAACTGTGAACATATAAGTTGAGGCAGCAGCAAGCTATAAAAATATTTAGAAGAACAAGATTTTTTTTTTTTTATCAAAACAGGTCTTGAAACAAACTAAATTTTAACAAAGAGTACTCAAGCTTTTCTAACAAACGCAAAACCATATCATGATAGAGTGTTGAAACCAATCCCATCTCTACAAACTACAACTGAAAGAATTAGGACCAAATAATAGTATCATTGATAACACTTTGCACAAAAATAAGTCCTTTGCAAATTTGATTGTAAAAAAAGAGAGGTCGAGCAATGATTGTTGAAGGGTTGAATAAACATAGATCATATAGTGTGGTATCAGTGTAATTAAAGTAATATATAGATATAATCAGCAGTTAAGTAAACTGGTATATAACTATTTTGACCTAAAGAGAACTCCCAGCACATAGTATCAAAAGAATCTGTTTGACAATCAAATACTTCTTTCATTCTTTACATATAGTCTATTACAGTATGAGTCTTGCATTTTCACTGTTCATGTGATTTTAAGCAGAAAACACGAGAATTCATGAAATATTTTGATATTGATTCTGAACATTGGAATGAATGAGTTTGCCCCAGCATTTTTTTCTATAACCACAATGATTTCTACCCAATCCAAAAATACCATTATGTTTTTGAATATGTTGTTGGATCTGTTGTAGCAAATAAAGACTCTTGAATCATTCCAAACTTATCTTTGATGGTCTGGAGAACAAGCGGGGAGAATAAATGAGCCATCAATTTGATATATGAGT
The DNA here is from genome assembly GCA_947846245.1 of Cerastoderma edule. Classification (NCBI taxonomy): domain Eukaryota; kingdom Metazoa; phylum Mollusca; class Bivalvia; order Cardiida; family Cardiidae; genus Cerastoderma; species Cerastoderma edule. The sequence goes on from OX401404.1 coordinate 37,673,020, forward strand.
ACATAAAAAGTTTAAACAGCAGTTATCAAACAAACGAATCATACTGTTTTTTGCTATTGTTTTTAACCAGATCATTTTTTATTGCATGCCATATATGATACCATGGTTAAGCCTTACAGAACACATACACACTGATACCACACCAATGACTGTCTAAAGAGTATCTTCTCTGTAAAAAATAAAATAAATGCCATAATATAATTACTAACTTTGCACGCTATAAGGGCTAGTCATTGGTTTCAAGCATTGTCTTACTCTCAAGTATATACAATCTCTTAAAGTTTTATCATTGATGAAGATATAAATGACTCAATACAAATGTATGCCAAACAACTCTATCTATTACACTGCATTAGTAACATCCCTCCATACACATCACTTTATATCCTGTACACAGAGCATTACTGTAAACTAATCCGTGCTTATTTATAAAACCAAAGTTTAAAATCAAATTAAACTTTAATTACTGCTTTTGATTCAAATTGAACTTTGAGCTTTTCTTGTGATAAAAAATTCAAGTCACCCGACACTTTATTTTCTTATTTCAGTTATTCTAAAGGAACTATTTTGTCCCGGAGATATTCAAAATTCATTTGTTTCAGTTAACTGTTTTGGAATGGGTACAGGACTTTAAATCATGTAAGCAGGGTAAACAAACATAAACAGAAAAGCTATCAATGCAAAACAAGTTTGGGATTACCAAAAGTCCCAGGACCCCTGCCATACATTTCTGAAATCAAAAGTCATTGCATAAATGTCTTTAGATGTCCATTTGATTCAAGAAATATTTCAAAGAATCATTTAAGCAGTTTGAAAACATTTTTTTTTTTACAATTCTAAAAACTTAATTTTGTAGTATCAAAAAAATATCACATTGATAAAATTTCAATTCATGTATGCCAAAGAATAAGAGAATAAACTTTCCCTTTAAAAATTATCAACTAAAAGTCAACTGAACAAATATATACACAATAACAATAGTTTGCTATCAAGATGCTGTCTTCAAAATTAACAAATCTAAAGTCTTCTTGTAAGATTGTATTCCGCTCACATAATATTGGGTTTACTAGAATAGTTATGTAATAATGGGATCTAGTAAAATCCAGTGGCATGTTCCCTTTTGTCACAATGTTTGCTAAAAACATCTGTGACAATTTAGTCAATACACCAGTTTTGATTAAGAAAGGTTTGTCATCACCCATAACAGTAAAGAAATCACTTCCTACCCCTTGAGAGTTCACAACACCCTTTCTTTACTACAAATTCAAACATCTTCGACAGTGTCACCAAGTTAAACATGAAAAAGGAGAATTTGCTCATGATGTAAAATTACTTCCAACAATTATAAATCATCTTTAAATTTATTCAAATAATAATCCGCAAATGTCAAAATCATAGGCAAGCATTCTATAAGCAAATATGACTTTTCGTTTCTATAATATTTTACCATTAACTTATGAAACTAGCTAAACAATGATATGCATAACATACATACTTTGTCTGAAAATATATGATATTTCTGGAAAACAACAAGGTAAAGAATAAATAAAAACATTATCACCTATAACAAGTATCAAAGATCATAATATTTTCACAGGGCATTTTTCAAACTTAAAAGATTGCTTTTAGAGGGGCTATCCAAATGTAGATAAACTCATTTGAAAACTTAAACGATATATCAGCTTATAATATAGTTTAAGGTGATGCTTTGATTATAAGTTTTGTATCAAGTTCTTTGAAAACACTTACTAAAATAGCTAATTACCTAATACCAGGAAATAGCCTTTGATTTCAATTTTGACATTCATTGTACTTTTATTCATGAATAGGTATCCATAGAACTTAACTCTTAGAATGCTGGGTAATTTTCTAAAAATAGATTTGTGTGTCATGTGCTTTCCAAAACCTTAAATATCTGTTTAATTTTGTTGAGAAAAGATATCCAGAATAGGAAACAGTTTGAAACTCAAACATTTGAGCAATCAATGCAAGGCTATAATAAGACTAACACTTTCGTGCAAGTATTGCTTTAGTCTTGCAACAAGCACTCGATTATTTGCACATGGAATGGTTTTCAAGGGAGGTAAGTCTGAAGTGCCTCTTTCCATGAATATGAAAATAAGGCTTTCAAAATGGTCACTTCATGGAGATAACATATTCATCAAAATCCATTGAAAAATATCAAAGCAGGTTTGAAAACGTTTTCAGACATAATGATAGACAGACTAAACTACCTAAGTACCAACAAAGAGACATTAATACATCCAAGGAGTATTATGACACAGTGAAACACATTTCTATCCCAAAACCATATCTATAGTCACTTAGTCCTACTTGTTTAAAAGTATTCTTTTACTGTCTTTAAATAACACACACATTCAAGTGTTTAGAAATATCATAGTCAATCTTCAATGCTGCTCGAACTCATAAGGTCATTTCTGTCTTAAGTAAATTTTAAGCAGACAACTTTATAATTGAAATACATAAAAAGAAAAATTTGATAGCACTATCAAAGAATTAAAACAAAATAAGATATTGTTTCAGCCCCTATCTCCATTACAATTCAATTTTCTGCAGAAAAATCTATAGACCACTATGACAAAAGGATAACTAATTCCTTAACATGGGTAATTCATTCTTGTGTCAGAATGGTTTATACTCAATTACATAAAAAAACATTTGTATCATTTTATACTTTCTTGTCTAATTTTACTTCCAATTTGGAACAGTAACACAATTATTAGTTGAATAAAAAATAATCAGTTGAGTTTTTATTAAATGGTTGTTATCAAAGACCCTAGCCATGTCATATCATTTAGACCTTTTCTAGCCAATTAATAATTTCTAATCAATATTACCTCCTGCCCTTTTGCAATGAGCTGAAATTTGGAACACTTTTATAAATAACATCTGTTGATCTTTTTCTGAATAATATAGGTCAAACATTTGTCTTAAATGCATACATGATACAGATGATATGGAATAAGGCATAATACCTCTCTATATGACATTAGAGGCAGTTTGAAGCAATAACCATCATAAGCTCTAACCCTTGTCTAAAGTTCTGGCCCAGGCAGATAAACATCTATCAAAGCAAGTTTACAAACGAGTTCATATTAACCCTTATAGTGCTGGAACCAACTTCATGCTTATGCAAACAGGCAAGATCCAGGCCAGTGGCCAAGTAAATTGGCGGCTGGCCTGTGATCTAACCTGTTTGCTATTATGAGTGTCTTACCTCATCAAAATCAAGCAGATATTTAAAGTTTCTGAAAGCAAATGACACACAAATTCTTTTTTTTTAAAGAAAATTACACAGCATTCTTAGGGTTAATATCAATACATTGCAGTTCATTATGTTTCTTGGTTGAAAGACAATTTTAGATTTATCCTAAATAACATGCACATCGATCAAAGTTGGTTCCTATGATAAGGCTTTTCTTCTTAATAAAACCTACAGAGAAATTCTGAATAGTTCTTACTACAAAAGAGTATAAGTATACAACGCATAACTAATATCTTATTGGGATCTATCTACAAAGGAAAGAGAAATGGGATTTGGGATTGAATATTGAGGAAATCGTACCTATGAAGATAATCTTACCTTGTTATAAATATGGACAAAGTCACCAAGCTGTTTGGCCAAAATCCTTCTCCGGTCATTTAAAGGTAGTTTTCTGCTTGGAACGACCACTTTGAATGACTGTTGTAGGTTTACTGCCGCTCTCTTGAGAAACCTCAACACCAAATCCTGTTGATATCATGATACAGTTTATAAATATTGTATAACATTACAACATAATGACTCACTTTGACAATATAAGAAATTGTACACCAATGAGACAAACATAGAACTTGTACATAAGGAGCAATTTCTCCTTTTGAAACTTTCATTAGTTCAAATAGTTCAATAAAAAAAAATTTGTATGTACAAAAGATTAAGAATACAAAATAATAACCAACCATTTGTTCATTAAGTCCGTCCACATCGTCTTGAGAGAGGGAAGTACTTTCTGTCATAAGGCGCTGTTGAACTCTCACCAGGTACATGGCAAAAGCAGTGCGAGCCTGAACTTTACTGTAATATAAAATGGGTACTATATGCTTTTCTACAAAGTAAAAGCAATAAAGCCTGAACATATAATATGCAATATAACAATGGGCATAAAAAGCTCTTCTACAAGCCAAAGGCTTTTTCAGACTAAACAGCAGATAAGTTTGTCTTTAAGACAAAGGCATAAAAAGATTGATTTTACTGTAGTAAAACAAAAATAGAACTAAAGCTTTCTATTCTATGTGATCTCTACTACATATATTTATATATGCATGCAATTGAAATGTCTTGTTTCAATTGTGTAATGTGTTTTGACTAAGAAACTTCTTGTGCTTATTTTGTCTTGAATTTTGGGCTTTATATGTTCACATAAGCTTACGTCTGAATAAAGTATTTATATTCAAATTGCTTTAAGGAAAAACGCTAATGGGCAACAACTAACAACCTGGTGTTTTTTCACAGTTTTTTTTAAATACACTCCTGCTTTTGACAAATGGCGGATTTAAATGAATTTATCATTTTAAATAAAAAAAATGTCAACAGCATCTTATGTTCTCTGTATAAGGAAAGCATCACAATCCCTTACCTAAGAGTGTGTCCTTTCTTCAACAGCTCCACCACATTATATTTGGTTTCTGGTGGTGGTATAGGGGGTGGGGGACTATCTGGTGGGGGTGGGGGCACACCCCTACCCTCCTCCTCTGTATAGTTGTCCCCCTGTTTCCCTACACCTGACTTAGTATCACTGTCAGTTTTATTCCTGGCCAGAGCAGCCAGGCCTCCACCTGACCTGCGCTCATTCTTCAAGTCTGACTTAGAATCCTTCTCCACCACTATCTGAATCACATCCTCTGTTTTGAGTTTTTGAGCACCTTTTTCCAGTGGGGTCTGGTCCTCTTGGGATCGTTTTGATAATTGGTTATTTCTCTCCGATATATTTCGTTCAGTAATTGGAACTTCATCATCTTCATTATCCTCTTCATTGTCTTCATTTTCCTCAGGCGAATCTTCAGCCACACCTTGAACAAGTTTTCTACGTTCTGCCTTTCCTAGAAAATTAATAAAAAATCCAGTTTTATTCAAGTAATAAACTCAGTTATACTTATTCAATATAGTAGCAGAAAAGTGTTTGTACAAAAGAAAAATCTTACTTTCAACATCAAAATTCTTCTTTAGCTACCAGCGAATTCCATAAGAAACATATCATTTATCGTTATTATTTTATACTGTCTAATGACTTTTAATGAGGACCAGGTACAAATTACAATTTAGAGAAACAGTTAAAAACATACACTGTTTACATAATACACAACCAACTATTGTGAACCTAGATGATTGGGAAAATTCAACATAACCAGACAATTAAAAAAATAATTTCCTCTAATTTGTAAGAAACACCTGACAACCTATCAAGTAAATAAAGGTGGAGAACTTTTTTGAATTTGTAATGAAATTTAACAAGCAATCTCTGGTTTTGTTAAAAAGACCTCAGAAGCTGCTCATTATAGTTCCTTGCCTGATAATTCCATTATGTGACTTTCAGATATAATACAAAACTAGCTCATAACATAAATAACTTTAGTTTGTGGTACACTGTATTATGAAGTCAGGGGTTGAAAAAATATCAATATAATTATGACAATTTCATTGTGAAAGGCCAAAGTGAGACCATAGCCTGTAATTTACTTACATTGTATTCAAATTGTTGAAGCAAACCTACTTCAATAGCAGACAAAACAACAAACTTGATGGTGCTAATGTATAATTCTACAGTTGGTGTTAATGTTCAGTGACAAATGTCTCATTGACATTACAAGGTATAGAAGAAGAGAATCAATATGATCTCTATTTTTAAAAAAGTGCCTTTATAAGCTATGAATACAAATAAACCAGGGCTTACTATTTTGAGTTTTTCTTCTCCGTCTGTTTCTACATCTTGCATTCCCAAGTTTCCTCTCATATTTTTTGGTGCGTAAAAGTGCTAGTCCATAAGCAGCTGCTAGCTAAAATAGAAGAAAAAAACCCTAGATTTATCAGCCATTTCTTCATGCCTAGACAGTAAATTGCATTTGTACAAAATGTATAAAAAGAATTTTAAAAATATTTCATTTTTTATCATATTTCCAACTTTAGTTAAGCTAATAGGGTTATTCATAGTTACTTTGTGCAAATAAAAAGACAAATTCGGTCCTTTTAAATTTATATTTGCTATATTTTCAATTAAAGCAGTAATTCTCATTTCAGATATTTTATATTACACCAAATTGATGTTGAGAGATTAAAAGGAAAAGAATATCAAACAAACCTCAGCAGTTGGTTTGATTGAGTTGTTTGCAAGCTGGATATAGGCGCTCCTGTAGAAAAACAAAACATGTATAGGTTTAGTTAATCACCCGATCATATAGTTGATAAAATATGCATCTATGTAAGCTAAAAGTAAGTATTCTAGACTTTAAAAAAGAAAGTATAAGTCATTCCCTAAACACTGGTTCTTAGCCTCCACCGAGTCAACAAGTGAGCTACTATTTTAACAATTCTAAAAATCTCATTTAAACTGAATTGAAAATAAAATAAACCCTTCTTATGTTTTCTATTCAATAAAGGTTTTGTAAGGATTGAGACATTATTTGAAACAAGATTCAAAGATAGAAAAAGTACTTGCACTAGAAAGGAATGTATAACAGAATTCATGAAACACCCACAAAAGAAAAGTACACTGTGTAGACTAGCCTATGACAGTAGAGAGGAGAAAATAAAAGAAATTAAAAAAAGAAGAGTCAAGATATCAAAAAGGTCATCTCATCCACAGACATATATTACCCATCTTTGGGTGGAATGTTTAGAAACCAGAATCGTGTTATCCAAATACAAAAAAAAAAGAAAAGAAAAAACTTGGAAATGGACGTAGAGCGTAGGGAAGTACATAAATGCATCTGAGATATTTCTGATTGCTAACATCTTATAGCATTTAAGCTGGAGGTGTATCTATGAATAAAGGCCTATAAGTGATACAATGCAATGATTTAACACTTTACCAAATGCTAGATTTTAGACTGTCCTTAATTGAAAGACTTTACAGACAACATTTCAAAATGTGATGAAATTATAAAATGATTGCGGGAAAAGGAGAAATTGCTCGCTAAGAGAAATTTCTGCTTTTGCCACAATGTTTTTCCAGAGTTGTCTGAAACAAAGTGGTAAAATGTCTTTATTGTTTGGTAATGGGTTTAAACATTGTACAATGCAAAGACATTTCCTTTTCATCATGGAAGGCATTTACCAGTACTTGTTTGTTTAAGATGTGAGACGTTTACCATACACAAAAAAAACTACTCTTGCAAATCTTCTTGAAACATGTCAACTACATAACGATATTGCCACAAAATTTAAGATAGCAAGAAAGCACATACAAATAACTTTATAATCAATAAGTAAAGCTCTGGACTAATGACTTAAATTTGCGAACATTTCACCTCATGCCTAATACTTGAACAATGAATGGCACATGCATGATATTTTCTTTTGAAAATGCATGGGATTTTGGGATAGGAAGTGTTGTTACAGTACACGCAACATGTTTTTCGAAATTTCCAACCAGACACCGCAATTTCTAGATGATAAAACACCGCAATGTTGTCAGATTTATCACAATGGGACACCCAAAACATCACCCCAATCATCTCCCAGGGGTTACCCTTGTGGGACGGTCGTTTGGACACTGCAATGACACCGCAACGATCATGGTGTTCGGCATTGTCAAAAACAAATGATACATAGGTGTTTCTTCATTTCATGTTTCTTATGAATGTATATTTGAGCTATCATTTTTTCAATTCCTCTTGTACATGTAAGTTATAAGTATACCCATGATGGATGTTTTTTGGTGACATTGTACACTTCGATGTTGCGGTGAGAATGGGTTGTGGTGGATGAATACTGTATTGGGTGAACATCCTTGAGCCAGCAATTGGTGTCTTTTGGAAAAAAACATGTTGCGAGTACTGTACACAAATAAAATGGTAGTCATAAAGCATTGTTCATTAAAATATCTTAATCATGTATTTATCAGGAAGTCACAGCGTTTGATGATTATCTTGCATAAATTCATTTCAATCTCAGATAACAAAGGATAGCATACATGCATATGGATATCTACAGTCTGACTAATAACAAGCTATGTTCCTAATTTCCTAAATACTTACAAGGTTAATTTAGGGTGAAAATCTCTAGAAATAAATATAAAAAATCTCTTTCAAAAAAAAAAAGTAAATCTAAAATAAGCACTGGCAAATGGACAAATACTAATAAAAAGGAATAAATAAAAGCTAAAAACAACCCACTACCCCATAACATCTCATGGGCAATAAAATTATAAATCTTTGGGACAAAAAATAAACTTGCTATGAACTTTACTTTGATTGCCTTGCAACAATTATTATTCATTGTCATTTCTCAAAACACTATGTTTTGGGTGCTGATTTGAATTTGTTCCCAAGAATTTCTAAAAGGTTACCATTAATAAAGCTTGTATAATAGTTGAAGCCTATAAACCCCCTTAACATTTCACCTGTTCATAAACCTAAAGATGTTGTTTCTTCTAGAAACCCTATGATAAAGTTTCTCATAAGAGTTGACCAGAAGATTAGTTTTATAGTGAGCCAACAAACTGTAATGAAGTAAATAGAATTTGCAATGTAGCATAAATGGTTGTGCAGGAAAAACTGTTTTTGATACAAAAGAAACTTATTTAAAATGTATTAGAAATAAAGGATTAAGAATAATGAAATATCAACCAAGATTCAGTTTCAAAAAGACAATTCAGACAATTTTGTAAACATTTGTATAATCTTATTTGCAAAATTCATGCCCAAAGCAAAGTCTTGGAAGTAGTAAGATGTGTCTTTGGTTCACATAAACAATTAACAATCGGGTAGAAAAATTGGTCATAAGACATTATTTATCATAGCATTAAGATTCATACTTCTTTTTTTCCGTTAATTTTACGATGAAAAATGGGCAACACCACTTTAAGCAAACAATAATAAAAGGGAGATTGGAATTGACCCTACTCAAATAAACACAAATTATATTGCTCTATCTGTAAACATCTAATCTGAATACATCATAACCTGCAGGTAACTGATGATCAAGCAGAAAATAACTTCTGTAAACACTGTTATTTGTTATTTATTTGTTATATTGTTATTTCTTATTCTGTAGCAACAGAATATATCTTAGATGACTTGTACTATACATCTATATGTAATCAATGGGCCGAACAAAATTAGTTTAATTTCATTAATTATCAAAATATATCCCAAATAAATCGTCAATGATTTAAAATAGAAAAAAAAAATAGAAGTGATAGCCCATTAGAACCATTTCCGACTTAGAAACATAGGTTTAAAAAAATAAATTATCATTGCATGTGAATTTAAAACAGTTACCTGCAAGTAATAATGAAAACAGACCACCATTTGTTAAATGTTAACCTATTACTCACTCCATTTAGTTTTATTTAAGTTGACTAAATTAAAGATTCTCTTAACATTCAAATTGTCAATAGTAAAAAAAAAAAACATTTCATGACTGAAAAAGAATCCCTTTTGACAATAGAAGAAATCAATCCCTATAAGCACCTTTTCCTTGAGTGACCAAAGAGATATACAAGAAATTATGGTAAAATGAGCAACAATGATGTAAACAGTCACTTATTCATGTTAACCCCTTACCAAACAATAACGACATTTGACCAGTTTGTTCATTTGACCAGTTTGTTGCTGACGACACTGCAAAACATTTGGGAAAAGAAGAAATTGCTCTCTTAAAGAGCAATTTCTCCTTTTCCCACGTTTTCTGCCCTATCAGGAGGGTTTCATCATATATTGATAGGTCATCTGCAAACTCTTTCAATTTGGGACAGTTGAAAATTTGGCGTTTGGCAAAGGGTTAACTGATAACAGACAGTTTCCCTTTGGAAATAAACACATGAACTTACTTGGCCCGGGATCCAGCTGATGTTGAGCCTCCTGTCACAGCAGAAGTTGAGACACTTTTATGTCTGTAAAATATCAACACATATATATAGTGTGAGGTTTATCCTATCCAACAGAGCCAATATTACACTGTCTATAATGATATCAATGATTGACATTCATAAAGACAACATGTGCAGGATTCAATGCAAGATTGAAAGCATCTTTACAAACATTTATGATCTGTTTGCTTAAATTCTTTATGTATTTCTATTAACTGTATTCACATGTACATTGTTGAAAAATAGTATATTTATCCCACATCATTAAGCATTAAGTTGACATGAACTCTTAGTGTATAAAGAATGTGAAAACCCCCAACAAAATCCCTTCAAAAACAAATAACAAATCAATAATTCAAAATGTTAGATTCAGACCCAAGGTGGGCTTATAAACGATTGTTGACATCTATAATGGGCAAAAAAACCCCCATAAATTTCATTAATATTCATAATGAAGGTAGCAACTTTCAATAATTATGATGATGGTGATGACAAAAAAACTATGACAAGAATAAAAGTCGTATAGAAAAGATTTACCTTTCTGGATATAGTTTTTGATGAACCATTACGTTGTGTGTGGTAGTGAACTGTAAGAAACTCCTGTAAAAAGAGAAGCATGAAGGTATTAACAGTTGGTTATTCCTCCAAACAGATAATCAACTTCATCAAGGCTTAAATGCAAAAAAATCTTAAAAAACAAGAGAAATCTAATTTGCCCCTGTCTTTGAATGTAGTAATTTTTAAACATCTTGTGTTTTATCAAATTACAAAGGAAAAATATCTGCACAAGTTAAAACTGATATACATGGATATTAGCTTAAACAGTAGTACAATAATGTCATATGGCACCTACCATGTTGTGTTACTAAGCAATATTGCTTTTCTTAATATTAAAATAATAGGAAATATTTGTGCTCAGCATAGAATGTTTAGCAAAAAGCTACCCTGAAGTCAGATTTAAGGAATGATTGTAGGAATAAAAGAGATTGCTTATCATAATCAAGTTGTCCCTTTGTCACATTTGGTTAAAACAATAGAGAAAGAGCATAAAGAAAGTATCCTTCTTTATACCTGTTATTGTCATTTACTGCCTCAGTGAGAAAATTAACTTTTTTATTCAACCCTTCTTATATTTTTTTCAGTATTTGTGTTTTATTTTCAACACTTCAGTATTTTATTCCATGAAAAAAATTATATGTTTATTCCCAATTAGAAAGTAATTTTTCAAACTTTTACTATGACATGTAACTAAACATTTCCTCCTTTGATATACATACATATTGATTTTAAATATTTCCAGTAAATATTCCCTTTATATATGATTCATTGTTATAAATTTATCTTTCAAAAGGTGTTCCATCCATTTGATCTTTAATAATCTAAACTATCTTACGAGTAAAGATCCCATGAGTCTGCAGTTGGGAATATCCTAACCCAGCCCCCTTTTCTAGCATCCTCCTCTTTAATACGCCGAAGAACTCGTATCTCCTCACTATTCAGACCAGCCATAGATTTATTGGTCGCACTGGAGGGATCCCTGCCACCATCCGAACCTTTCTTCATACTGCCAGCTGAAGATGGGCGCTGTTTCTGTAATAGTAAAAAATACAAAGAGATAAGATAATATATTCAACCTGGTCTTGAGACTAAAAAGCTTAGAGTACACAGCTGGAAGAAAACTCAAATATTCTGAAGGAAATAAAAACCAATGACACATAAAAGCTCTAGACCAATTGATAGACAAAAAGTGTTTCAGAAGAATTCATCAGCCCCCAAAATGCCTCAAATAAATATTTTATTGATAACACTATAACCAATGCAATTGTGCAGAAACCTCAAACAAACACAATCATGCTCATGGACACTGCCATTTAGAGCTCTTGTTGTGAAATAACTTCAAACCTTGGGGGATGGGTTTTGTTAAATGGTAAATTGCAAGATCTGATGATTTTGAGTTTGTGCTAAGCAAACTCAAACGTTAATAATCTATATTAAGCCCTTTTGTCAGGTTTTCCATTAGTGATAGGTCAAAATGGAAAACAGTAGCTGAAAATGATTCAAAATTGCACAAAGCAACTTTTTTGGTATTTTCTAAAGGAAACAATTGCGATACCAGGAGAGATTGTATGTTTAAGAAATTTTTATTTTTGACATGATGGTACATTGTGTGTTAAAGAAATTGAGATGATGGTTCTATCTGAAATATGGGCATAAATGGATTCAATTTTTAGTAAGTATCTGAAAAATCAATCAATCAATTCCATATAGATAAGTACAAATTAATTACAAACAAATATATTTTAAGATCTGATAAAGAAAATATCTCGAATTAGCCATAGGAGTCAACTGAGCATGACCATGTACATCACTATTGTACACAGAGAGTTGGATGTTTAAGACTATCTTTAAAGATCTTTTATTTATAACAAATCATTGATGTAATGTATGCCTTGTTATACAGTATATGAGATAAACAAGCAAAATGAATAATGAAATGATTGAAAATAAAATCTTTGGTGTAAGAAAATGTTAAAATAATAAATTATTTCAAACAAAAATTGACAACAAAAATGTTGCCTGCCAAACCTTATTATACAAAAAAGAAATACACTTTATAAATAATACACAAAACAATTTCAGAGCAAACAAAATAAAGAAACAATTTAGACATCAAACATTTAAAAAGAACAACACCACACAAACATGTTTATAAATAAATCCCTTCTTTTTCTGTCAGAAATGTTACATTACTCTCACAAACAAATGTTATGATAGGGTATTCATTATCCACATTAAGAACAAATCTCTCTTCCTGTAACAATGTTTTCAAAGACAATTTCTGAAAACAACAAATAATTATCAAATTGACAAAACCACGCTTTATTGTAATTACTTTATATATTTGGTCAACCTAAAAATCGGACACCATACATCATTTATTACAGACATCGAGAGTTCTAAAAGTTTGAACATGGTTTATTCAGTTTATTATGACATGTTTGAGGTAAAAACTAGCAAAATGCTTCTTATAAAGCATTACCAGTAAATGTCCTTCAACCCACTTCCTTACTCCACACTACAACTGGTATGTTAATTTTGAATAAAAGTTTGTAAAATATTGTCTTAAAAAGGCAGGTTGATCATGACGCTACTGCTCTTGCTGATTACAAATCTATTGATTTTGTACAAAACACATGATTATACAACAACTAGAAACAATGTAACTAAAGAAAACAATCTCTCAATTGCAAAATTCAAAGAATGTTCAAGATATGTTTCTCAAATGGGACTTCTCTCTTGCGTTTCAGTTCTGCTGTTGCAATATGTGAATAGATTGATAAAGCATTAAGGCAAAAGGAGAAATAGCTTGTGACAAGCAATTTCTCCTTTTGCCACATTGCTTTTTGAAAGTTGTCTGCTGCAAGACGCAAAAATGTCGTGTAAGGTGGTAATGCGTTAAACAGCAAAAGAGGATGAAAGTTCAGTGCAAGGCCATATCAAGTCCTCCATGAAAATGTAGGACTAACTACAGTCTTGTATTGTACCATCGAGGTGAACTTTCTCAAGAAACAGTGTTCTTAACACAGCCCTAATTGGTCATAAATAAAGGTCTTCCTCCACTACTTTTGAGCCACCAATCACAAAAAAACTTAACCACTACTGCAATATATAAATCCAAAACAAACCACTAGAGATTACTTTTCAACCTCTCATGGCAATACAAATTTACTGGTACCAGGGAATTATTTACTTGACCAATCACATCATCCAAGCATGTCGTGGGCAACTGCAACAATACATTCAAGAAACTAATGATCAACTGTAAAATAATCTATTAAAAAAAGTCTATACTTTGTAAATGCCAGGATTGAGTATAAGCGAATGTTATCATTAAATTATTGCAAACATCATATCTAATCAAGAGATGAAATGCAACAAGAGCTTATTCATGTTTTAATTATGAAGTTGTCAGACTCAAATAAAGCAAAACATGCTTTTATTGATATGATGATTTAAATTTCCTTACAGTCAATAAAACAAAAGTAATACATTCTTTTAAAGTTATCTCCTCACAACCAGATAAAAAAACTTTTGATAAAGATCTGTAAAAAAAACGTTACTAGAAGCATAGAGATAAGAGATGAACTACATGTACTTTTTACAGTGATCTCTGAATAAAAAAAAAAATTAAAAAAATATTGATTTTTAAATCTTTAAACCTGTTTTCTCCTATTGGTTTAAGTTAGGTTCATTCATAATTTACACTACAATGGTTAATAAAAGTACACATACAAAATTTTAGTATCAAAATCAATTTGAATGAATTCTTTGTAGAATGTAATTTATTTTTACAAAATAAAAGTTTTTCCCCATTTGATATAAACAAACTCTTTAAAGGACTGTGTCACATATTGGAAGTTTTTTCTTAACTCTTTCCCAAACAACAAATTTTTGACTGTCCCAAATTGAAAGAGTTTGCAGATGACATTTCAAAATGTGATGAAATTGGAGAATATCCTTCTGATAGGACAGAAAACATTGTGGGAAAAGGAAAAATTGCTCGTGACGAGCAATTTTTCCTTTTCCCACAATGTTTTCTAAAGTCACCTGAAACAAAGTGGTCAAATGTCAGTATTGTTTGGGAAAGGGTTAAATATATTGTCTTTTACCAATAAATGACAAAACAGATTCCCTAAGTAATATTGACTAGATGATTGACAGCTTTCAAATTATAGAAGATTTATATTGCAGATATTGCAAACCGTTTAAACATGTTTCTTCTTTCATTAACAACAATCTAAACTCAATCTAAACTAAGAGTAAGAGGTTGTATTTTAAGAAACTATTGTTATGTAGGTCTTTTTACATGAACCTTAGCAAAGTGCGCGAGAAAGAATTCATGCCTTTATTTATAGACCAGCTTTCACTTCACTTTTTTTTTTAATGACAACATAGAATATTTCAGAAACTTAGAAGAAAAAAAATCACATATGGTCTTTGGTTAAGTAACAATGAATGTTAATATCAAATGTCAGTTGCTCCCAGATCACAAATCTCCGAGTTTCTTTAAAACACAGAAGAACTTTCATGAATTGAACCCATACAGAGAGGTACTTTATGATTTCAAGTTTTAAGTATCATGCCATTGAGGTCTGAGAAAAGGTTAAAACAATTCTCATACTGCAGTAAGCAAAAAGGCAAGAAAATTCTCCCAACATGCAGTAAGATGAAGCCTTATTCTGCAAAGCTGAAAAATGCAAAAACTTAACCAAACTCCAATTTATTGGATCAGTAAATTCTAGTACATGTATTCCTTACCAAAAGTTTCAACTGTGAATAAACCCCAATATATCAATACATTTTTCACCTATGACATTAATGACGATGACATCTTTAGTTGTATCCATGCATACAATAATTATTTGTCTTACTCAAGAACACCATATCTACATTCACAAAGACAATCTTAATCACACTGAAAAAAGATATATCTTTACAGTGTGATAAAGAGAACATTTTCAAAATGATCACACTGAGAAGTCCAATTAATTCGAAAGTGGGAATATAATAAAGATCTCTGTTATATAATAAGAAAATTCCATTATGGGGTTAAGTGAAATGTGTTACTTATAAATAATACATTAGACACTTTAAAAGTTTAACAGCAACCAGCCTTATACAAAAAAGTGACTTTAAACACAATATATAAATATACAATAAATAACTAGAAAATGGACCATATATTTACATTAATGCATTATGTGTGAAAATATCCATATTTTAAAGATTAGAATGTATGCTTTATTAGTCATTCAGGCTATATTTTGAATATTGTACATATTATTCATTAAAAAAATACCTTATCTGTGGAAATAACCTTAATCCAATGTTTCTTTTGTGTTTAAAGGTGGTTGTATAGAGAAAAGAAAATTTGAAAGACAAAATAAAATGTCGTTGAAACAATACAGTTTTTGTATTGTTGTTTGATATACAATTAAAAGTAGCTATCGAAAGCATAATGAATTTAGAAAGCATCAATTTATCTTAATATGTAGAGTCTATATGCTGTAGATCTCAAGAGCCATGTCAAGCTTTTGGATTAAAACACATGTTAATTCAATGTTTACATACTTTAAAGCATCAAAACAATCTAATTCTTCAGTACATCATATATCAGTACAGCTGCTGCGCAGTTTAAAAGAAATTAAGTCTTGACTACCGAATTTTCTCAATCTGTTCACAAGCACCTTTAATCATCATTTGAAAAAAAAAATCCATCACCATGTCCATATATCATTGGCATCCATTCTGCATCTTTTGACCAGTCTTAATTGCAAGAAATACAAATTGGGTCAAGTTATCATCTCTTGGATATTTGCCATGGTTAAAAAGTATTTGACATACTTTCCCTTTCCACACATTTAACTTTAATACACCAGAGTACCTAGAGACAAACAATCCAAAAAGAGGAGAAATAACATCTTTAGACTAAGACTATGTAACTCCTTTTTGGGTATTTTGACCTATCGGTTCCATAGGATCTTTTTCAAACCTTGAATTATGGAAAAAAAAATCAAGAATTCAACTGTATTACTTCCAATATACTTTCTTGTTTGTGTTCCCCTGAAATTTGAATGATTTTGACAGGACTTACCATGGATGGCCCTTTAAAACTTGACCAAATTCATATTGATAGTTTCTGTCAAAGTTGCATCCAAATTGGATAAAACTAAAGGTATAAAAAGAGCTCTAATCTTATTTTAGAATTTGACCAAATCATCCAGTTTTTATTCTGCATATATCATATTGTTAACTTAATGTCAACAAATCATCAATGTAAGCAAGCATTTCAACAACATATCATGAAGATCTGATTATAAACATAACTATATGCAAAGAGTTCAAAATCAAACTGTAAATATTTTACAAAACATGAAAGCCATGGGATATCTTTGGATAACAATAGCTAACCCTCGGCACAATATGCCCTGTTTAACTACAGCATTGACATGTATTCCATCGTCATGAATGAGGTTCTTAATCTATTTTCGAAATAAAAGATTAAAAGCTTGTGAAAACAAGAAAACATTTCACAAAAACTAAATACATGAAACTAAAAAAAAGATACAAAAATAATTCTTTGAAAACATGAATTAGAACAATACTGAACATTTTGAATTAATGAACAATGGTTTAATAAAATATCCTTAGACCATTAGATATTAGCCCTCTCCCTTGAATTTCTGCTCCTAATTTCCAATAGCAGAAAAGAAGCATTCTTCATAACTTTTTACATGTGATTAAAACAGCTCTTAGCTTTTTGAAGAAAACCATCCTTTACAAACAATTTCATCAAAGAGAAAAAATGCTCAAAAAGAGAAAATTCTCCATTTGTAACATTTTCTATCTTCGCTTTGTAAAAACACTTGCAGACTCCAACACATCATGTTTTATTCTTTTTAATACAGTCACTGATTAAGCCATTTACAAATATTCAAAGATACTGGTACAAATTTTTCTTTCTTCAATTTCTCAATAAGGTTTGCATCTCTTTCCATTACTCTTTTTTATATATATATATATTCTGTTTTTGGACAAATGCACGAAATAGAAGGGAGAACCCAAACAAAACAATTAGACTAAACAATGAAGACCAGTTTGTTACTGATGTAAGACTTACCAGAATGGTTTGTGCAGTTCTAACTCTGGCAGACTATAAAGTGTAGGGACACAATTGTATGAATACAAACTAACATAAAATGATTATGGACAATGCAACGTATATTTCATGTCAAATTACACTTATCTGTATCTTGATGGATTTTGACAAAGATAATTAACCCTTAGAATGTTGAGTTATTTTCCAAAAATAGACAAGGAAATAGCATCCGATCACAATTACGACATTCATTGTACATGTTGTTTTATTCATTTATAGATGTCCATAGACCTTGACCCTTAGAATGCTAGGTAATTTTCTAAAAATAAATGTTTGTGTCGTCTGCTTTTCAAAACCTTAATCATCTGTGTAATTTTGTTGAGGAAAATAATTCAGAGTAGCAAACAGGTTAGATCATAGGCCTACCACCAATATTCCTGGATATAAACTGTTTGCATGAGCATGCAGTCGGTTAAAGCCATGTAAGGGTTAAGGTCATCAGACATATAGGCATTTCATTGATATGCCTATATTCAGATAAGAGGTTTATTCCACTGGATAACTTCTTTATTGCTTCTCTAAAACCTATATTGTTTGTACTCATTATAATTATCATGATGAAATGACTCCAATGAATGCCAACAAAAAATAATTTGTGGAATAGTTTTGAAATACTGTGTGAAGAAGACAATAATATGCACTCTTATCTTGACTTATGAATTTGATGAAAACACAAAATGTAAAGAAAGTGATCTAACACATTACCTAACAATAAAGACATTTAACCACTTTGTTGCCGACGACTCTTGAAAATAATGTGGGAAAAGGAGAAATTGCTCACAACAAACAATTTTTCCTTCTCCGACAATGTTTTCTGCCCTATCAGAAGATTATTTTCCAACTTCATCACAATTCAAAATGTCGTCTGCAAACTGGGACAGTAGAAAATCTGGCATTTGGTAAAGGGTTATAAAACAACGCCCATCTTAACAGCACAAACAACTTTCAAAACATGATGAGGATGCATTTGAAATATGAAATATTATTATGAATGTAGAACATGCTAGAAATACTGATTATCAGTTTGGCACAACCACTTCAATATTCAAATAGACCTTTGGCAAAGGTTAGACCTTTGGCAAAGGTGTGAATTAGAATACTTCCTTCCCTACTATACCTCATGATTAAACCCCATCTTTTAATTATTAAATAAGGGGGGTTTATTCTAGTGTTATAATTGTTATCTTCGCAGAAAAGATAGCTATGGTAACGAAACCGGATAGGTTTACTTCATTATGAAAAACGATAAATGAAAAAGAAAATAGTAAGTTGATCCTCAAAGCAGTAGATTATATGTGGCATGCTAGTTTATAAAAATAATTAACTCAACCAATGAAACGTAAAAGAATTGATTCATTCACAGCCAATACATGTTAAAACTTTTAAGTTATTATAGCTTAGTAACCCAAATCGAACAATTGTTAATTTCATTTACAGTAAATTTGTGTCTTGTCCAAATAGTAAACAAAGAAAACTAGGGAACATTGTATTAAATGACATATTTAAATCAATATCTTTCATTGGAAGAAATTAAAAAGATATTTGTAAGAAGCTATGTCCATTTATTTTGGTAACAGAGATTTCTGAAGCCATCTTATAAAACATTCTTCTTCAAAAACACCTGGTATTGGATGCTTAAATGAATACATGAATGCAAATGAATCTAGGGAATCAATTCAGGGATGAAAATCACACACAAAACTTCTGAAATATATATGATATGAGAATGCTAAAATCTTTTTTGTCTGTTCAAATAAAAAATAAAGATAAAAAAAGTAAAATAAATGGGAGTATAATGCAAATCCTATGACGGGCTCACCATAATCTCATGCCATATCTTGTTTTTCTGACAACAAACATATATACTATATTACAAAATACATGCACATATAAGAAAAGGTAAGCAAAAAAGACATCTTACTCTTGCTTTTATCACATATTTGTACTAAATTACTAGATTTTTGTCTTTCCTATGTTCAAAAACAGCACCTTATTGAGTTTTGAAGTTTGACATATCTAAAACTTCATATCGTTTGGTTAGTGGCTTTAAATACTTTGGAAAGAGGCATGATCATAACTTTATTCCTACATTAGATTAAGCATGTGGGCAGGCTTAGAGCACCTAAAGACAAATGTCCAATTTCATTCTTCAGAATTATCACCTGCTGACGGTCTCAATTAGGAGCAATGAAATGACTTAGCATAGACACACAAGTTAATGATGCGGAAATATGTACTTTTGAAAACAAATAATGCTTTCATTTAAGACATGTCTCTAGTGTTTCCTTTCTGTCTTTAATTTAATAATGATGTCAACTAAACAACCAGCTTCTTTACCAGGATGACACAGAATAAAAACTACCACATGCACAAGAAACTCTATCCCAGAAAAAGCAAGGATATATTCTGCAACCACTCACATATCATAGCCAAGCTTGGGACAAATGGAATTATACACTGAGCAAAAACATAAACAAATTATCTACAATGCATTATGGCTTTGGGTTTAAAGTGAACACAAGTTTAGAGGAGAAACCCTACCTTTGCTCTGGCTGCCATTTTGGAGGCGACATCCATATTGCGTCTGCTTTGCTGCATGGTTCTCATCATGGGATCATGGCACATGATACCTAAATAATAAACACAGCATACAACTTGCTTAACCCATTACCAAACAATAACGACATTTGACCAGTTTGTTATAGATGACTCTGGAAAACATTGTAGAAAAAGGAGAAATTGCTCATAACAAGCAATTTCTCCTTTTCCCACAATGTTTTCTTCCCTATCATAAGGTTCCTTTTCATTTTCATAACATTTTGAAATATCGTCTGCAAACTCTTTCAATTTGGAACTGTAGAAAATGATATTTGGTAAAGGGTTAAACCATTCCCTCATAACAAATTGTGTTACTGGTCTGGATTGAAAGTCTATTCAAAATATGAAAAATAAAATTTTCTTATTGATATTGGTTGGAAACCATCATTAAACTAGAGCTGTTCGTAAGGCAGCATTCTCAACTATCCGATAAATGTTCGAGAGGGATATAAGTCAATGAACAATAATTTGTTTCTGAAATACGAAGTTGCAAGCCAAGCTTTTGCCAATACTGTTTAATTACAGAAGGGGACATAATTTACTTAAAATCTAAACCAGAGTTTTGGTACTTGGTATGTTACTTAATATCATGACCCCAAACAAAGGTGTCAAGTTTCAATCAGATCACTGCAGCGTTTATTGAGGTGCAAATCTGAATGTAAAACTTTAGACTAAGATTTCCTAAATACAAAAGGGGTCACAATAAATACACACTAGAGTTTATGAACTAGGTATGTGACCTTGAATTATGACCTGTATCACATGTATTAAGTTCCAATCAATGGCCAATAGCAGTAAATGTGATAGGAATATGTATGAAAATCTTTTATCAACAAATTCTACGTACAAAAAATGCAATAATTTGCTTGAATTAAAACAACAGGGATTTGGTCAGCAACCTTATATCATGATCCATAACACATATGACACACAGAACCTACCTGTCAAGCTGAAGAGGTCACAGAGCATGTTGCCTTTAATCTTTAAGTCTAATGGACTTTCACTGAAAGGAAATGATAAAATTGTAATTAATGAGTTATTGATGTTGATTCAAATACTCACTTTATATGCTCAAAGAAAGTGTCATGCAGTATTCAATTTAAGAAACCATGTTTGTAATGAAAATAATAACCCCCAGCCCTCCAAAAAACAACCTGACAGAACACTGTAAGACACTATAGTTTGCAATATCTTAAATATTTAATGTTACCCCATGCCTTCAAATAACAGAAGACAAACATTTCAACCAAATCATTCATAACTCTTGTTTATAGATGGTTTTTATTACATAGACCAATGAAAAATGTTATGGAGTTATTCAATACTGTTGGTAGGTAAAAATTGGTCATTAGCGAAATAGACCACTGCACTTGTCCTTGTCTGTGTTATCACAAAATTGCTCAAATGTTTTCCAACCTAAAAAGACTGCAAATAATTCACCTACCATGCTAATGATGGAGAAAGGTTAACTTCTAACACCCAAGGCTTCATATTATCATCTATCAAGATATCAAACCCATACAGCTCTGAAAGGAATTAAAAGAACATGATCACTTATAAAAGGTCTCGCTAAGTATACATACTTCTTATGGAAACTAACAAACTCATTAAAGTATTTGATTGATTTACATTAAACGATTTGTTGATTTTAAATAGGAGAAATAAACAATAACTGTTCTTTTTTAATGTAGAAGATGAGAAGAGAAGACTGATGCTTTTTGGAAGCAATACACGATGAAAATGTGTTTCTGTGAATTCCTTAGAAAATACATTTCATATTCAATTTGAACATTAATTTGAAAAAGAACTTATATTCAAAATTGTGATATTCTAAATAACTTACCAAAACAGTTGCCCCTAAATGGCATGAACATCTTACAAGCTGTAGCAATAGGCAGTTCTACCGAGATCAAGGTCTTTATGATTACATCCTCTATCTTCATCATTAGAGCTATCAAAAGTAAAATATCACTCACATAAGATAATTTGTATTATTTGCCATTTTCAACAATATATCAATTAGATGAGGGTTGTAATAGGATTATGATTCCATGTGCTGCTTTTGACTCACAAGAAAACCACAATATTCTTTCCATGCCACTCAATGCTGATAGGCATAATACTGACCAAGTTTAAAATAAAAATACATGTATTCGAAACCTAAACTTGCTACTGACTGAGCAATCAAGGTTTACACAAAATGCAAATATGTTAGATCAACGCTAGCCACCAAGTAAATTGGCAACTCGTCTGTGATCTAACCTGCTTCTCGGATTATCATTCCTCATCAAAATTAAGCAGATATTTAAGGTTTTGGAAAGCAGACGACTCAAAAATCTATTTTCAGAAAGTTACCCAGCATTCTAAGGGCTAAACAGCAATAATAAAGAAAGGTCTAACCATCTAATATCCATCTCTTCTACATTCGATCATATCAAATTCAATAGAGTTAAGAATTAAACATATCACTGAATCACATGTACCCACCTGCAGTGTCTTTACCATTGGACCGTAAATACCTCAGCATAGCACCAAGTGACCACTTATTACCATAGTCTTCCACATCAGCATCATCATTTCTAGAAATATATATCAAATTTGTATACTTTTACTGTTAACAGGACTTGCTGTATACAGCTTTGTTGAAAACACTCATAAAAAAGGTTAAATTACTCACTTTGGCACTCACAGAAGCCTATTATATCTTTTGCCAAGTTTCAAACAAAACATGGAAGGCATTTAGGAACATATAATCAAACAATTCATGTCTTGCACAGTGCTTCAAAAAGTCATAAGAAGAAAGGATCTGAATGTTGTTTGTGTCAGTAAAATTTCAGTAGAATAGGTTGTTGGACGGGCGTTTGAAGTCATTTCCAACATCATTTTGTTCATATTAAGGTGGTCAGCACACTTACTTGACATATTCCTCATTTTTCTTGTTGACACTGTAGTTGGTTAGATGCATAAAGTGGTTCCGTATATGTCTTCCACTTTTCTCATACTTCACTGATGCAAATCTGGAAAAATAACATTTGATAATCTAAATGATACAGTGTACACTTGTAAAATAAAGAACTGGATACATCAACAAAATCAAGATCCTTAAAGTAAAGGAAAATTAACTTTGTATGAGACCAATTTTAAAAGAAAACTTATGCAAAATGCATATGGCATGAACAGGACCAAATCAATATGGTCATAACAACAAAATTTTGCAATATGATAAAGGGTGACTGAACATATAAACCCCTGAGCGTATTAACCCATTGTCCTACATAGGAAAAGTCAAAATTGTAAATATTGGTAGATGTGAAAAGATTGCATGAAAAAAATGTCTTTCATATAAGGTATAGATAATGGTGGGGGGAAATGTTAGAAATTGTTCATTGGGAGCCATTCATTCATAAATTTCACTCTTTTTACAACTTGCTTTTCCTAACTATCCTTTTTTATAAACTGGCTTTTCATGACCCCGACTTATCTATATACTTTTATGCTGTAGCACAAATATTTCCATTTATTTGTTCTATTTACAAATTGAATCTATTGGTAATGATTGATTGAAGTTAATCATAACCTACCTTGTAAGGCCCTCCTCAAACAGATATATACTGAGAGGATCATATGAGGTTACAGCTACATAGAGTCTCACATCAAACTTGAATCCATCAATCAACAGAGGGTTATGTAAGTAGCGACACACAACAATATTTTCATCTAGTGGAATCTGGTCAGGCTGAAATATTATTAGCATTAAAATCTTAAACATGTCTGTAATGAATTCATAACATGAAGTCTTCAGATAGGGATTTAGTAATATTCATTTCTGAAAAAAAAAAATGTAGCAAAAAAAAAAGTCACACAATATCTAATCTAATCAATTCAAATGCATACAGGAATCAAAGTGCAAGAAAGTTGTTCTGTCTCAAGGAAGTATTTCTATATGTAGATTTTTTTTTCTTTAGATAAGACAAACTTTTAAGCATCTATGATATTCATAACCTTAAAAATAAATCAAATAATTGATTTTATTGTGGTAAAGAGTAAAACTGCCCTTTTAAACACTTCTCTTGAAATAAAGAAAACATATCATTAGGAAAATGTATTGGGAAGAGTTTAAGTAAAACAGTATCCAATTATATCCAATAATGCAGAATCAAAAGTACAAATGCTGGATACTTACATGATTGACAAGAAAGATGCCACGCCCTCTTGATGATGCCACAGGCTTAACAATCCATGGACCTTTGTCTTTTAAAAATGCAGCTTTAAAAAAATAAACAATTTAAGTTAACCTATTTACTAGAAACTAAATATTGAGGTGAATATTGTTAAAATTCAACATCAGGCAATAACTTGGAGTTATGGATAAATATGAAACCTATCTACATACCACAATAACATAGGGATCAAATGGTGGAATTCTCCATTAACCATTTAAATAGTCTAAGTCATTGGAAGCCCACAACATTATGGCATTTCAATTTTCAAATAAAATAGTGTCAATTGTGATAAAAAAAAACCTTTTCTTTGATATAACATTGAGTAAATAAATATGGTGTTATAATCTCAGAAGTAAAAAGAAAATGCAAAATTTAATCTACTTTCATCCTAGAGACGGCAATAGATATTTGTCATAAGGAGAAACTTTAAGTTCAGTCTATATTCGGCTAAAAATAGCGATTGAATAAAAAAAGACTTACTGCAGAATTCTTGGTACTCTCCAGGCAGGACAAAACTGTTTGGGACTATATCAAAATGTTTGTAACCCTGTCAACAGGAAAAAACAACATTATTTGAGAATGAAAACATAAAAATAATGTCTAGAAATCAATGCTTTTGATTAATTGATCAATGATAATCTTACGTAGAAATAGAAAGAATGTGCTTGTGAAAGAAAAATAAGTGTAAAGGCTGATGCTAACAATATATAGACAACTTGATAAAATGACAAATATGATGATATGTGCAATAAAAAAGTATCTATTTGTATAGCAGGTCAAACATTGGTAAATCAAATATGACATTGAGTCTTTGTTGAGAACATTCTGAAATATTTAAGAAAACTCTGAAAGCCTTTTGTCACAAATTGCCTTAGAAATTTTTAGTGTGGTAATGTAAAAGATACCTCTTGCAGATTCATGAAAGGAAATAACAGTTAAGGTCAATCTAATCCTATTTGGTTCTTCAGGTAGCATTGAATTACCTTAACTTGTTGCATTCTCTGTATATTTTTAAAGAGTCTGTCTTTTCTGGTAAGTTCATATGACCTAATAAAAAAGAAATTCAAATTCATTATTGTCAAATTATATACATGAATCAACTCTGAAATATAAGAACAATTATTTTTGGTGAAAAAGATCGCTCGCTTTTTGTGAATGAAAAGAAAACATTTACTCTTATTTGAGAACATTATTGTACACTACATATGAAGATTTAAAATGAATGCAGAAATATAACTAATTGAAGGATTGTCTTTTTTGAACTGAATAATTAAAATGTTTGTAGCAGATCATATGACGAATTAAAAGATCAAGTAATAATATAAATATTGATTTTCATAGATGCAATGACATGTTTTATATAAGCTCTGGTAACAGCTTTTGTAAATTCTTTATATAGCTAAATTGAGAAAAATGCTTCTTTACATTACAGTCAAATTTTGATGACCAATTGATGGATCAAATTTAGACTGCTGATCTACACATTCTGTGCATGCAATTATGCATTTCAAAATTTGTGTTACTCATAATGTGTTTGATCATCATATGAATCAAACATATAACATGCGCTAATTAACATGTAACTACCAAGAGACTCTTTAGCTAAGTCAATCAGGGGTTCAGAAAAGGATGAGTAACTGTCTTCAATAAACTATAGAGAAATTCCTATTTTGAAGATGTCCTATAGAATCATGAGACAATTCTATGTACATGTATATGACAACATAAGGCTAATCCTTAGAATGTGGGGTAATTATCTAAAAATAGATTTTTGTGTCATCTGCTTTCCAAAACCTTAGATATCTGCTTAGTTTTGATAATGAAAAATACTCAGAGAAGCAAACAGGTTAGATCATAGACCAGCCGCCAATTTAATTGGCAGCTGGACTGGATCTAACCTGTTTGAAAATAAGCATGAAGTTGGTTCCAGCAACATAAGGCTTAATGAAAGATTAAATAAGTTTGTGACGTAAACACTCTCATGTACTCTAACTCTAATACATTTATATGCATACCTTGGGAAATGGTTTATTTTCTGGAATTCAGACAGCCCTCTGAGAGTGAATGGTTTAAGATGTGCCCCTGTCCAGACCAAGTTATAATCAGAACTGTTGGGATGAACTTCGTGGAAGCCATGAGAGTTGAAAATGTCTCGTACAACCTTACATTGGGAGTTTCCAAACTTGTATGCCATATGGTAACGTTCTAAAAAATAAAATCAGTTGATCATTGATTTCATTCTCTAATACAGTGTTCTTTTAACGCAATTTTCTACCCAGGTACCCGAGGCAATGTTACCCGCGGGTACCCGAAGCCAATAATATTCTACCTTCGTTTAAAGTCTGGATAAATATATGCCTAACAAACTCATCGTATTTTCAAACTTATAAAGAGATAAAGTCCAGTTACGGTTATCTAAAATCTCCAAGTTGGTCTCGGTAGCAAGACCTTTCATATAAAAAATGGGCCATGCATATGGAAGGGTTTTTTAAATGGTAACAAAAGATCAGATCATTGGCAGGATCAGATCAATGGCACTCATTGACAAGTGGATCAGACTTTACTAAATCATCCCAAAACATTATGTGTAAAAATCTGTCACAAGTACTATATACTCTCCAATATTGCTCCTCAGTCATCAAAACCAATGTTGCTTTTGGAAAGCCTTTATAAATATCATTTATTGAAAATCTGAGAGGATGCAATTGACACCGTTATCACTTGTGCAAGCGACTGTACCACACAGATTTGCGAGTAATGGTTCAATGCCCATATGAATTACTGCGATGATCGGAACACAACATGTTAATAGTTTCAATAGCTGACAAGCTTCCATCAATTTGGAGAGTATAGAGTGTGTGTTCTATATTTGTTCATATGTTGAATAATTGTTTGGGGAATAATTGATTGCTAGATTGGGATTTAGAAATGTCTGATTCACTCGTCAATGAGTGCATATTTACACATTTCATGTAAATTTATAACCCAGGTAAAAGTACCGGCGGGTAACGGGTAGCAATTTGCTACCCGGGTAGTTGCCTGAACCCGGCCCTTACCGGGGTACTTGAGTACCCGTCCCAGCCCTACCATGTATCACAATGGTGTTATGATTATCATTTTATTCATGAATACTTCTTTTACAGATGATTTAATCTTGTTACAAAATACCCCACTAATAAAAAGTTGTCCAACACTTATTTGAAATGCTTATCAATTAAGACAAAATTCTGGTAGGTACATGCCTAAGCATGAAAAATCTACATAAAAGATATTATACTCTTCTTCTCCATTTATGAGACAAAAGGTCAAATTACTAATACAGAGCAATTCATCCTTTTTTCCACAATGGTATCTTTTAAAAATTTCAAAGAAAATGTTGAATGTGTTCACATTTCAAAGTTGTCATTTGTTCTTCCCTTCAATTTGCAACAGACATAAACCACTGACCACCACATAAGAGGAAGTAATGATGTAGGCTTGAAAACTGCTTACCTCCCACTGTGCGCATGTTGAGTCTTTTGTTGAAAATACACTCTGAGTTGAATATTATTATCGGAGTTTTCTTGGCATATCCTGTCCATTGAATGTTGAGTGTGGGCTTCGACCTGATGATGTAAGAAATTCAAAGTAATTTAAAATCAAGTCAACCATTACAATCAAATTAATACTGCATATATGAGGAACCTGTCACATCTATTTTAATACATGTATTTGTATATCAACAACATATTGACACAAAATTCAGAGGCCACAATAACTGTCATTTTTCCATCACTTAGTCTGTCATTGCTTTTCTTAACCCTACAATGTGGGTACACAACAATGTGGGAACACTACAATGTGGGTACACCACAATGTGGGAACACTACAATGTGGGCACACTACAATGTGGGTACACTACGATGTGGGTACACTACAATGTGCGTACACTACAATGTGCGTACACTACAATGTGCGTACACTACAATGTGCGTACACTACAATGTGCGTACACTACAATGTGCGTACACTACAAGGGTACACTACAATGTGGGTACACTACAATGTGGGATCACTAAAATGTGCGTACACTACAATGTGGGTACACTACAATGTGGGTACACTTCAATATGGGTACACTACATTGTGGGTACACTACAATGTGGGTACACTACAATGTGGGTACACTACAATGTCGGTACACTAAAATGTGGGTACACTACAATGTGGGTACACTAAAATGTGGGTACACTAAAATGTGGGTACACTACAATGTGGGTACACTTCAATATGGGTACACTAAAATGTGGGTACACTACAATGTGGATACACTACAATGTGGGTACACTAAAATGTGGGTACACTAAAATGTGGGTACACATGAATGATCTCTACAAGATAATTCTAATGTTTACATATAACATAGGGTTGGTCTAGTAGGTCTGGAAATTTGCATTTAAAAGAGCCTAATATGCCAACTCACCTAGACCACTTACAATTAGTAATTTACACAACCATTTGCAAAGTTTCCCAATGCCTTAACTTCAGTTCATTTTAAACAGATTTTCCTTCTTTGTTTTATCATTTGTGTCATTTTTTATTTGAAACCGCATCTAATTTTTGGACAAACTGACATCTAGAGAAGGTCATGAGGCAGCAAAATATTTTGTGAGCACTTTAATAAACAAAACATTGAGTAAATAGAAAAGTTGTTGCTTGGTAAAGACTTAAATGAATCTTTACACATCAGGAACTTATTATGCTGATGACTCATGAAAGATGTCTCATGAAAGCAATTTTAACTTTTTGAACTTTAAAGAATCTTAAAGGTTTGCTACTGGAGAGACAAACATGATTATATGAAGTTATTACTCTTTTACTTCAATCAAACAGATGTAAACATGTACAAGATACTTACAAATTTTCATCATCACTTCCATAATCTGAATCTCTTTCACTGACTTCATCAGACTCACTAACATCAGATGGTGTTAAAGACCCTCCGTCTGAGTCGCCGCCTTTTGTTGAAGCCATTGTCCTTATCTCTATTGTGTTTTCTTGATTTTGAAAGTGTAGTTTGGATTCATCGTACAAGTTAAATGTTAGGAGATCATCTTTTTTACCATTTTCTGTCAGAAGATTAGTTTAAAGCATTCTGTAAAAGTATAAGAAAAAACAAAACTTAGCACTGATTAAGGTAGATGCCCAAGACAGCATGATAGAGGCTTAGATAAAGATGGTAGTGCTTTTACAAACTTGTATGCACTATAAACAAGTTGAGAAAAACATGCAGTGAGACTTGGCCCATTACCTGAGACTTTCACAAACCTTGTAAATGCTCTACAGAGTGCACATTCCAGCTTGCTTTACATATCAAACTCTGACCAGTATATATTTACTCAGTCTCTTGCAAAATATTTCAAAACACAACTGAAATTCAGGGGTAAAGAGTTTGTTTGTGCTATAAACCTTGAGTATCTATCACACTAGCTCTCATGAGTTATTTGCATTGGGTTTTAATTGTAACCAAGGTTAAAACAAAAAGGAACATGCAGCCAGACTGGGAATCAAACCTGTGAACTCCGCAAACTATGAATAGCTCTACCATTTGAGCTATGCGGCCTGCTCACACATTTTACTTTATGACAAAGAAAGTATGCAGAATACCAACATTTTATGTGTATGGGTTGAATAAAAACGATTAATTTACATCTGTTAGTAATGAACATTTGATATTTTAGTGTAATATTATCGTAATATATGTGTTCAAAGTTGCGACAAAGATTTTGTCGCAAGTGGCCACCATTAAATGAATTGTACGAAAGTTTGATGTGATGGGAGATATTGCCTGATACAAAGATTTCTAAATATTTGTCAATCATGTAAAATTAGTTTGACTAATATGAAGATTAGATAGAGAATTGGACATATATTTGAGAGAGAAGTGGCTTGGAAGGAATTTTGAGGAATATTGGTATTGGCAGTTGACTGAGGTAAAATCAGTCTTTATCAAAAGACTCAATAAAAGAAATATTGTTGATAGACAAGAAAAAGATGAAGGACAGGTTGAATTACTATTTATGGTCTAGTATTTTACCATGTTCATGTATATAATCTTAAAATAGTATCAAAACATGATATTATTGTACAACAAGATGAGATTTTTTTATCTAAAAATCAAAACATTTGTCCTCCTTCACGAGAAAAGAACAAAATTAATGATTATTTACAGTTGTTAGGGAATGCATCATTTTCAAATCCAACATGGTGGATTGTCAAACTTCCGGTTGAAATGACTGCAAGAAATTCTTTAATATTTAAGATTTTAGATCAACAGACACATCAAACCTTCCAAAGATTTAGTTTCAAATACATGGAAAGTCTTTGTTTGGTAAACAGATCATCAACTACCTGGATATCTATCATGAAAACCATTTATTTATCTCGTTGCGAGGAACGCCGTTTTATTTTACCTGAACACCGTCTTTACTTTTCGTCTTTCAAAATTTAGAATAACTTACGCCAAGAGTCTCTTCAAAATGCTGGAACCTATTCCGGTAACTTTTTTTATAATAATGATTGTTTATGATTTCTTTGGAATGACATTTCACAAAAAAACAAAACAAAAGAAGAATGTCACAATAACAATCCGGGACCACTTGCAAATGTAAACGAGTTCGGACAGGTGCGAGGAAATGCATGCTGGGATAAAATGGCTGCTCCCACGAAGAAATTTTTACTGAGAATTATTCCTCAAACTAGAACCGAAAAGCCTCTCGGGTCTGTGATATTTTTGCATGGCTCAGGTACATAAATTTTTTAACTTTTTAATGTAGAAATGGAATCAGTGTTACCGACAATTGACCAAAAAAAAGGTGTCAAAGAAAGAATCCCCTGTTGTTGTTGTTATTCAGAGACCGAAAGTGAAAGTAGGGTTTTCAGTTTTCGTAATTGGTACCGATAGAATTAAAGTTATACATTTAGTGTTGCAGTCAGAATGACATCTTCTAGCAACTGAGACTTTTGTACAGTGTATCCTATTCAAAAAGACCGTTCTCCTTAATTATGTTAATGGTATCAAAGGTCTAAGGTTAAACAAGTTTCTAGTTATCCCTCTACATTGTAACCATTCTTTCCCTCATAAGATTCCAGTGCTCATTCTTGGGCGTAATATAGTATATGTTCCATTGGAAATCTACTAACTTTCAAGTCAACACTGTATCCACTACACCACCATCGATTCTAGTTATAATCGATAAATTAAAGTGACACCTTAGTGTCTTTAGAAATGCCTGATTGATAGTCCTTGAGACAAAAAAAACAAACTTACTATTGATGATTAGATACTATTTTTGCTTATTAAAAATAATATGAGAAAATTCAACTGCACACAGAAACTTTGTAAAGGCCAATTTATGAATATTATATACAGAGATTTCTCTGATATTATGAAATGCTGGTTTTCAAATTTAATATTCTCTTTGTCACAAAGATCATAATATTATAGTATATGTTTCATTGGAAATCTACTAACTTTCAAGTCAACACTGTATCCACTACACCACCATCGATTCTAGTTATAATCGATAAACTAAAGTGACACCATAGTGTCTTTAGAAAAGCCTGATTAATAGTCCTTGTGACAAAAAAAACAAACTTACTAATGATGATTAGATACTATTTTTGCTTATTAGAAATAATATGAGAAAATTCAACTGCACACAGAAACTTTGTAAAGGCCAATTTATGAATATTATATACGGAGATTTCTCTGATATTATGAAATGCTGGTTTTCAAATTTAATATTCTCTTTGTCACAAAGATCATAATATCCATCAATCAGGCTGTTTTACAATTTGTTTCTTGTGAAAGTAATTCTCTTTTCCCATTATTGTTTCCAAGATTTTTGCAGTAGATTTCTTTGTTTATACTTGTTCTCACATATACTCATTATCGTAAAAATAGCAGGAGATAGTTTAGAATACAATTAAAACAAGTGTAGAACTTCCTCTCAATCATAAGAACATATTTCAATCATCATACTAAATTTTTGTAGTCTGCTGTTGCTTTTAACTCTAAACACTCACATAGCCCCTCTGAGGTAAGGAGTTTAGAGTGCTGGTTGATTGAAATTGACAAATAAATGCATTATCTTCTACAGGTGATACAGGACTTGGAGTTCAAGCATGGGTGAACAGTTTAGTGAAAAGTGGAGAGTTTTCTTTCCCCCATCTTAGAGTTCTCTTCCCAACAGCCCCAGCAAGGTGAATTCTTTAAGTTCAAAACTCTCATTTTATCATAAAATACAATGCATTTGAACCAGAAGATTTAAGAAGCCACTTTGTCAAAAGAAGAAATTGCTCACAATGAGTAATTTTTTCCTTTTGTTAAGAGGCTCTGTTCTCAATAGAACAAAGGTATTTTTACTTTACAGAGACTAAACAGATAACTGCAGCAGAAGCTACGAAATGAATAAAAAAATGCACATTTCATTCAAACATTCCTCTATATTAGTTTATGTGACTGGCCAAAGTTACAGCATACAGCAATGATGATTCATAAAAAGTAACTTTTTCCCTATTTTGATAAGTTGAATCTATTGTGAAAAAGGAAGAAGCTCTTTGTACTGTTTGCAGCAACCAGCCAAAAATGAGTTTATAGCTTGTTAGTAACATTATATGGAAAATATGCTTATGAAAAGAGATTCCTCCTTTTGTCCCTTTATTTTGGTACGATTTCTGCCAGAAAGATATGTGAAAAGGAAAGGGTTAATCCTTTAAACTTTGACTGATTATTATTTCAAAGATACTATTTAAAAACTTTGTGTGATGAAAGCAAACATTTGACCAACAACTTGATTCGTGTAAAGAAAAAATGTAATACATTGACATTTGTATCACTTCAATTATTTTCTTGCATTAATGTTGATTTTTTTGTTAAGCAGGTCCTGTTTTGATTTTCATATGAATATTTGTGTGGTTTAAAATCTTTTTCAGGCCATACACACCAAACTTTGGACAATATAGCAATGTTTGGTACGACAGAAAGGAGATCTCCCCTAATGCTCCAGATGATGTTTCCATTGATGAACAAGCCAGTGCACTAAAGGATCTCATCAAGGCAGAGGCTGACCTAGGAATCCCGGAAAATAAAATCATTATAGGTATAAAAATGATATAAAGAGGATGTTTTTTTCTCAATTTACCCATCCCCCTTATTAGAATTTGTTACTAGTTCAAACTGAGACAGCAGACAATATAAAATAAATGCATGAAAAATCTCTACAATTAAGGTTGGAATCATTGTGACAAAACCATGAATTGCTCATTATGAGCAATTTGTTCTTTACCTCAACAATTTCAATAGACTTTTGTAGTTGATGCAGACAGATGAGGTCTTGTTGAATTAACCCAACACCCCTTTTTACCCTTCTCTAGTTTGAGAGGCTTTAACCCCTTACAAAACAGTAACGACATTTAACGACTTTGTTGCAGACAACTCTGCAAAACATTGTGGGAAAAGGAAAATTTGCTCATAACAAGCAAATTCTCCTTTTTCCACAAAGTTTTCTACTCAATCAGAAGTTTGTATTCCTATATCATCACATTTTGAAATGTCGTCTGCAAACTCGTTCAATTTGGGACGGTAAAAAATTTGACATTTGGTAAAGGGTTAAACTGTAGGCATTGAACCAGTTTTCCACAAACCCAGTAAAACGGGCATTACAAATTGATAAGATTAAATTAAATGTCACAAAGCAAACGTTTTCTTTTGCTGAGCAATTCTTATTTTGGCTTCAGAATAACTTGTATTCACAGCTACAAACACATCTTTAATAAGTGTCTTACACACACTTTAACTGGTTTGGCCTCAGAGTTGAAAATGAATCTGACTTGGAAACAGGGATCCGGTATTCGAGACCTGGCTCAACACATTTTATTCCAAAAGGATCATGAAGGTCTTGCAACATGATTTACTATTCTCTTACATCCGATCAATGAAGTTCATGTTGGAAGCATTTGATGACTTGGATAGAATGTTGTCCAGTCCTTCGATGAATTGCAAAGGATACTGTGAAGTCCCTTCAAA
Source organism: Cerastoderma edule (assembly GCA_947846245.1). Taxonomy (NCBI): domain Eukaryota; kingdom Metazoa; phylum Mollusca; class Bivalvia; order Cardiida; family Cardiidae; genus Cerastoderma; species Cerastoderma edule. The sequence goes on from OX401404.1 coordinate 37,707,721, forward strand.
GGAATGCCAGGGTCATTGAATGTTGCTGACTGCAGCTTTTTAAATTGAATTACTGATGTAAAGGGCATCAATCCAACTCTGTTCTAAACTTTATTATTATTTGTTTTAGATATCAAGCATAAGCTGAAAGTATGGACTGTCATCTTGTTTGAATCTGATTTGTTCAACATGAAATGTATTTGTATATTTAGGTGGGTTTTCCATGGGGGGAGGAATGGCTCTACACCTTGGGTACAGATTCCATCACAGTCTGGCAGGGATATTCGCCCTTTCTAGTTTCCTATCTTCACAGAGTAAGGTGTATGATGTGAGTAAAGTGATTAACTTTTTTCCTTTTATTCATCATCTTCTAATTATTTTTGATCTAAACTGTTGCAACCACACATTCCTTAACTCTTAGAATGCTGGGTCATTTTCTAGAAATAGATATTTGTGGTGTCTGCTTTTCAAATCCTTGAATATCTGCTTATATTTCTATACTCAGAGTAGCAAGCAGATCACAGGCCAGCCACCAATTTACTTGGTTAAAGGGTTTCGCAGCACATGTGACAGTGAGGTTTCATGGAGTTAGAGGTCAACAGCCCATCCAAAGTGGACCTATGAGTACAGTGCAATGATGTGTAATCAGTGGGATCTTTATTATTCCTATTTCTTACAGCATTGTTTAATCTTCTATTTAGGTATTGCGATCCAAGCCTGAAAAGCTACCTCCATTATTTCAAGCCCATGGTGAATCTGATGGACTTGTATTGTACCCATGGGGACAAGCTACACATACTCAACTAACCAATTTAGGTGTGATGGGACCCTTTCATTCTATACCAGGACTCGACCATGAAATGGATCCTCAAACAATATCAAACCTTAGAACATGGATAAATAGACTTATACCGGAAACAGGTTCTCCTAATAAATTATGATGTGACTTCAAACCCAATTTGGTGTATGGTGCTAATTGTAAGAGTTGATTGCCAGGGCAGTCTCCAATGGGACCTGTTATCTGGATTTTGGTACACATTTACCCTTTCTATTTGGCTTAAGATTGGTTATAAATTATCATTATCTTGCACTTTGTGTGTGCACTAATTCATTTTTCTATGGATGATAGATATTCAGTATAACAACTTTTCTTGTCCAGAACAGGTGACCACCTTTGCAACACAACACATTGAAAACAGTTACGGGTATGCAGCTTTCTGTTGTTAATCAAGTTGACCTTTTGCAATAATCATTTCATTGTTTGTTAATCAGTTGTATATCATGTTCAAGATTATTGTTAAATGAAGCAATTGATGAGAAGCATGACTTGAAATAATATTTACATAGAAATATTAAAAATCTGAATAATGAAAGTAATTCTCATCCATTTTCACTGTACATTGCCCACAAATAAGCTACCGAAAGTGGTTAAAGCAAAAACCAAAAAGTGATTTTTTTCTTTTTGTCACTATGTTTTCTACCAAATATCGTAATTTAGGGAGTTTTATATGTTTCTCAAGTTACCAGTAGCAACAACCACCTGCTTAATGATTTCGGGTTTTAGATAAGTCATGGAATGGTCCAAGACGTAATTGGTGAACGACAGCATTAAACAGCTCACTCAGTTCAATGTACTATCAAAACTTAGTTTGATCTGCCATTGATTAGGGATATTTTTGTCCAACTTAGGAAAAGTTGATTGACAAATGTGTGACAAATGTGCTGACTGATTTCTGTTTTGATAAGCAAAATGTTGGGTTGGTCATGCTTTATCTATCATGTCAGATGGAGAGGACGAGTTGCTGCCAGCCTAAAGTTGAATGTATACAAAACATATAAAAATGTATACAAGTGTGCAACTCCATTTTTATAGGTTTGACTAAAGCTTGCTGTCGTAGTTGTACCAGCATGGTAGTGGAACATAGGATAGATCTAGTGTATTTGTAGTTTTATGCTGTGTCAACAATTTTTTAGCCATGTCATGGCTTTGCTGGATCCAGTGCCAGTACTTGGCTAGGGTTCTGAAATTACTTGCCAAAAACCACTGCCACAAAACTAGAGGTGTAAACCGGAGACCCCTGAGTTCTAAGTGTTCTATCTTAACCACACAGGGCCCTTGGATAGATCTACTTACATTAGAAACGTGTAAACCCTACAAATGGGACATAAAGCAAGATTTAGTCAGGCTAACCCTGAAATATTATTGTATAATGATGACTTGCTTTCTTGGAATTAGATGATACTTCAGCACTGTTTTAACAGTTCCCTTCCAAGTCTTTGGTGCAGTAGGTACATCAAACAAAACAAAAAGCAAATTATGGATTCTAAAAGCTTTATTATTCAGGGAATATTGATATAAATAAGTGTTGTTGGGGAACTTTATTAACAAATTTATAGACTTTTTATTGTATCTTAATTCCAAAACTTAAGTTTGATGTTTACAAATCTTTCAAGGATATCATTTCAACCATCAACTATAACTCAATCGCCAGTTATTTACAGCAACCACCTTAAACATCAAGTAGCTTCAAAGGTCAGTTTTGCCTCTTTCAATTAACCATAAATGTTGGTTGAATATAAACTCAACCTCTCTGTCAGGTTTGTATTGAACAATTGGAATCAATTGTAAAGTAAGCAACCACCTTTCTCTTTCCACAAACCTAGTTTCCATGTATCTCATATATCTCAAACACCCCTAAATGTCAGTTTTGCTGGCTTCATTTTCTGGCAGGTTGAGTTTTATTTGATGTACAGAAGCTGAGAAGTGTTTTTTCAACTTGTTTCTTTCGATTGCTAATTTTATTTGTATTAATATAACTGAAAATTATTGAAAGATAAAAAAAAATAAGGTATAGCACTTAAACACAAACCAAATAAAGAAAGCAGCTTAATATTCAACACAAAAAGTTTGAAAATTACGAACACAAATCCAGTTTCAATTCATGTGAATTTAGATTCTTAAGATGCTACTCTTTTAGATTATTAATTTGGAGACACAATAACACACACAATTTTGTCTTTTGTAATAACACTTTCAGGAGTAAACATGATGTCAGTCAACTGCCTCAATGAAATGAGGAATAATTATGTCCCAAAAGTGAATAATTGTAGCATTCTCCTGGAGGGGTTTACATGATGTCTGAGCTGACAATGGCCACACCCCTCTCATAGAAACTGTGATCCTTCCCAGAACCTTCTCCCTCTGTCTCAAAGTCCAAAGTAAAGAGCAGCTGTTGACGGACACTGTTCAGATAGACTGGTAGTGTAACCTTGTTGTCAGGCATCTTCCCATCAGGTCTGAAATAAATCAATCACAATCCACAACTTAGAGAAGACATATCGAACATATCTTGTCAAAGTATAGATTTGCAAGAAAATCTAGTAGTAGCAAAATAATTTTTATGGAATAACATTAACCCTTATAGTGCTGGAACCAACTTCATTCTTATGCAAACAGGTAAGATCCAGGCCAGCTGCCAAATAATTGCAAACTGGCCTATGATCTAACCTGTTTGGGACTCAGAGTATCTTTTTTCATCAAAATTAATCAGATATCTAAGGTTTTGGAAAGCAGATGTCACAAAAACTAATTTTTAAAAAAATACTCGGCATTCTACAGGTTAAGAGCAAAGTAACTTCTTGGTAAGTCTATCTTGTTTAACCCATTCCTGATTGTTTACAACTCCTTTCATCAAAAGTCCAATGTTTGGTCACTTGTTTAGAGGCAGGATATAATGTGCCAAAAAAGGCAAAAAAGGATTGCCAAAAGCAGGCTTTTATGCTTGAAAAACATGAAATCCTATTACAATTAAGTTCCTGAAATATTTATTGATACCCATGGATGCATTAGGATTTTCTCCCATTATTTTCAAAAGTCTTATTATTGGAGGAAAGTTGTCAGTTTTCAATATATGATCAGGGATGGCGGAATCTTCATTTCGATTTACTTGTCCGTAAATGCCAAATCTATTTTCTGCACCTATCCTTATAATGGTAATATAATACTTTTTTTTTAAAAATTTGCTTGTCCGTTGATGCTTTTGGCCAAACTGAGCTACAATTGATTTTGCCACCCCTGCTGATCATGATTAACCCATAACCAAACAATAACCACATTTGACCAGTTTGTTGCAGGGTACTCTGGAAAACATTGTGGGAAAAGGAGAAATTGCTCTTATCAAGCAATTTCTCTTTATCCCACAATGTTTTTCTGCCCTTTCAGAAAATAAGTTTTCAATTTTAATTACATTCTCTACCATTAACTCTTTCAATTTGGGACAGTTGAAAATTTTGCGTTTTGGTAAAGGATTAAACTTACTTGATCCAGCGTAGCAGTGTGAATGGTAGATCAGTGGAGATGGTGGAAGATAGCTGAAGTTTGTTGTTCTTACACACGGCTCCCTGTAACTTTAGTCCAGTTACACAGAAACTGTTGGAGTCCAGGGATGATGATTTCTCAACAACATTTACCTGGAATAATACATTAAGTAATGTTCAAAATTTGATATGTCCTTCTGAATGCAGACAATGAATATCATTTCAAATGGCCTTTTAAAAATTTACCAAAGACTACAGCAGACAAAATCAAACAAAGACAAAACAAGAGAGAAAAGGTTATTTAAATGATATAATCATAGTCTTGTTACATAATTTACTTATTTTTAACAACTCATTTGTTTTTTTAAAGAATTATTTCAATCTATCATATCAAAAAAGAAGTTGACAAAGAAATTGGATAAGACTTTGATTGATATTTTTGTTTTTACTGTAATATTTATGTATCTCTTGCACTATGATTTAAATTCATATTTGCAAATCAATTCCACGTTAAAAACAAAAATTTTGTAATGTTCAAGGTATTTACGGTTGATCCTTGAGGTCCGGTAGGAATGATAATATATTTCTTCCAACCCTTTTTTAAATGCATTTCTAAACCACCCTTTAGCAGACAGTAAATGTAGTGATAGTAAAAGAAAAATTTTCTTACCATGACCAATTAATCATTTGACATATTATTCCAACATCAATTTTTAATAAAATATAAATTAGTTCTCCATCACTATGGAACACTAGTATAACCAAATGTTAAATCGTTTGCTAAATGATAACGGGAGAAATGTACATAGATATCAACATTATACTCACATCCAGGAAAAGTTCCTCAAGGGACCAGCTGTTAGCCTGGGCCACATACTGTCTGGTGGCTGTAATGTACGCCTCCGATATAAACAATCCTCCCATCCACACCTGAACATTCTATAATAGGAGAAAAAGTTGGCAGTTAGAGATATGTATGTATTTCAGAAACATTTAAAATCAAGAATTCAAATGATGGTCTGTGCAGAATGTTTCATCAATGCTATTGGGTAAATCAATCTAAAAGGAGTTGTCAAAAGAAATGGAATTTTGAACACTTAATAAGATGCTTCTTTTGACTGTAGATATTTCAGGCAGTTTACAGATAACTCACACAAGGAATGTGAATAGATATGGATCTAACAACATATCAACAGTATTTTACTTTTGATATGATGCCAGACTTATTATGATGGAGGAAAAAGCTACCCCAACTTAACTACCCATCAGGGCTGGTAAAGCCAGGTAGAACCATCGGCACTTTAGCCAGTCAAATGACTGCCTCTCGTGAAAATCCAAATGTGTATAGACTATGATACCTTAATGCAAAACTGTAATCCTTGATCACATATTTCTGACAAACTAATATTCTCTTATGCATATGATGAATCTTTGCTTATTTTAATTCTGGGATTCAATTAAGTATATACTCAAGTTAAGTACTCTATCTTTTTCTTACTATAGTTTAATAGATTTTGATTACAACACAAAACAAAGATTATTTAGTTTTAGAGGTACTGTGGTCTTAATAAGGGGGCATATCAAGGTCAAATATGTGCAGTATTCTAAATACTTGTACAATCCTAGTTTGATGCTTCCCCTTAGAATCGGCTCTAACAAGAAGAATCTAAATAATTATTAATCACAAAATAGGGTATTGAAAACCAATAAAGCCGTTTTGTGAAGAAATACACCTCCGTTCTGGTTCTGTGTAGTTAGTACAATGTTACCTTGAGTTCCTTGGCCCCGCCTTGTTGGGTAACCTGTACAACAGACTGGAGTTGTTTAATTCTCAGTGAGAAGTCTGTGATCCACTGTATGACAGTCACCCCAGCTGGGACTGTGTATCGACGCCATGTCTGGGGAATCATACCTGTCAGATAGTATAAGGTTATGTAGAGCTTATTTACATATTTTTACAAACCCTACTTATTGGACAAGTTGTGGGACTTACAAAAACATGTATTAATGATCACATGGTATCGGATTTTAACCCTTAGAATGCTAGAACCAACTTCATGCTTATGCAAACAGGTTAATTAAGAGGCCATCTGCCAAGGCAATTGGCAACTGGCCTATGATCTAACCTGTTTGCTACTCTGGGTATCTTTCCTCATCAAAATTAAGCAGATGTGGAAAGCCGACAACACAAAAAATCTATTATTGGAAAATTACTCAACATTCTATGGGTTAAAGGTTTCGTTTTGTTTTTATAAATATGTGTTTTACATCCCATCAACCTTGCTCCAGTTATGTTTGGATACTTGACAAATAATGATGGAGGAGGACCCCAAACATGACTTCCAATAAAGGTTGGTCAAGCTTGATCAAACCATTGGCATTCTGTACTCTTGAAGTACTAACCTATCAAAGTCAATATAATCTTTACTCCAGGATGATTTGAAAATATGACAAAAAAAGAAGATTCAGCTTTTAGTGTTTTATCTGTTTTTGAAAGTTATTGAAAAATTACAAATGGCAACTTCTATATTAATTTACATTTGGATATAAACCAAAAGATGATGATCAGACAACTCATTTTTCTTTTAAGCAAAAAGGACTTTAAAAAAAAGAAAGCTAAATGAAACAGTTTTTACCCTTAGCCAAATCTGCCATCATAGATCTGTGATGGTTTGTGGGCTTTTTGTCGCCTACACACACTTGTAAGACATCTTGAAGGTCTTTCCTCACATCTGCCAACAGTCGGGCACCAACATTCACCTCACGTTCAAAGAATCTAAACAATGGATCCTTGATGTTCTCTACTGTACGTTTCATTGCACCAACAGTCTGAAATATCGAGGTAATATACAAAATAAGTCTTTAAAAACAACCCATCATTCAATATGCCGGTAATTCACGCCCAACATAGATTATCAATGAGAACTGACAACACTCTGTGATGAATTCCTTAGAGACTCTATTTGTATACAGCTAGCTGGTTCTGATGAAAGATATGCTTGAGGATAATTATTTGATAGTAATATGAAACTCATTACAACTTCAAAAATAATACAATATGGCTGCAGTTTAAAAATATTTTCTGTAAATGATTATGGATGGTTATCTAATAACATTTTTCTAATCTCAATGTGTTTTCCTCCTATAAAATTGTTTGCTTGTTATATAAGAATAGGCCTAACTTTTGTGACCTAAAACTTCTTTTACTATTTGGTACAGACATTTCTTTGGGAACATTGTCTGTTAAGGGATTTGGACTAAGTGTGGCAAACTCCTTTTAGTGATAAAATTTATAAACCATCCTTATGAAAAAAGATATATACTTCATCATGTAAAGCATTATCTATTCATATGGGTTTTACATCACATTAACATTATGATGATCTAGTCATAAAGATGGAAGAAGACCCCAAACTTCAATGCCTATAAGTGTTGGTCAAGTCAGGTAGAACCATTTGCATTCCATAAGTCAGTCGTGAGACTGCCTCTCATCATATTGAGTACCCATTTCATTGACTTCAAACTGTATTGTAGAGTTCTGCAGGTGCCCAAATCCATTAATGTAGGACTATTTGGGCAATCATGTATGTAATTCGTAACAAGGTTATCAACAAATGGGATTTATACCAGTCAAAATAAAACTGTCAACAGTTTTACATGTCCCTTCCTCTACCTTTATAAAAACAAAGTTATCATTTAAACTATATTCAAAACAAAGTTATCATTTAAACTATATTCACCAGCCAAAAAAATGAAAAAGTGGCAATAGTATTGCCATTAATGTGAAGCAAGTTTTAAATGATTGTTGCTCTGTAAATAAATCAATAAATTATCTTCAAACAAATGTCTTCCACCAAACTAATAAAACACATAATCTATAGGTAAATAACATAAAGGCATGCACAACAATATTTCCAAGGAATTCCCAGTCGTTGATTGATCTGTATGCTTATTGAAAACTTAAGCTCATCTACCACATGATACCCTAGTACAAAGAAGAATAACCATAACTACATCTTGGGCAATAACTTGAAAGAACCTTTCTTATCAGACAATTTTTAAGTGTCTACAGCAGAAGACTAATTAGAGTTTCCACATTGATGGAAGCAATACTTCCTTGTTACAAGTACAGTGGACCCTCGTTTATCCGAACACTTTCGTTCCCAGGAGAAATGTTCGTATTAACGAATTTTCCGGAATAAAGAACATGCGAGTTACAGCGAAATGTTTACCTTTACACGGTAGCGGTGTATCATGATCATTACTATGAAGTAAGAAATACACAATTATTTTTTTTTGAAGGGAAATATAAAGTGTGTTAAGGAAGTGTTTATTTGGTCAAAACGGATTTTTAAAAAAAAATGACAATTTGAAGCAATGTCTTTTGAGAAGTTAAAATTCCTTAAGATAGCTCTGAAAAGAACTGTCTTCGTTTGGCTGTGGGTGTAGACATCTTCAAGTTGTATCTTCTTATTTCAATATCGAAATGAGATAGGTGGGGATTGTCGAGAGTTTATTTGTAGGGAAAAGGAGCATATCGATTGAGTAATAATTGAAAATGATTGCCAGACATTGTCTCCCGATCGCTGTCTAAGCAGCCAATCAGCCAATCAACACCTTTTACAAACTCTACTATCGACATGCGACCGTAATTACAATAATGTAAGACCAATCAACTGACAGAATGACCGATTAACAAACAATCAACACCTTCCAGTACACTACACTAGGTGACATGTTATGGTCAAGCATACGTGACAGTTTGCAAAACGTGTGAATGCCGTTTACAACAGAAGACCGATCCCTTCATTCGCAACTGTAACCGCAAAATAAACGATTTTACTGGTTTCCGGACTAGCCATATGCATATACTATGAAAAGTGACTGTTGGTTCCCGAATATTTTTGTCCGGTTCCGGAACGCGGATTTTCCGTATTAAACAGTTAAATTGATGAAGGTAAGATCCGTTCCCTCAAAATTCTGTTCGGATGGTGAATATTCTGGATAAACGACGTTCGGATTATTGCGGGTCCACTGTAATTCTTTCTTAAATATGATGACTTTAAACCAATATCACTTTAAAGAAATGAAAGCTACTATAACCTTGTCATCTAAAAATGCTTTCAATTTTACGAGCAGGAAATTTCTATTTAGTTAAAATTTCTTTACCTTACTTTACCTAAGGGCCTGGTAGGGCTGAATACATTTAATGCAAGGTAGGAGTTCAGTGGCACATTGTTTTGTAGTGTATGTTTCTTCTTCAATAGTAAAGCAATAAATTCAACACTTTTCCTGATGAGACCAATTTACACCAAATGGACTCTGTTTGAATAATTGTTCACTTATGTTACAGCTTTCCTGGATTCTCCAGTGCTAGTCTGGGATCTGAAGTGTCTTACTAACATTCCCACAAACCCAGGATCCTCTGATAAGAACAATGACCATGTTCATTTCTTACATGATTATTAAATTTGCCTTTTCTTAAAGGATGCTTTTGTGAAAAGTTATCACAAACAAATGCACATATGCACAGCAATATTGCTATCTTTAGCTCTTTTTTTTGTGCAAACTACAACACAATTATCCTGAAAGGAAATTTTTCATTTTGTCAATTCTTCTCTGCCTATGTTTAAAATTTGAAATAGTTAATACAGTTGAATATGGCAATATGGGTTAACACTTTTTCTTAATTGGTAATTTTAATTGAGATCAGGAAAAGTGTTGAGACCAAATTGATGTGATAGGACCTTAACATGGTCGATGGTTGAGAGTTGTGGAGGTGATGATCATTATACACTTACCAAATCCGCACATCCCTATCAAACAATACTGTACAGTGTTAAATCATTCAAACAACCTAACTTCATTCTCTTTATAACCACGTCTTTGTACAAAGCATGCGAACCACATAAAGAATGGTTCAAAGAGCTTTATTGTCATAAAAAAGTATTTGAAAAATTCTTATCCAAATCTTCTGATCAGAGTCTTCATCAGAATAATAAAGGTAATCCTTTAAAGTATCCGTATCATGATATAGAGTACACAAACTTGGTCAATCTTTTGACAGTAAATAACCTTTAAATAGTGATAACATTGAGTGATCTGCTGCTGTCAAAAACACTGGACAAAGCAAAATCACATAATAGGAAATCTATCTGTACATGCCCACTAAATGAACAAAAATGTTTCTTCTATCATAGGCTACAATAACTTCACTGGTTCAAAAACAAATAAACGTCAATAGTCTATCAATTCATATCATGTTTTGTTAACCCTTCATAACCTTCCATTTTTTACATTTGACTGTAGTCCTAAGAAATATATCTGTTCTGTAAAAAAAAAATAGCAAAAAGGATAAAGTGATGTCCATTTTTATAACCCAGCTCTCATCTGAAGATAATAGATATTCAAAGTATGATAGTGAACATTATTTCTAATTCATGCAATTAGACGGTTTTGAAACTACTACAGCAAAATTGGTATATAAGTTGAAATGATTAAATTAGACAGAGACATTTGCACTGACTGAATTTGCCTTTCATTATGGTATCTCTAGATGTCTCCTAGTCACCAGCTGTCAAGATAGAATTCAATACTGATACTACATACTTCATACATTCATAATAATCAACAGTTAAATGAGATAACTAAGGCAAGAAGAAATCTATCAGACCATAAACTAGATCATGATTGCAAGTGTTCTTTCAATTGACCCTTATAAAAAGAATCTTAAAAGAGATATCCTAAAACAATCCTGCAGAGATAACTTGAAAACAATAAGACAAAATATTTTTTCTATTTTGTGTCAATGATTACAATGGCCATTATACATTTATAGCTTCCTAAGTTTATGTCACCTTCACAATCCACTTTCAACAGACACATGTGATATGTAATCAATTTCTACTCAGCAGGTAAACAACACATCAGGCATATCATTTAATTAACGCGAAACAACATCCATATAGCCTCTTATTCTAATCCATAAGTTAGTAGGTGAGGGAGTAAGTCAACATGATCATACTCTATTAGAATCACTATAAATGAATCAATGACCCACCTTTGGTACAAGGTCCATCCATGTTTTAACGGAGGTGTGAAGGGTCCTCATCCATGCTGGACGTCCATCAGTCATTCTCTCCTCCGACTCCTCGGGTCCTGCAGGACTATCAAACTCATCATCCAGTAACTCAACCTGTACCATAAAACATTCCCATAATGTCTTCTTTCTAAATACATCATTATACTGCGAATGACTTTAACACCCTGAGATAAAATGATAAATTACTATTCACAAGCAATTCATCCTTTGTCACCATGTTATTCATCCAATTCCATGAATATTGTCTTTTGTTTTTATTTCTGAACTTGTTATTGCTTTCAAATTGGACAAGTAACAATGATTTTCCCCTTATATCACATGTCACAAGGCTAAAAATTTCAACAACATTTTAACATATTAGCCATTATTACAAGCAAATTCTTTTAAAAAACTTCAAATTAAAGCATCATTTATAAAGCCGTTAATTATTTTTTTCTATTCAAGTCCCAATACAGATGTTATGGTACAATGCCGAAGGAAGAGTAAAAGGTGAATGATTAAGATTTTTTATGATTCAAGATCAAAATAGTACAATGCAAACCTTCATCAATTTCGCAATCATGTCTGATCCCAGGTTTGTCAGTAGGACTTTCTCTGCATTGTTAGGCAGGCCTAGCCATGATGGTGTTTGTCTATCCTGGTCCAGATCCTCAGCAAACTTAATAAACTCTTCTCTTCGTACACCGTCGGGCATCACTATCTTTCTACCAGAACCATCCTTATTGTGAACCAGGGTGAAATCTCCCTCAAAACTCTTGGCAGAAAACAGCTTGTGGATAAAGGATGTTAGGAGACGCTGAAATAATATATGTCTCATTTATTATATGAATACATGAAATATGCAATGAGGACAACATTGTTGCAAGAGAAGAAAAAAATCATCTAGCAACTAGCCAATCTACCTGGCTTTACTAAACTACTAAGTCTTTCATACTTTATTTAAAACCTGCAAGAATGTTCGTCGTCAAAAAGGGCATGACCTATAACTTAATTGGTCTCTGTTCAAAATTTGAAAATTTGGCATGTAAATTAAGATATAAAAATGGAATGGAAATGAGGAGAAACCATTTTGAAGATACATCTTTTTGGCAAAATGGCTTCAAATCTTTTGCTGTAAGTATGTTTATAGAAATGGTTTTGGGGTTTTCTTTAAGTGTGTCCTTGTAACCCATCAAAGTAAAAAATGCATATTCATTGAGCAGTAGACATTCTCCAGTTCCCAATATTTACTTATTCCTTTTTCCTTTTCAAAACACAGTATATTTTCGGCAAAACTGCTTGATCAAATGCTTCCTTGAATGACTTATCTAAACAATCAAATTGATTTTGAGATTACCTGATCAAAATCATTGTCGATCTTCCCTCCATAAATGCACTGTGAGAGCAGGGTCTTCATGGCATCCCACGGTACCTTCTCTGGTGGGAGATTAGTACGGCCCTGTAAACAGTTAGATCAAGATATAAGTTAAGGTTTTATACACAAATGATACCTTGAATTCAATTCCTGGAATGATACTCAATTTCATTGGGGTGTTGATACCATTACTTTACCTGGTGGACTTTATCTAATCAGTATGAATGCCAAAAAGGTAGCTTTCCAATGAGGTTCTTGATCTTTAAAAGTAGCAACACATGTACAATACATGTATACTGTTTTTCAGGTTACAAAAAACTACTCCTTTACCAACAAACAAGTTCTGTTCAGTCTCAAGAATTTATTGATTACAATTCCTAAAACTGTAAAAGACCAACCTTGTTTGTGTAAATTAGCCTGTGCATCAACTAGAAGGTTGCTCTCTCTCTCTCTTAAAAATAACAGAGAAACTTTTGACAACTTACCAGAGCAACAGAATCGATCCATGTATCCAGCATATCACAGGCCACTCTTAGGTCAGACTCTGTGAACTCATACTTCTTGGCCCAGCCTAGGGGAGTGTATCGCATTCTCTCCTGTACTATAGCATGGAACCAGGCCAACAGGAAATAGAGGCGTGATCTCTCATTGGGCTCCTACAATAAATAGAATAAGAAGCTTTTCGTAAATCAAACTAATGGTAGAATTGAAAGACTAACAACAGATGATGTGAAAATAACTTAACTTTTAGAATGCCGGGTAATTTTCTAAAAACTAAATTTGTTGTGTTGTCTGCTTTTTCGAAACCTTAGATATCTGCTTGATTTTGATGAGGAAAGATACCAATTTACTTGGCGACTGACATGGATCTAACCTGTTTGCATAAGCATGAAGTCAGTTCCAGCACTACAAGGGTTCAGGCAAGAATATTGAAAACATTGTGACAAGGCATGAGAACATCATGAGCAATTTCCCTTACTTTCAAAATAATCTATGCTTTAACAGAATGAGTTCAAAGATCATTTGTTACCAAAGAATAGTAGTTTTTGTCATTTGTTTATGAAATCAAAATAATGTCTCAATCTGCAGTCCTAAAATGACAAATGACTTTCGACACTCGTGCCCTAAAAAATAGTAAATAAAATTTCAGTTTGTATATGGAAAGAAGCGTTTCATTAGAAACGTTTTGTAGCTTGGATAATAAGTTTTAAGGTTTCTGCTGTCAATTACTCGTCTTGATTCTAAGGACTTTTTTGTTCAATTACTGATCTGTTGATCGGATAACATATTTTAAGGTATCTTCTGGCAATAACTCGTCTCAGGTAAATGTTGTCTAAAGTATTTTGATCATAAAGCCGAAGGAGTAACAATTCTAAGGACTATTCATGTTCCATTACCTTGCACATCCTTGTTGCTGGGATTGTACTGAAGGTCCTCAGTAAGTTGGCTGGCACACCTGGTGGGGGTTCGAATGTAAACACTCGACCAGCTCGTAACAAATTTGTGGGCAGCTGAAAAACATTCAAAACTGGTTGTGAAATAAAACTTTACATGACTAACATCTTGCCGAAAAAAGCTCCTTGATATAGAAATGAAATGAAATGAAAAATTGCAGAAATTCCCCCTTTTTCATGCCACAGCAACCAAAGTTCGGCATGGAATCAATTTCTTTGAACAACTTTTGAAGAGCATCACCCAACGGACATTCGTGTGAAGTTTGGTTAAGATTGGCTCAATGATTTAGGAGGAGAAGATGTTTAAAGAAATTGTTGACGGCGCACGACGGACGACATACGACAGACATTGGGCGATTACAAAAGCTCACCTTGAGCACTTTGTGCTCAGGTGAGCTAAAAACCCACCCACATCGACATACCTTTGGGTTGATTTCCATGGTAAGGAAGAGTCTGAAGCCTGGATGAGGTGTAAGGTTGTGGAGTTTCTTCTCCAATTGAATCAGCCAGGAAGGTGCCAAGTGGACATTCTTCAACATCACCCACCGTCCAGATTTACTAGACGAGTTGATTATCTTCTCTGCCTGGGTAAAGCCTTCTGCTGAACCTGCATACAAAATAATCATGAGAAATTGAATTAGCTTATCAAGCTTTAGCTATGCTCAAACCTTCATTAACCCTTAGAATGTTGGGTAATTTTTTAAAAATAGATTTTGGGTGGTCTGTTTTCTTAACCCTTAAATATCTGCTTAATTTTGAAGAGGAAAGACACTGATAGAGTAGCACACAGGTTAGATCACAGGTAAGCTGCCAATTTACTTGACGGCTAGCCTGTATCTTACCAGTTTGCATAAACATGAAGTCAGTTCCAGCACTATAAAGGTTAAGTAATTGTTTCCCAAAAAAGAAGTGGTTTAAATATTGATGCAGAACACAAAACTTAAAAAGCATTGTGACAAAAGAACAAGATCAAAGAATTTTTTTTTGTCATATTATCATTAGAAATAAAATTAATACTAAAATTCAATAACTAATATTCCATAAATATGGTATTCACCAGTAGCTTCCAGTCAGAGTATTTATCAAATTTATACAGACAATAATGAATGAGTAGTAAAATACTGTACTTATTCCATCAAATTGATCTAAAGAATCATAATATAAATGTACAAAGGTTTTACCTATAGCAATGGAGGATATCTGGGTTCCGAGTTCTGCAGCAAGGTCATCTACTCTACTGCTAGCATCATAACCTGGTACAGAACACATCAATACTGGTGTACTGGCCTTTATCTGAAAAACATTGTCTAAGTTTATACAAAAACTCATATCCAGTATACCTTTATAACATAAATAATGACATTGAACAAATCAAGATAAACATATTTCTAGCATATCTTTTACTACTTTTGGTACAGCAAATAATGTTGATCATTTCCTTCATATGAAAACTCATATCTAGAATATTTTCACCGTAATTGACGACATAACATAATTATATCAAAACATGTATCATGATTATGTTTTTTCTTGCTACTTTGTGTACACTATATAATGTTGACCTTTCAGAACTTATCATGCTTGATTAGAATTTGAAAATGACATCTTACCATGAGATAAAATCCTAAAAAGGCACATTAACCTTTAAAGTTAGAGTACCTTTATGACTTACAGAAATATTATTTTTCGAAAAGAGAAAAATAA
Organism: Cerastoderma edule; assembly: GCA_947846245.1. Taxonomy (NCBI): domain Eukaryota; kingdom Metazoa; phylum Mollusca; class Bivalvia; order Cardiida; family Cardiidae; genus Cerastoderma; species Cerastoderma edule. The sequence goes on from OX401404.1 coordinate 37,723,631, forward strand.
TTCTCATATCAAATGTATATGTTGTGTCTTTATTGAAACTCTAACAATAATATCATCCCTTCCTTACCTCTTTATCGACAATGGCTGCTAAATCCAATTCCTTATCTGCAGCATGTGCAAAGTTGGAACCCAACACTTTCTCGACAAAAACTCGAGCCATGGCTGTCAGCCTGTCAGGTCTGAATGCTTGTATCACAAGAAGTCCATTCACAGATTTGCCTATAGGACCTGTTACAAAGGAAAATAATTACAGCAATGATGAATGAAACAAAATGTACAAACTGCAGTAAAAAAAGGCAAAACCTTTAGACCTAGGTAATTAGTGGGGTCTTGCAGGAAAATTCATAAAATGTGGTTAAGAAGTATCTGCTCAGATGAGAGAAAAAACCAATGTGTATTTAAACAGCAAACCATAATCATGCTTTTTGGAAATTTACCCAATCACACACAAATTCATGGCTTGTCCAAGTTGAAAGTGACAAAAAAATGACAAAACAATAACCAGAAAATAGGATTTTCCTCATTGGGGAGAATCTATATAATTTTCCTCATTGGGGAGAACCCATTTTCACAAAAGGATATATATTTCTCATTTGAAGCAATTCATAGTTTTGACTTAATACTTTCTACAGACTAACACAGCAAATGTGTCGTAAAGTGCAGTTTTGTGATGAATGAATGAATGGTGTTTTAAGGTGCATCAACAGGTAAGGCCTTCTAGCATGCATCACGATGATGTGGATTAAGAAGTTGTATTGAATAAGGAATTGAATGATTGTATGACTTACTTAATGGCTTCTCCTCTGCCCAGATAGTGGGGATATCCTGTTCCGGTGCTGCACACTCTAACCATGGTTGTACCTCCTGTACAGAGAACATAGGGGATATAAATTTCGGTGGGTTCATGACATTTACAAAACGATCCAAAGTCACCAATTTGAGAAGAAAAGATTTGCATAGATTAATTAAATAGAAGAGTTGGATAGAAAAATTAAGACACTACGCTATTACCTTGATTTTAATATTCTTTTTTTCTCAACGTTAAAAATGCATGAAAATTTGAGATTTCAAAAATAAATCTTTTACATACTAAATTTTAGAAAACAAATAATAATTCAAACAATAAAATAAGGTTTTGTCATAGAAATCGAGACATAGGCATTATCACAAATAGCCAGATTAATACCAACCTTGGTCATCTGATGCAAAAAAAAAAAGAAAATTGCATAAGTAATACTTCTTAAAACATACAAATCTAAAACGGTTAAGTACTTTCATCGAGTAACAGTTTAACATTCATACACCTGCAGCAAAAGACAATGACAACTGTGGGGAAAAAAATAAGAGATATTGTTTCAGAGGAGCAATTTCTCCCTTAGTCAAAATTCTTTCTAATCAATTTTGATGATAAAATGTAGCTTCTATATTGTAAAATAACATTCTTCTATTGCTTTAAATTAGAACCATTAAAAAAATACCAATAGAGCACAGGGTGTTGTTCATTGGGGAAAGAAATTAGACCATAAAGTTTATAATTTGAAGTAGCTGCCTTCAACTCATATTTTTTTTTTCTATTGTTAAAACCATCTTTTGCACAGTAGCAGAGATGGAAAAAACTAACTTACATAAATACAATTTTGACAATTTATAAATAAAAGGAACACATTTTAAAACTTTTAAGGAACTTTATATTTGAATAGGTTAAAGTAATATTTATAAATATTTACCATGCTTCCTTTCACATCATCCACAATTTTCTTGAATTGTCTTAATTGTCCGAGTCGGAATACAGCTTCAATCTGAAATAAAGAAGAAAAATGAATACAAACCTTCAACATTTCTTTGACAATTTCATATCTTTAACCCATATAGCTTTTGAATTACATAAGGATTCCAAAAAAAATATGTCAAAGCAATACATTTTTTAAACCCATAAGATGATTTCTTAAATAAAATTAAGCAAATCTTCATCAAATTAAGTGTGAAAATTATGGTTCTATTGTGTCACAACTAGAATCCATGAAGCATCTATCAATATATAACTGTAAAAGATATAAATAAAAAAATCCCTGATTTTTCCCATCTTTTCACTACCTAACATCAGACATTCCGGGAACAATAATCAGTCATATATGAAAGTGACAACGAAAACACTCCATGAGCCATCTCTATTGAGCAATAAAAATTGCATGCTACGTCAGTTATGGGGTTTAAACTTTCCGCTAAAACAATAAAACATTTACCTGTGTTTGTTTAAGACCCTTGATATCAATGGTAGGTTTAGACTTCAGTATTTTCTCCTGACTTCTCAAGAACTGGTTGAATTCTAAATCATAACTTGGCTCACTGAAAATTCAAAGTAATCATACTTGTAAGCAAAAAATTAATATCAATAATAAGGTGCACTATTTTCAATATCCCTTCAAAACTCTGTGGTATCAGAAATTAGTACAAGATTTACCCTATTCCATTTCATTTTCATGGATTCAAAAAAGTTTTTGAGCCAAACAGTATGATTCTAATCCCATTCCACAAGACTAACAGCCGTCTTTCTGTTACCTTTTTTAAATGCATGAAAGACATTAAACATGTGACAGATGCAAGTGTTGCATAAGTACATCTTTTAATTTTATAGGGTTAAAGAGAAGTAAATGCTACAGACAAATTGTAATTTAGGATAAACAAACTTTAAAGCAAAATTACAAAAAGAGATTAGAAATTTGTATCCAAATGGTTCAAAATGTTTTTGTTACCTCTGCATTCCCTTCAAATGTATTCTACAGAGCTGTATGGCGAAAGTGATTCTATCCTCATGCAACATTCCTCGTCCAACACGGCTATAGATCTCCTGCAAAAAAATAATATTTTTGAATACCCTATTCTTTAAACCATGTAGTGCTGGAACCAACTTCATACTTATAACCAACCTCATGCTTATACAAACAAGTAAATAGGCGGCTGGCCTAAGATCTAACCTGTTTGCTACATTAGGTATCTTTCCTTATCAAAATTAAGCAGATATTTAAAGCTTTGGAAAGCAGACGACACAAAATATATTTTCAGAAAATCACTCAGCATTCTAAGGGTTATTCTGGCCATTTATACTATACTTTCAGTATCATTATCAAGTCATTTGAGATTCAGAACAACACTGAGTTGATTTATTACTAGTGTGAGATAACCTTTTTTCAAGAAACTCTTGTTTTATTTTCTCAATGAAATTAATCTTAAAATAAAGTTCACCTTCCACACACTTACCTGGAAAAAATAAAGTTCACCTTCCACACACTTACCTGGAAGAGTTCTGAGGTGATCAAAGAAAGCCTCGAACCATACTCCTTCACTCCAGACAGTTTAGGGCTACTCAACACAGAGTGGAAAATCTCCAAGAAAAACTGCAGAGAATACTGGTACAGGAAATGGACCTAAAATTTACAGAAATAATATTCTTGACATTGCATGTGATTAAAATAGTTCATTTATCAATAATGTCACAAAGATTCATCAGTTTAGGCAGACATTGTCTTGTATCTTGTGACAGGGCTGTGAAATGTGAGTTGTGAAGTTGAAGAAATCAAGTTCATTGTTGCGTTTATATCAAAATGCATGTTGATTGCTCCTTTTGTACTATTATCAAAGCCTCCACTGTAAAGAAGAAACTTCTACAAGTATATCAATATACCTGGGGGTTTGAATAGATAAATGGGAAGGTGTTAACCTTGTAAAAGATGGAGAAATCTTAACAAAGCCTAGATATTTTCAAATAGCAAGTATGACAAATCAAAACTTGGTTAAAATACTAGATGTCACATAAATAGAACAATAGCATGTCTGTAGGTCTTTGAGTAGCCAAATCAAGTCACAAAATATAAGTGATTGTTAATGGTAATTTTTGCATCCCTGTAATTGAAAGCTTTGGGGAGATAAGTACCATTTGAGGAAAACAAAGTGGAATACACCTACTGCCTGTGTCTATTTCTTAGTAAGAAAACCCCCTGGATTACTTTTTTATGGATCCATCCGTACCTGTTTCAATGCCTCGAGTGTAAAGTAGATACTGCTACAGGAGGAGGCCAGTGGGAGGTACTGTTGTGATGTGGTCTCCACCTCCGCCATCACCACATCCGTCTCTTCCATCTTCCTCGCCACATCCGACGCCTCTTTCTTCAGTGTCTCCAAGTGGGTGATGATGCTGTCATCATCCAGAATGCGACCTTTCACATCATTCAGGGCCTGCAGTAATGATTTCTCCAGGTGGCGAAGCTTCAGCTGGAACTCCCCTGCAAACAACCAATAAGTTATTAAACTGTACACAATAATCCATTACATTGATGCAGCTTCCGCAAAGGATTTTAGAAAAATCTTTGCCTTGGCTAATTAAAAAATCCTCTTGAGAGATATATTCTGGGCTGGGAGAAAGGGTCAAGGTTGTTTTGTGCGTGATCTGCTATTGCTTTCATTTTTATCTTAAAGGGAAAAAGTAGTTTCCAATATTATTGTGATCATTTGAAAGAAAATAATAATTTTATATGTTTTATTCTGTCAAAGACAAACTAAAACTGTTAAAGTAGACAATCTTCTCTAAAAGCAAAAAACCTTGTGGTTGGTTATTTGAAATTTATTTCCTTTGCAGAAGATTTATGAATACCTCTCTGTCATGTAAATGTTTGACTCTACAATGTAACACAAAAAATAGAATCTCATCATAGAGACAAACATGAAAACCACCAACATATGTCAAATAAATGAAAGAAAATGGTACCTTGCAATTTCAGAAGGTCTGATCTCTTCTCATCTACATCTGGTCTCTCTGCCTTCAGCACCTTTAAAGTTATATATAAATTTTGATTAAATAGACTAGTAAATGAATACATGCAAGTAAAGAGGATTTCCTATAACAAAACCTTGAAAAAAATAGCAAATTTCACCATGAGTAATCTGTTTCAACATCAAAAGCTTCAGCAATTTTAGCCATTACATAAAGATAAATGACATCTTAAGAAGACAAGAGTATATATTGAGTGAGTGTTTTTATGATTAAAAGAGTAATTGCTCCCTAAAAGCTACTTTTTAGCATGAACATGTTGACCATGTGTGGCCTGCAATTAATAAGTAACACTTGAGGTTCACATAAGTAAAACAAGGTTAAGAGATACAAAACAAATTAGAACCCAAAAGGATATGTTACACAAATAATATCTTAATCAAGAGCTGATATTTTGGCAACACAACATCAGCCAACACTGCATCAGTCCTGAAACTATTGCATTACATTTTCAGCAGAGTTCATACAAACAATTGACCAATATGCAACCAAATTCTTCATACCCTTTTTAAAGCAAAACATTAGTTTGATATAACTATCGAGTATTTTTCTTACAGTATTTTTCTGACCAGTACTTCAAAAATCATCTAATCTAAAGGGAGGACTTTGATTAAATAAAAATGAAAGAATAATCAACTTAAAATTGTTGATTCTTCTAAATTCCATTGTTATGAAAAAGAAACTAATACAATACCTGGTTGAGACACTGATCTTGAAGACTGCTTCTGGTTACAGTGAAGTTCACAAACGTCACCCTGGAGCAAAGATCTGGTGGGAAATCAACCTGAAAAAGGTTACAAAAGTATATTGTTAGTTGTAAAGGATTATCTTTGAAAAACAATCTTCAAGAAAGAAACCATAAATATTTTTTCAAATCATTCTTAAAGTGGTAAAGTGAACATAAAGAACTAAGCCATTTATTCATTTAACCCTTTGTTATTCTGTACTTCACAATTCAAAACATAGGCATGACAAGCCTTTGTTAATTTGAAGGGGTTCAAAAATCAATTGCATTTTCATAGAATTAAAACTTAAAAGCAACTCCATGTTGACTTATTGAGTGCCATAAAGAGGCCAAATTGTTTGAGCAATCTCAGTTGTAAATTTTCTTACAAATAAAGATTTGTCATTTGGTTCTATTACTTTTTTCATCTTGAAAATTGGTCTATTGGCAGAGTTTTTATCTTTGTGTATAATTGATTTTCATTTCAAAAGGCTTACATTTGGATCTCTAGTTGAGAGGAAGATTGTAAATGATGGTGACAAATCAATGTCCTGGTCTCCCAGAGTGATCAAGACACGCCCTCCTGTACGCCTCAACTCACGGTTAAGTACAGGGTTCAAAATAGGATCATAGTTCTCCACATCCTGAAACATAAAAACACTGAAAGTTAGAGAATAACCAAGTTTATAAATAAGCGAGTATTCTACTTACTTATTCTTTGTTACAATACGTCTTCGTATTATTTGCTGCAAAGTCATTTGTATGGACCAAATAATCAATAGTTCTTAAAATCTTGCATTAAACATAACTGAGTAAGAGTCTAACAATAGTCATGTAAACGTTATGACTATTTCAAACAATTTGAAAATAGAAATAATCAGCTTACCTGAACAAGAAGTGGGTTTCCAAATCTGAGGGCACTCTCCAAGTTCTTCCTAAAGGAGTCATCCAAGAAACTAAAACAGAAAAAACAAATAAACCTCTCATCATTCTTTCTTATTTGGATAGATCTCTCTAGGGAAAGGTAAAATAAACAAAAATGACGCTGAAAAATATTGTGATGTTGATTGACTTTGCTTATAAGACGCACCCCCCACTTTGTCATCCAAATTCTATGTAAAAAATTGTGACTTATAGTCAAGTTTATACGGTAAATAGTAAGGTTTAAACATCATTGCTGTATTTAATATCATTATGACAATAGGAAAATTCAAACATTGTCAGCAACTTTTCTCATTTTAACAAAACCTTTTAACCCATTTCAAAACAATAACGACATTTTACCACTTTGTTGCAGACAAATCTGTAAAACACTGTGGGAAAAAGAGAAATCGTCACCAGCAATTTCTATTTGTAGAAAATTTGGTGTTTAGAAAAGGGTAAATCCTGAAATCATTAAATAAGTTGAGAAAAAGATCACTGCCAACCACTAAACAATGCAAAAGATTTTAACTTTTCTTATCTTCTAATTACAACAATAATTGTCCTCACCTTGTTTTTGTGATCTTCCTGCCACCATATTCATTACAGAGGAAAGTCGTAGCCTGGCCTGATGGATCAATTATCAAGGGGTATCGATTGAACCTCTTCAACATGATGGCATTCTCTGTACACAGGTCATCTGCAGGGAGAGCATTCGCCTGCCATCTCAAACGGTCATCAGCATTCGACAGATACTGAAAAAACCAATATAACATTGCAACTATTATTTATATGTATAGTCCTTTATATCTACACTTGACCACTTTGTTGCAGATGACTCTGGAAAACATTGTGGGAAAAGGAGTATTGCTCATAATGAGCAATTTCTCCTTCCACAATGTTTTTTGACCTATAAGATTATTTTTCAATTTTATCACATTTTGAAATGTCATCTGCAATCCCTTACAATTTGAGCAGTCGAAAATTAGGCAATTGGTAAAGGGTTGTCATTAGGTTTAATTTGCACAAGCAAAAGATATTCTAATTTGCACAAGATGGGAGAAACTCATTTTACTTAACTTTTAATAGTAGTGCAGACAGATAAAATGACAGAATGAAGAAACTGGACTAAAGATTACAGATTCCTTAGCTAGTTTCACATATATCAAAAGACGTATCAAAGGCGTTCTGGTGAGCCTTTCTCCTAAAACTTAAAATTAAGAATTAAACCTTGCAAAATTCTAATGAAAACTCGTTCCATCAAATAAGTGCCTTTCATGAACTTGGAGCAGACACCATACCAATGTGGTAATTATATTGATTAAAAATCATTTTTGAAATTCTAAACACAAAATTTATCATTTTCCCATATCAAGAATGGGTTTCATTAGCATCTGATTCAATTCATTCTAGCAGCCGTTTATTTGGGAAGATGCTTTCAAAACAGTTAACAGTAGGCTCAAGTTAACCCTTAGAATGTTGGGTAATTTTTTCAAAATATTTTTTTAATTGTTATCTGCTTGCCAAAACCTTTAACATCTGCTTAATTTTGATGAGAAATGATACCCAGAGCAGCACACAGGTTAGATCACAGGCCAGTCGCCAATTAACTTGGCATCTAGACTGGATCTAACCTGTTTGCACAAGCATGAAGTCCACTCCAGCACTATAAGGGTTAAGACAGAAGAGCTAAACCAAGTATCAGAAACAAAATATAAAAAATATAAAAATGTTCTACAACCTCAGTTCTTGCCAGGTCTGTCCTAAATTGGATAGAAGCTCTCTGGAGATGCTGGGACCACACAGAAAACAGGTTTCTTCTCATCTTCTGGTCAAAGTAGCCTGTGAAAAAAAACCACAGTAGTATATTGGTGAGACCACAAACACAGATATTAAGCAAACAAGGGCATTTAAATATCAAGAAGAAAACAGGACTATGGTATCTAAAATTAGCACCTCTTACTCTAAGTTTAGCTTGCTACTTACAATATTAACCTGTATAAACAGTTTGAAATATCTGCAATACAAATGATCTATATCTTTTATATAAGTTATACACAGGGTTGGGAAGCTGTCAATAATCTAGTGTCATGTTATTTAAGAAATCTATGTTCTTATTTTATTGGTAGAAAAACATTTTTTGAAAAAAGCTAACATCCCATTCTGTGAGATAGTCCTTTTAAATCAACATCATAAGTTAACCTGGTCTCCAATTATAAACAATTTTGAGCGTCTATTTAACCAACCTGCATAAGCCATGAAGGCTGATGATATCAAAACATCTCCTATGATGGTGTCCATCTGGTTTTTAAAGGTCACACTGCCAGCCTCCCATCTCTGCTTCTCACTTGCCAAACTGTCCAGTAAAGCAACACTTCTCTCAACCTTAATAAATAAAAATAAAGATAAATCAAGCATGCAAGGATTTAGTCACAGTTTTGGGAATTTAAAGAAAAATGCTTTTATTGAATGGGGTTAAATGCCATGTCAATTAGGAAAATTCATTATATTTCAGCTTCCCTGGGATTCAGCAGTTATAGGCTAGGGCATTGAAGTTTCTTGCTAAAGGAAACTCCAACAAAACCAGCTGGATATATGCCGACCACCTTAACTACTGATCCACACAGGCTCAGCACAATTCATGACTGTCTAATCAAAAAAGTTTAACCATTCCTGTTCAAAAGAAATCTTTGGAAGATTTCTTTCCAAAATTATCTGTCAATGCACTGTAAAAGGTTACCATTTAAGTTCTTTATTATCAAAATGTCCATTTGAAGTCAATATTGTTCTACATTTAGTATACGAGACTATAAGTATACCTTTAGTTCCACAGCCGACAGGCCCGACTTGATAGCCTCAGACTGACTGATCAACACAGCATATTCCTCCTTGTATTTAGAGATACTCTTCTCTAAATCTGCAATCAGCTTCATCACCTCTTCTCCCTTCAACTTGTTTTCATTAGCCTGTCCCTCAAGGGCGTCAAGCTCATTACGTAGGGGTTCCACTCTCTTCAACATGTCTGCGTAGTTAATCTGCAATATTTTATTCAACATTTACCAACAGCTTCCTTTTCTCAGGGGAAAGAATGATAACCTATTTTTCAGATTAAAATTGTATTTGGTTCAAATCCTGTCCCTCAAAAAACAGGATTCTTCCTTCAAGTTATTTGCTGGAGACCAAATCAACATAAATTATAAGAGAGACAAATACATCTATTAAACAATCAATAAAAGTTAATAAAATAAACAGTAAAATCATGCGGTAATTAGTAGAAATGGAACAAATTGTGCAATACTTCATTTTACCAGAATACTCTCAAATGGTGTCTTCTACAAAGGCATTGAAAGCCATCTAAGGCACAGATTAAATCATGAAAGGATATGTGAAAGAAAGAAAGTGCAATATGAAAATTTTCTTTAAGATGCTAACATGATCAGTACTCTGAATTTGTATAATTGATAGGATTGACCATGCAAATGTTTGTTTGAAGATAAATACCTGAGCAATTGCCCATTTAACCATAGGTCCACAAGCCAAACTGGCCCTGTTCACTTTGTCATAGTTGAAATCCGGATTACTGAGATATTTGGCCTTCATCTTGGATCTAATCTCATCCCTGTCAACAAAGATTAGTCATGGTGAAAATACATCATTCAAGATCAGTCATGATATGTCATTCAATTAGAAACTGGCTATATAATAAATAATGCAACCATACTTTTTAAATTAAATGTCATTGTTTATTTGGCTATATGGGGTTTATTGCTGTGTCAACATCATTTCAATTATTTTACAGCTTCCTGGATTTAACCAGTACAAGACAGGGCTCTACAGTGTCTTGTCCAAAGACACTCCAACAAAAAATTCCACGGCCACTGGGTTAAATGTAGAACCCTTGTGTCACAAGCACTTCACATTATCCACTGGGTCATGCAGGACTCTTCAAATTCCATGACGTTGGTCCTATCATTATAAAGATATAAAACCTATGGTAAGAAAAAATGTCACCCATAGATGTTTCAATTCTTTCAAATATAGTAAAGAAAAACATCTTCCTTGCATCTTTATGATGCAACAAATTTGTATATCTCTAGATGAAATATCAAAGGAATGCTGCTTATTCGCTCCCTTGACGTTTCACATAAATTATTTGCCATTTTCCACGATATAGAAATACTTACGGTATGTCCTCTGTGTTGAGAGCTACAATCTTACTAATGAAATCATCTTTAACAATGATACCACGGATAGATTTCCACTCGGCAGAGCTCTCACCGAGTAACAAACAGATGGCTTCTAGGGCAGTCTTTACAGCTTGGGGCGGGTTACCCATAGATCGAATCTCAACAAGGTCCTTCTTCTTGATGGATTTCACCGCTGAACAGATAGGGAGTCAATACTCACTACTATTTATTTTCCTTAATTATCTATATACATGGCTCTAGGTAACCATTTCAGGTGACTAATGATTATGGACATTGTGGTCTTCAGCACTCATAATACTGGAAAGCCCAAAACGCTTGTTTGATCTCAAATTTAAACCAAAATTGAATTCTAAAGAGCAATCTGTCACCTAAAGCCATGTGCATAAGTAGCAAAACGATACAATAATCTCACATAGTATAAGTTTTGCTGCAAATGACATACACACTCATTTTAATTTTTTTTCTTTTTATTCAGTCTAGCGGACATTGAAGATGACAATATGATAATGCGTTCTTATGAAGACACTTTGTCAGCACCACAATGAGGTATTATCATGCTAGTTTTACTATGTGAGTTTCATTATTGATACAGTTTTGCCAAACAAATAATTGATCTGAAGGTATTTCATGCTTGAACCAATCATTGTAATTCACATCCCTTTGGTATGCCTACTACATAACATGTATTCATATTATGAATTGCAGCAGATAATTAAAATATTATGGCATATGATGGAGAAATCTCACCATGAAAATTTCCTTTTGAAATGTCTTTCTTATGTATTCATCGAATCAAAAGTCAAAATAAGATAGAAGTTCTTACAATGAATGGTTCAATATGCAAAAAACAGCTTCTTTTCAACAAAATCTACTCGATATCACAAACACTTACGGTATATCATCTGTTCTAAAATTGACAATGTTTGAGATGAAGTTATCCTTCATAATGATTCCTCTCATAGCTTTCCAGTCCACATCAGGTTCACCCAAAAGAAGGCAAATTCCCTCAAGAGCTTGTCGTACAAGGGTAGGGGGATTAGGAAGGGCTCGGACCTCGGCTAAATGTTGCTTCTTTATGGATTTCACAGCTAAGGAACAAAGTGGGCAGAAAAGTGTGCATATAAATATGGGCATGCAAAGGAATAAACATAACATAACAGCAAACTAAACAGGATAATAAAAGCATTAACTTTGGGTTAAAAGGCACCAAATGAAATTAACTCAAATTCGATGAGCTCTTTGTGGAAACAAAAGGGATCATTCTTTTTCTAAGTACACAGCAAATATGTGAGTTTTTGCATCAAAAGGTTTAATGATTTGCCATTGAGACAACTTGTTAATTACCCAAAAGAATGCCAACAAAACCTGAATTGAATGCCATTTCATATTGTGGTTATTTGAGACAATAGAAAGAGTTGATCCATGCAAACTTTAATGAGAGTATATCATATCTGTATTATCGTTTATATCACAATAATGTATGTACAATAATGAACATACAGAAACAGGCAGAATGACTATTTTTGACTGAAAGACATGTATGCAATGTCAGAGTAACATGGTTTTGGATCATTTCAACAAATCAAGTGGCAATGTATAGGGTTTTAGAGGAAAAGGATCAAAATGTTGGGAGATCTGATGATCAATAATAATTGCATCATTCCCCATGCAAGTTTTTGTCTTTTATTCTTCTTATTCACAACAAATCACAGCTAACAAGAAAACACCCATAACTTTAAAAACATCAAAAAACCTTTCAGTTCAACATTTATTCTTAAATCAAAATCTAACCAGTAAAGGTTGTTGTTTCTTTTAACTAAACTTATAAACAGCTACTTGAAAAAATATCGAAAAGAAATTATCAACTCATGTTATCACAATGTCTAAACAAGATATACAACCTCAAAAGGCATAGCTGTCCAAAATATGCTTCTTCAAACATAATAGTCTCAGTTTTACAACAATATGATGCAACTACTTATAACACTCTCTAGGGATTCAACTCAATATAGCAACTTAAAAAGCTTTGTTAGAAACTTTTTACACTATTTTGTAAAAAATATTACTTTATATGACTACACGAAATGGCAATTTCAGAGCTTAGTTTTCAATTTATCAAATAATAAGCCGGACAGTCAAAGAGTTGTTGCTTTGTACTTATGCTTCATAAGTCTTCATTGCTGTGTTTTAACAAGATAGCATCTATTCAAGTAAAACACTTTCAATTTGCATAACTGGTTAACCATTAGCCCAATTAATTTTGTTCTAGATTTTCACACAATGAAACACTTTACCAACAGACATGGAGTAGGAATCAATGCAAAAAAAGAAGGAATTGAGAGCATGGGAAAGGAATTATAGGTGTAGGTTAAAAGGAATGTCATTTTCAAAGCTAAATTAATGAAATCTCAAAATATATCTGTAATGAAGATTTATCAGATGGAACAAGCGTTTGATATCATCTTCTAGTCTAACTTATTCTTCAGTACATCTGCAGGTGATGGGTTTAAAAACAGTGTGATCATGATTTCAGAAATAACTCATTTGAAGCAATAACTGTTTTACCAGTTTTTCATTTGAAACTATGATGATATTTGCTTTATCATAAATCAGCTGCCTGTACAAGCTTTTTATTTCTACCATTCACAAAATTGAAATATAACATATTCCAATGCTCTCAGATGGAACTGGTCAACAGACATGGGTGTGATCTGACATAGACAGTCAACCAATCTGTGCATTCATCTCAGTCTGTATCCAGATAGTACAAAAGGAAATTTTCTGGATTTGATTGACATTAACTCATTGATTAAAGACAATATGGCTTTTATATAAGATTGTTTATACAGTACAATCTGATATGTGATTGCAAGCAGATAAGACTGCTTTTGTTAAGTAATTGTGTTTTTTTTTGTAGGATCAACATGAAGAAACGTGTTAAGAAAGTATGTATACTACATTTCATTATCTTCTTTCTTTCAGGTCAAGTAAAACTTTTTTGATGACATAATAGGAAGTTTTCTTACCCATGTTTGACAATAATAAGGTAACATAATCAGGAATATATAAGGATCATGCTTTTTTTTTTTTTTTTAATTTTCCATTGTACAAACTCACACCAATAGTTAGTAAAAGCAATAAATGGTAAGCCATACATATTTACTATATTTGCAATCACCATAAAAGTCAACACCCAAAAATAAACAAGAAACTAAACAACAATCAAAGCACACTTTTCATTAAACTTTGTGATATTGATACCATTTAGGTGTACTTAAGTAACTTGTATTCTTTTGTGACATACGATTGCTTTCATAAGTAAATGAATAACATCAAATTTAATTCATAGATTGCAAACAGCGTTAACACCTTCAATCACACTGTATGACCAAAATAATTTTGAAAGATCATTCAAGATAGACAAGCACAGTCTTGACAAGAACAATACATCAAACTGTTATTAAATAGGTGAAAACTGACTATTCATTATTAATTTTAAAATAAGTATAACATGAGGAGCTTTCCTTACCATTTAATCTGAAGTAAATCTTACCATTCACTTAGATATGTATGGTTTAATGCTTATCAACAATCTTTCAGTTATGTAACAGCTTTCTTGGATACATCAGTACTAGGCTAGGGTTCTTAAGTGACTTTGCTAAAGGTCACTCCCCAGAGACATGAGGTGTTGGTGGGGCTCAGCCGGGAACCCCGGAGATCTAAGTCCCAAAACCTAAACCACACAGGACCCTTACCATTATCTAGTGTTCTGTGCAAAAAACTCACAGTGACAAAAGGAGATATTATTTGTAACAAGCAACTTCTCCTTTTGTCAAATTGGTTTCCATGAGATACAATCAGGATAATTTAAATTATCATTCTCAATAATGATCCTTTACTGGCACATTCAATCGGACAAGTCACAAAAATCTCAAACATGAAAATTAGTAAATCAAAGACATCTGCAGCAGCTTTCTTTGGAAGCAGGTAGTTCTCAAAGGATTAGGTGACAAAAAGATAGATATAAAACTTTATTACAGTGGCTTTAACCCATTACCAAACAATAACAACATTTGACCAGTTTGTTGCAGACGACACTGGAAAACATTGTGGGAAGGGAGAAGGATGTTTTCTGCTCTATCAGAAGATAGTTTTTCAATTCCATCACATTTTGATATGTCGTCTGCAAACTCTTTCAATTTGGGAAAGTTGAAAATTTGGTGTTTGGTGTAGGGTTAATGATTATTCCACCTACCTTGTTGAGCCTCTATAACAGCAGGTTCTACCATGGACAGATCCTCCATTACAGACACCTTCTTCTCACTGATCACCTTTGTCTGTTCTGCTAGGGCCAGCTGAATCTCCTGGGAGGTTACCTTCTTCCTTTCAGCTTCCTGTTGATCTTTCACCTGCAGACAAAGAAGGTAAAATTTAGCTTGAAAATTACAACAGCAATACATACTATGATTAAATATGTAAGAATTTTGTCTTTTCTATGTTTTGTTCAAGTAGAAAGTAGCATTTTATTTATTCATCAAATGGTACCAATATCTTATCCCTTTCAAACATATTGACTGACTTTGACACATCTTCAGGCCAAGACTATAAGAATTACAATAGAAAATAGCAAGCAATTAATCTCTAAATTACAATATTTTCTACCTAACATCAACAAGATATGTTACATAGTTAGATATTGCCTTACTTTGGACAGTTCAAAAATCTTATATGATGGAAAAGGATGGTGATCTAAAAATGTTTGGAAATTCTTATTTATGCTGCAGACTGAATGTACAATGACATAAAGAAAAGTTTAAGTATCTTTTTTCAACAATGATTTCTATCAGTTTTAATAATAACATGTAAACCTCCCATAATCTTATTCTGTCTAACAATGTCCAATTGAATATAGATAGACCAGACTTATACTGGTGACAAACCCTTACCATCTGTTTCAGTTTGAGATTGGCTGCATTGTTTTTCTCCTCCAGCTCAATTCGCTTCACAGAGAGTGATTTCCTCAGTTCTCCCACCTGCATGACAGTGTCCTGAATCTTCTGGAGACCAATGTTTAAATGGAGCTGTTGTTCCTCCAGGTCAGACCTCTTCTCTTGATACAGCTTAGCCTAAATATGGTATGGAAAAAATTAACTCAATTTTCTCTAGAGGGCAATGTTTAAAACTTTCACTATCAGCATATGTCAGTTGACCCCTTCTTTTAGTAATCATCTCTATGACACATCTGCTGATATAATCTAGAGAAACCACTCAGACAAACATAGGAAATGCTTGTAACGTTAAATCTATCCTTAAGTCAAACTGGATTTGAACCCAAAAAATAAAGAAATGTTTTTTATGCATACCATTCTTTCTAGTCTGCTAATGCTTTTAATTTAGACCAGTCCCAAATTTCCAATGTGAAAAACAAAGATTATTACCTCATAGAACAAAACTATTACAGATGTATTTTAAATATACCATGCATTTAAAGTGTATACTATAAAAAACTTTCAAAGAAAATGTGAGAAATTCTTTTGCTTTGATTTAAGTTTCGCCAATATTTGATAATTCAAGGGCAATAACTAAAAAGCACAGGGCCCTCATATATTTACTGTTAAGTCTGGTCTGTCAATCAATTCCCAATGTAGTAATAAGCTAATACGTTTAGAAATATAAACACTTACAAAGTGGTTAATAAAGTCCAGGTAGTGTCTTGGAGTAATGGCCATGGTTCTGCCACCTCGTTTTGAGAGCCCTTTATTGGCTTGGTGCAGAGACTGATGTACAAACACAAACGAGTTGATAACAGCATCTCTGTGTGATGGTGGATTCGGCAACAATGGGTACGCCACCGGGAACTCAGATGGAGCAGTGTACTGTAATAAAGAACAGGTGGGGCATCATTTATATAGCACAGCATAGGATATCATACAGAACCTGAAACTACAAAATCATGTTTAAAATCTAAATCTATTATAGAGTTGGTTCCTAAATTGCACAAATCAAGGTTAATATTTCATGAATTGATCCCCTCACACTGACAGCTTTACAAGTATATTTCAATCTCTCAAAATCATATCGTATCAATACTACTGTGAAGGTGTGATGGTATGATGTACCTTATGGTCATATGGCTTTTTTGATATGTGAAAAGGTAACATATCACAGCTTAAAATTTAACCTTAGCTAATTATCAACTTATTGTAAACCATGTCCCACAGGTTTAAATTGATAAATTGAAACAGTGCGTAAAATAACTTCTTATCTTGTGCCTTGATACCTGAAGTCATCCAAGAGGTCTACATTGGATAGACAAAAATAAAAAACATACTTGACTTACATTGCCTTTCTCTAGATCTATCTTGTTGGTAAATTCTCGTCCTACTTGATACAGAGCGCCTGTGGACCAGTCACCCAACCAATTCAGCACACATCTGAAAGGGAGCATATTCATTGCCTAATTACCTTATCAGCTTTCTTAGTCTTGGAAAGGCTTTATAAAAACCATATTCACAATCCTAAAGATTTCAGCAGTTATGGGTATAAAACGAATGTATACATTCTATGTTTGTGAAAGGCTTTGACTTTTTTTTATATGATACCCCAAAGCCCTTTTCTAGTATTTGACCTTTTAATGTGATGTTAACCTTGAGCCTTAAAGTCCATGTGGTTCATCTAGTTTAACTCAAATGACAAGGGTACAGATTTAAAAAAAAAATAGTGCACTTTAATCCCAATCTTTGGCTGATGAATCTTCCTTACTCCAAATGGAGACAAAAAAGATTTTAAAAAATTCAAATAATAATCTTAATGCATTGAAATTGATTTGCTTTGCCATTTATGACTGATGTTGTTACAGGAAGAAAGTCTTTGATGTATCATGTGTTCACATTTATAATCTGAAACTTACCTGTTAAAGAGAGCAGGTGATGTGGCAGCTCTGTCCTTCAGTCCCTCAGCTGAGGGGTTCATGGTGAACACAACATGTAAATTCTTCATTACCTGTATGATGTTAAGATGGGATAATGGGTGCATTAGTACAATTCAATATAAGCTAAGTCTTCATGAACAAACATTTTTCTTCAATTATTACCTATATAATTCTGAGAGGGTACAATTAGTAAATTAGCACACTCCTGCATTAGTATAAATACTTTTCTTAAAAGTTTGTAGTATATTTCCATTAATTGAAAGTAATGCAAGTATATTTTCAATATTTGAAAGTAATGTAAAGTTTTTGCTTTTTGGTACAATACAAATTTTGTAGACAACTGTGGCAACAAAAATGATAAATATTCCATATATAAGTTCACAACAGATGCATGTAAAACCAGTTAACTAAGGGATTCAATTCTTTCATCACATTGTTTTTTTTTTATATGGGTTTTACATCACATCAACATTATTTCAGTTATGTAGCGATGCCCGACTCTTAATGATGGAGGAAAACCCCATACTCAACTGCCCATAAAGGCTGGTCAAGGCGGGTAGAACCATCGGCATTCTGTAAGTCAGTTGGGAGACTGCCTCTCATGAAAATCCATATCCCTCTCAGGATTTGAACCCACGCGGAGAGGGGCTATGTGATTTCAAGTTCTGTACTCTAACCACTAGGCCACGGAGGCCCCTCATCACATTGTTTAGAAATGGTTTCACAAACATAGACTATAATGTAAGCCTGCATTATGATAACAGATATTTGTGTTATTCAATGTTGTCTCAATGGTTTCTTTACCTGTTGAGTAAACCATTTATAGAGTTCCTCGGATGAGTCGAGCATGGATCCCTCTCGAGTTGATCCCTCCTTACACTGTGTCATCAAGGTGGTGTATTCATCTCCTTCAAACAGACCAGGCACCTCACCATTAGCAAGTAATGTATTCATTCTCTCCAGGAAACTCGAGTCTAACACATTGGATTCATCCATAATGAAGGCGATCTTTTCACCCTGTAAAACAAATAATTTGATAAAGAGTCTCTTCAAGTAAGTTTTGAGTCAAATCACTATCAAGCCAGTGTCTAAATTTCTCATATGTTGTTATCCCCCTATATTATGAGAACAGAAATTTATTTACAATGAGAAAATATTTTAAGTTCCTGTCCTGTTTCAAAGACAACTGATTCTTTTAACCAAAGCAATTTTTTTTTTCAAAAATGACATGTACCCATTAGGCTATATCAATCAATATGTCTTCATTTTACTATTCTACTTAAAGACTTGCAACCGGTCATCATGAAGGGCTTCAGGTACAATCATGAAATGAAACTATGAAAATAATCATTTATCAACCCAAGTTTCCCTATCCTTTACAAATCAAACTGCAAATCAATTTATAACGTTTTATGCAAGCCTACAAACCTTGCATCCTGATCTTCGTAAAACAATTCTCAAGTCCTCATCAAAATCAGCTGCTGTGTATTTGTTGTGAACCTTGATCTGGTAGACAGTCAGTCCATTCATCCATGCAACAAATCTGGAGAGTGTGGTCTTCCCTGCACCGCTCACTCCAATGAGTAACACATGGCCTTGGGGCTGGCGGAAGATCCTGTCAATTCTCAACACATGGTCCAGTACCTCATCAAACAGCACCAGTGGGACATCCAGCTCTTCCTCGTAAAACACCTGGTAGCAAATAACCAACCATCAATATTCAATATAAGAAGTGAATATTGACTGTTATTTTCAGAATTTCTTCTATAATCCCAACACGATGGAATCCCATCGAAATCCTCTCAAAGAGGAGAGTATAATTTGAAAACTGTATATTCGTAATTGCTAAATAGGTTTTGAAAATGCTTTTTATAAAAACACTTCAATTCTGATATGCCTCTTGTCAAGACTTCCTAAAATACACAAATGCTCCACCTAAAATACACAAATGCTCCAGCAATAAATGACTGGTAATTCAAGCGTTATTTTATTTAATTATAATCTCTGATCTACTTCAATTTCAAATAGAAATGTTTGATCTTTCAATCTTTATCACTCATAAAGATTCAATGTAACAGAGAAATAGCCAATAACTTTGATCTTGAATTTGGAGATGGGTCATGCAATACTTTCAACTTGAAGCAAAATGTGAAAAAAAAGTTGTTACCCTTCATTCAAAAGCATTGACTAGCCATCCATTTTGTCCCAATTATTTCCTTCTTATTAAATCATGCTTTCATTCGTATTCCATGCTCCCCTATGAGGGAATGAATCACTGTGTAAGGGGACAGGAAAGGTACCCACCTTAAGCCTAGCCTTTGTGTATTCTCTGAGAATTTCTCTATCAACAGGTGAGTAGTCCTTGGACAGCCAGTTGCTGTACAGTATGGGTCGATGCAGGGCCTCCTCTCGGTTGATACTGGGGAAATGTTTCAGAGCCACCATATCTACATTCTCATCCGTCCATTGTCTCTCTTCATCTTCTATCAGTCTACAAGCAACAGAAAGGTATTTTCACTTGAAATTATGAAAGTTCCTATCTTTCTTTTCTTCACAGACTCAATTGAATAGTGAGAAACAACCGGGTAGTATTATACCGACATGCAGCACAACTCAGATGTAAAAAGGTAAATATACTATTAAAGTAGGTACAAAGTTGCTCCTTCCCCTCTTCAATACAATTTCTTTATAAATATAATCTTTTCTTCTTCTTTTTCACAATACCTTTAGTCTGAAGTTTAAGTAGCATTCAACTGTTTATAAGTGCCATCTAATATTTTCTACAAGGTATCAGTGGTATTGTATTTAATTGTTTTCTATTAAGAAGGGGAAAAGTATTTTTTGACATACCTGTCCTGGAATAGTCTAAGAGCTTCATGGGCCCAGATTCTGACAAGTCCATCTAGAGCTAGAGTCTCGAGGGGTCTCAAGGCCTCACAAATACCTCGGACCCAGCGGGTCATCTCACGAGGGCTGTAGACATAATGAGGCTGCATGTCTTGGGTAAACCGCTCCTGTAACATAGTACACAAAAAGATAGATTAAAATGTATGCTTAAATTGTCCGAAATTTTAAATAAAAAAATTATATCTACTGTTCTTAACCTATCTACGAGAAGTGGTTGAGTCCATTATTGAGCGGAAGTAGGTAGGTATAAGAAGTTTTTTTAAGGTTTTAGTTTCAACAAATTTTATTGTAAACATATCTATTTTACAGTTGTATTGGGACGGAAGCACTAACCTTATTGAGTATCTCTCCTGAGTATGTTTTTAGGGAATATAAAGCTCGGTAAGTTTGAAGTAGTAAAAATAGGTACCTTTTATTAAGACCAAAACAATCTTATGTGTTTATGTAACATGACATTAGAGCTGCTGTGTAACAGAATTTTTCAAGATCTCGTTTTGCCAATAAATAGTTACAATAAAAATAACTAAAGACTCTTGATTCTGGGTCCCTTAATAACCAAATTAGTGTCAAATCTAAAGGCATTGAAATAGCTTTAAAAGTCAATGCAGATGTACATTTCTAATGACCATAATAAGAACACGACAAACCTGAGACATGAGATAGAAATCCACCATAGCACTAGTCAATGGTTCAGCATAAGGTTTGAGACTGGGAACAAGTCTCAACATGGCTCTGTTAAATGTGCCATAGATCTGTGTCAGGGAGATCTTACCAGGGTAGTCAACATACACCACTGGCACATGGCGCAAGAATCTGAAAAAACATCAAGCACTTTACTTACTATGATTCATTACAAAATTAAACCTTACATGACAAGATCATTACACTTTTGTATAGATATTAACACATTACCACCTAACGCCACATTTTTGCGTCTTGCAGCAGACGACTTTCAAAAAGCATTGTGGCAAAAGGAGAAATTGCTTGTCACAAGCAATTTCTCCTTTTGCCACCATGTTTTTGAATCTATTCACATATTACAACAGCAGTACTGAAAGGTTTCCCACATGTTTACAAAGCTTTTCTAAAGTTGTCTGCTTCAAGTGAAAAACAAGTCGTCTGCAGGTTTGAAAAAGTCTTTAACGCATTCCTCAATAATTAGAGAACTTTTGACTGGTTAAAAATGACAGCAGACACAAAAATCACAAGAAAAAATCAATACCATTATGATACTAGGTTGAAACCTAGGGCGACTACAGGATGGGGTTTAACGGAAATATTATTTCAGTAATGTTGCGATGACCGATTGAATGATGGAGGAAGACCCCATACTCAACTGCTCATAAGGGCTGGTCAAACTGGGTAGAACTCTGTAAGTAAGTCTGGAGACTACCTCTCATGAAAATCCAAATGCCTTCACCAGTATATGAACCCATGCAGAGAGGGACCATGTGATTGCAAGATCTGTACTTTAGCTACTAGGTCATGGAGACCCGAGTATTCCTACCTGTATGAGAGGGGCTTTCTCCCTGGGTCAGTGGGTGGGTTACAGGCCCCAACAAACTGAATCCTCTCAAACTTCACCCATGTCTGGTCAGCTGTACGGTAAAATCCCCCATACTCCAGAATCTGTCTCAAGAAGGAGATGACTCTCTGTGTTCCTGTGAACATAAAAACTTATTCATCAACATTATTTCATTTCTATCATAACAGCAATGTATTTATTCATACTCATCTTTATCTGTTTACTGGTAATTTGCTAATTCAAGAGTGACTAACCCAAGCCCAAGTGTAAATTAGGACAATTTCAATTTTTTAAATCGAACTAGAAATTATCAAATATTTTAACTGGTCTTATTAAATAGGGGGGCTATTTTGTTTTGACTAAACCCTTGTTTTCATTTGCTTAAAAATATTTTTCTGCAAGATCAAGTATGAAATGAAGTATTTAGAGATGTCTAGCTTAATATCAATGGAAGAAAATGCTGGCATTAACATAGTTCTATAGATATTCTATGGGTCAAACCATAATGTAAATAACTAACTCATGCAGGAAGTTGCAGTGGTTGTAAGTTGAAAACTAAATGTCCAAATACCTAGGTCCATTTCAGTTTTCACAGAGAAAACGTTTCTTGTGAGCAATAACCATTTTAATCATAATGATTTTGAAAATTGCTTTATAATTTAGAAAAAATGTTAGTTAGTGCTAATTATTTGTGAGTTGGCGCTTAATGAAGTATGTGTTTTGGATTATACTAACCGTATTTGTCAACATCAGGCAAGTTGATTTCATCACAGAAGAGTACGAGCCACTTGTTCAGCTGGACAGGGGATAGAACCACTCCATTAGGTGTTCTTCTGTACTCACAGTAATGATCAAACGTCTTCAGGAGTAACTCAGGGGTGGTGGCACTTGAGAAGTTCAGACCAACAACCTAGGGAATAAACAAACATGTTATTGTATGTTATGATATAGCTAATTGCGTTTGTGTGTGAAAAGTTTGATGCAAGCATTTTACATGAAGTTATCTCAGAAAGTTAAGCTTTTAATTTGATGAAATGTAATAACAGTAGAAGTTATTTAACAAATGTCATTAAAAATAAATCTCTCAAACAGTCATATCCTCTGCTGTCACAAAAGTTTGGTGTTTAATGCTGTATTGACATTTTTTCAGTTATGAAAAAGCTATCCTGGTTTCTCCAGTTCTAGGCTAGGGCTCTGAAATGACTTGCAAGAGGTCACTCCCACAAAACCAGAGATGTTGGCTAGGGCTCAAACCAAGGGCCCCGAGTTTGAAGTTCACCAACTACCACTGGACCACGCAGGACCCTTACAAAAGTTTGTAGAAATTATCGACAATTTCAAACAAATCATAATTAGATTATATGATAATACATCTAAAGGCCTACCTCCATGTCTGGTAGTGACCGGAGAGCACTAAACAAGGTCATGGTTTTCCCAGATCCTGGTGGTCCACAGAGGACGAGTGGTTTATGTTCAGCCAGCCAGGTGAAGAGTAGTGACTCGTGTCTCACTGTATCCACAGTTGGTATGACCACATCGGGTGCTGCCACCTTATGGGTTTCTATCTCCACCTGGGGAACCTTGGATTGCCAGGGCACCCACTCTCCAGTTATTGATACCTATAAACAAACATTTTGTTTCATCATTTAGGATTGCTTTACTGCTATATCCCTTCAAACATTAAACAAACAGGTAACATTATAAACCATTTACAAGCATAATATTTTAAATGATAGCCTACAGTCTGCAAAAGGGTGAGTGTGAATGCCATAGCAAATTTAAGAAAGAGAGGAAACTTCAATAAATCACAAACATCATGTATTACAAATTCATAAAACCATTATAGGAAAAGTACAAGTAACACTTCAGAATAATGACTGTTTTGCTTTTTAAGTAGAGGTATGACATTAATCATGATTCAAAGCTGGTCTGGGACCATAATCCATCCCAGCTTATGTTTTAGAATATAATTTTCATTTTTTCATAATTGCTGCTCAAAAATGTACAACCTGTCCTTTTGTTTCATACAATATGTACCTAGCTTACCTCATAGTCAATGATCCTCATATTGCCAGTGGCAGGTGGGAGGGGTATGGTGGTCACACCCCTGATAAACATCCCCATCTCTTCTCGCACTTTCAGTTTACCATCACCAGAAAACGACCACAGCAGACTGTGAATCAGGAACTTGGTCATGTACGACTCCAGCTGGTTTTGCTACAAAAAATCATCAAAAGTCACTGGGTGGAAGAGCGATAATTGAAAACAGACCTATCCATGCAGATAAAATGTATATATACATATGTGAAGTCTTAAGAAGACATCAATTATAACTATTCAGCCTGTAAATTCTTCAAATAGCCATACAAATATCTTCAAATAGCCATACAAATATTTCAAAATCTCTTCTAGATGGACATCTCTGATAAAAATATCATATACTACCAAAGTATTCCTTTCAAAGTCTTCTCTAAAGATATATTATCATTGTGAAAAGCATCATAAGTAATAAGTGTTTATCAAGTGTTTGATAATCCATGTATTTTCATTGCTTACTTCTTCAATTTGTCTCTCATCTTCATCTTATAGGAAATCTTTAGAATCACTTTGATCTTAAAAGTTACAAGACTTCAATACGCAGCCTCATACCGACTTCTGATAATGCCGTTTAACATCTAATTTCAAAACCAAACTTACTGCCATGGGGAAGTCCGAGTGACTGTTATTGTAGGTCAGGACATTTCTGATGGCCTGGTTCACCAAAGAGAACAAAGATCCCAGGGCACGAAGTCGGGTAAAGTCCATGATGTGTTCGAGACTGAAGGCATACTCCAAACATCTGTTAACTAGACCGTCCGGAGTAAAGTGAGGGCTTATGATGGTTGCTGCATCTCTTTGTAACTAAAATAGAACATTATTTGATTACAATGCATTTGAAGCAATAATGTAGATTCTAAACATTTTGCAGCAAATACAAAGTTTGTGTAAATAGGTCAATTTATTATCCAACATTTCTACAATCATACAATAATCACCCCATCACTCCATAAACTCTATATTTATTCAATATACACTACATTTTTTCAAGCTCAATTTCATAAGTTTATTAGCATATCATATGCATATACATGTTAATTGCTTAAATATTTGCATATCATTATCAATAACACCATTCATTAAACTTATGAAATCAGTATGGAAAAAGAACAAAACTCCATTTCATGTGAGCAAATAATTTATATTTCAGAAGAAACCAAATACTGATACTTTGAATTTATACCAGATTCAATACTCAGCGATAATTTTTTTTAAATTTTGGGAGTGGGTCTGGTACCGGACAAATTGGGAATAATGGTCAGTTAATTTAATTGGACATGGGTCCATTTAACGGTACCAAGCATATATGGAAAAATCACTCATACTATTCATATTGGTTACCTGAATGAATGAATGAATGAATGGTGTTTTAAGGCGCATCGACAGCTAAGGTCATTTAGCGTGCATTATGATGATGTGGATAAATGGATATTAAAAATATTAACAGGTTAAAATGTATTTGTTTAAAGAAAAAATAAATAAGAATTTGTAATTAATGAACAAAAGTAGATAGAAAATTTGTAGCTATGTTTACTGCTTATGCAATAAAGAAAGGTATAAGAATACTTTAGTAAGGCTGTAAGAGGTTAGCGACTAGCATGTCACCCACCTCATGATATTGATAAATGTATATATATTCAGAATGTGTAAGGAATCACAATCTATTGTAAACTCCAATCTCTTTGAGAAAGGAAAGAATTAATTCAATCCTGACAGTGTCAAAAAGCTCATAAATAGTGTTGACATTGAAATATCTTGCACGAATTCTTTGAAAATCAATGCAATCTAGCAATATATGTTTGATGGTAAAGGGTGCATTGCATGGAATGCATTCAGGTGCATCCTCCTTAGCCAAGAGCCAGGAGTGTGTAATGTCTGAATGACCAATTCGGATTATATTGGTTACCTATCTTGCCAAAAACGGACCCTTTGGCTATAATACAAATAAGAGGATGATTTCTTTGAGTAATACCTGTATTGTTGGTGAGACCACTTCTTCTTGTTGATCTTGCTGCCCCTTGTATTCCTCATCGGCATCCTCCAGAGGAATGTTCCTCAGTTTCTGAAGGTAATTCTCAAACACCATCTCTGTAGTAAGGACATCCTCACTAAACCATACCATACCACAACGACTTACAGTGGCCAGTGTTGCATACTTCAGGTCTTGGACTTCAAACATGATCCTTACCTAAAAAGGAAATTCATTGCTTTATTACTTCAACAGTTAGAATGGATATAAAATTTAAGATTTAGACTCAATATTGAAAACATTTTCAAACCATATTCTTATTACAACCACAGTGTTTGACATATAGAATATAAAATTCAAGTTAGATTTTTGGAAAAGGACAAAGCTGAACATGGTTTTGCTGAATATTAAAAATTTAATTCATCACATAAAGGGTAAGTCTGTAGTTTGATGAGTAGTGAATTAATCTGATGGGAACAAGCATGCCTTTTACCAACCTGAAACATCCATCCAGGGAAAGCAAATAATTGGATGACAAGAATTTTAACCCATCTTCAGAATAGTAGTAAAGATTTCAACTTATTCTTCTATTAAACATTCAAAAGGTACACAGCAACATTAGCAGTTAACATAATGCAAGCAAGAAGGACTCCTATTTATCTTTACTTATTTAATTCATTTGTAGGTCAAAAATGATTTTAAGTAAGCGATTTAAACATTAATCTGAAACAATATTTCACAAGAAGTTAACTTTTTAATAACATATCTTACATAATGCATGGTACAATACAATTAAATTAATATTACAAAAACGAAAAAAAAAGAGAAATAAACCTACATTAGGGGGTATTCCAAGACGTTCACCATTAGGCAAGGTAAGGAGCCTATTATCATCTAGAACAGAGTTGAGATTCTCCACCCACTCTGGATCTACATCTCCATCAAATATAATCCACTGTCGCTTCTGCAACTCTCCTCTAACATTGTCGATAATCCTGATAAAAGTAAAGGGAGGGAAACATTAACTTAATAAAAGAATGATTAAATCTATTTCAATCTTATCAGTATCACAAAATGTTCACCAAGCATGTGCCAAATAAATTTCGCCCCCTCATTACAACTACAACATTTTGTCAAGCATAACCTTTTACCAAACAATAAAGACATTTATCAGAAGACTATTTTCCGATTTCAATACATTTTGAAATGTTGTCTGCAAACTCTTTCAAATTGGGACAGTTGAAAATTTGGCCTTTAGTAAAGGGTTAAGGCAATATATATTACACTAGATTTTACAGTGTAACATCTTACAGGAGGTTTGAAACCAAAATAATTCAACTTTTTTCCTTTTCTTTTTTATATGGGTTTTACATCACATCAACATTATTTCAGTTATGTAGCGATGCCTGACTCTTAATGGTGGAGGAAGACCCCATACTCAACTGCCCATAAGGGCTGGTCAAGGCGGATAGAACCATCGGCATTCCGTAAGTCAGTCGGGAGACTGCCTCTCATAAAAATCCATATCCCTCTCAGGATTTGAACCCACGCGGAGAGGGGCCATGCGATTTCAAGTTCTGTACTCTAACCACAAGGCCATGGAGGCCCCTAGCAATTCAACTAGTTTATGCAAAGAATAAATAATTTAATCCATTGAAAAGTTTCCTTACTTTCTCAGAGTGTGTGTAAACAGACCATCTGTCCATTCACGAGTGTTTGGATCCATGTTACCATACAAGGCATCTTTTGAAATGGACTGTAAATATAAAGCAGTCATAAATGACTTATCATATATTTGGTTATATTTACCTTGTAAATCATAGCACTTTCATTCATTGTTTTTTTTTTCATGTATTGTGTTCTTTGATGTCTGGATATATCGATCTTTAAAATCATAAGCTTTTAATCTCTCTATAATCAAATTCCATTCTGTTTATTCTTTGGTCACAATTTTCATAAGAAATTAGGTTAATAAAGTTCTTGTTCTCAAAGTCCATACCTAACATTTAAAACCAAAATTACAAGTGTCTTAGAATAATTTGGACACCTCTTTCATTAAAGGTGTCCAGTAACCATTTGGACATCACTGGAATATTAAAAGAAAAAACAATTGTACAACTTAAATACTACAGAACTTAGCCTAATACTAAGTTATACCTAACAATTGATGCACATGACATGCTGCAGAAGTCTTTATAACCCACTCAGACAAAAGAATAAACTGGTCCGAGTGAGAAACATTTAAACAGTCAAACATTTCATGATGGGGTATAGGGTTAAGACATAAGCCATACACAGATCTGCCACAAGTTCTCCAGAAAAGAAAGTGTCTGGTGTTTAACCCCACATCAACAATTTTTCAGTTGTGTTATGGCTCTCCTGGATGAACCAGTACTAGGCTAGGGCTCTAACAGACTTTCTAAAGGTCACTCTCACGAAACCAGAGGTGTCAGTGAGGCTCAAACCCAGGATCCAGAGTTCTCAGTTCTTAACCATTGGCCAGACCACGCAGGACCCTTAAAAACACTGTACTACAATCTTAAACACAGTATTTCAAATAGTGTAAGTCTTATTATATTTTGAGGGTAGTCATAAGAATTGTTTCATCAGGATAATTCAAATAAATACCAACAACATAGGAGTAAGAGATGCAACTACCCAGGGGAAAAGCCCTTTTTTTCTGTGGGCACCTGTATCTATAATTTACCTTCGGGTCAATAACATGGGCCACACCTTCCACTCCCTCTAGTCTCTCCAGGGCCTTGAGTAGGACCCTCCATGCTGTAGATTTCCCACTCCCACTCGGACCCACCATCATGAGACCATGGTGAAGGTTGGTGATCTGGTACAGCTGTAATACCTGCGGGGAGGGAAAAATATGATTAATGAAAAACCTTTCTCTCAAAACAACTGCTGAAATGTTCTGGGATGCTGAAAGTAACTGTAGGTACAGGAGAAATCGATTGTATGAGGAAATTCTGCTCTTTCTTTGTTTATCATATCAAAGCAAAATCTTCCCATTCTATTCTAAGTGCAACACAAAAGCTATTTTATCTTTAAAGAATTATAAAACATTTTGATTTGTTGAGTTACAATGCTATCTTCTTCAAATGACTTCTCAACAGTCTTCACAATGCATAACTGGCTACAAATTAAGCCTGTTATTACCCTTTGAAGAGTTATATTCTAAAAAAAGGGGTGTGATTTAAAAGACAAAGACAACTTTCCTAACATCCTTATATAGTCAACTTGTAAATCTTTTCAGTGAATTAAATGTTACGACCCATATAGAATAAATCCATTTTGCTTAATTACCTTTTCGACCCACATGGAGCCAAGTTCATCTCCCTCACCATACATAAGGTATGTTTCCTTGCAGACTTTTCCCACTTCCTGTCTGAGGGCCTTCATCTCTGCAGGCGAGTATTTGACACCAGGGAACACATCTGACAATAAACTGTGCAGCAGGGGGATGTCTTCAGCTACAAGCTTGGGAACCATTGTCTCCATAACACTCTGTATCAGGATCTGGAAGGAAACAATTAACATTAAGTTATATCAGTGTCACTCCCTTTTACAATATCAAATGTGTTTCTCACACAAGTAAAAAGGGGGGTGGGGGGTGAGAGAGTCCAAGAAGATAAAAAGTATAAAAAGTAACCGCAGTTGAATCATTATGCAGTTAACTTTATATTTGTAGATCTTATTCCAATTAAGCTATGCTGAACTACCTGTAAGATAGATCTGAATTTGTCTGTTAGGAGTGATACAAACAGTATTCCACTAATATCAGTTGTCAGTGTACTTATCAATGCTCCAATTATCCATGCACCAGTAATGCACAATATTCTTTAAATGTAACATACTTCAGAATAGATTTTCTCAAATCAAATATTTTTTAACTGACATACCTCTTGTTCTGGTAGATTTTCTGCAATGGCCGCCTCATCTACAGTCTCTCCCCTCTCCTTAAGTCCTTCCTTCACTGCCATGATCCTGTCTCTCTTCACATTACCCGCAGATATCAACACAGACTTGAGGGCACGTAAACTAAAGTCATAATGAGACTGGGGAGACAGCTGCTCATCACATAGCCTGAAATATAAAACATTGGTCACTAAATATGTGGAGCAAGATTCATACTAACCCATCAATTTGCCCAAATATATTTGTTTAGACACATTTGAAGCAAAAATATCAAAGCACTTTAAAGGGGGAAAAAATGGAAAGATATATAAAATGGTCATATTAGTTCTATCAAAAGTCAGTCATTTACTGAACACTTATTTGCAATAAAATTTGCAATTGCTATATGCAGGGTTTGACACTACCAGTGTACAGAGATCCGGAGGATAACAATTTATAAGGCTGGACCCAAACTTATTGAATGTTGAGGTTCTGTTGGCTTCAAATGGATTATGATAATAATTTTTGGTTTACAGCCTTTGTAGTATTGAGTAACTTTCTATGTGTCATATCTTTTTAATATGTCATCGGCTACAAAGATTTCAAAGGGTCCTTTTTTTAGAAATAAGTTTAGGAAATTCATTTTCAAAGGTTAATTGCATCCATCAAAAGAACACAAAATTATTGAAAAGTATTCTTTGTATAACTTTCATCGCTACAGGTATCCCTGATAATCAGGAGGGCAGCCAAATTGTAAAGATCCCTACCGGATCCCAAGGCCCAAATGTTAATATCCAATCACAATAGTGTCAGACCGTCTGTCTTCAACAAAATGTTAACCAATTACTCTAGAAGAATAATATATAAAATGGTTTCCACTCACTTAAAGAATGGTACAATCTTGTTTGAGAGTTTCTCTGCAGTCCTGAATCCCTGTGAGTACAACATGACCTGGGCAATCAGCTGTCTGTTGGGTTGTGTCATGGCCAAACTTCTGAACAGTTTCTTTACATTGTCAGGCAGGTTAGATCTGCCAGCATAGCCAGGGTTCATTGTGATGAATATTGCCATGTCTGGGTTCACTTTCACAGATTTACCAATCAATTCAACAACAAGGGGACCTGCAAGCAATGAAATCATACAGTAAAGTAATTTTACCTAAATAGACTTGAACAATTTTCAACAGTTGAAAGATACAATTCAATCATGTTTGCTTCCATTGATGTTCAAACAAAATCAGTCAAGGATACAAATTGATTCTAAAGAGAAAGGTAAAAATCAACAAAAATCATTAAACAATCTCTCTTTTTGTCAATAGCATGGGATTTCATGTCATTTCAACAATTGTTCAGTTACATAGCAGTGTTGTAGGATTCACCAGTACAAAGCATAGGCTCTAAAATAAAATCTTGTCAATGGACAGTTCTATGAAATCAGGGCCACTAGGGGGCACCCTTGGTTACAAGCCATCTTAACCACTGGGCCATGCAAGCTCCAAGTTTCAAACCTTTCTCATAAATCATGTACCATTTTTATACAAATCTAGGTCTAAAACTCCTTCCTTAACCATTTCCCAAACAACAAATTTTCGACTGTCCTGAATTGAAAGAGTTTGCTGATGACATTTCAAAATGTGATGAAATTGGAAAATAATTTTCTTATTGGCAAGAAATCATTGTGGGAAAAGGAAAAATCACTCTACGAGCAATTTCTCCTTTTCCCAAAATGTTTTCTAAAGCCATCTGCAACAAAGTGATCAAGTGTCGTTATTGTTTGGGTAAGGGTTAACAGAACATCAACATGGTATCTGAAGTACGACAATAAGTCAGATCACTTAAGAGAACTATATATATGTTCAACATGTTATCTTTTTTGTTCATTTCTGGGTTTTTTAGGATTGCTTGAATTTGTACATTACAGGAGCTAAGCTTGTGTTGACTTAATATAACTGGAATTTTACTCTATGGTGTTTTAGTTTAAGTATCCTAAAATAATTCTGTTTAAATTTAAACTTGGGAATGTATTACAGGAAGAATTGTTTGTATTCATTTCACACCACAGCACAATATTGTATAAACACGATGTAAACAATATCAAGCTGATGAAGAAGCAAATTACGGTTTCTTAAAAGACTAACATATTAAATAACTCTTATAAGTACAAATAATTTTCTATGAAAAGTTTCATTTTGAAAATTCCTTGTAGCTTTAAAGAGAAGCATTAATACTAGAAATATATAAAAATAATTATGCAAATTCTTTATAGAGACAAGAAAAAATCAAATCATATAGATTGACGCATTAAAGGCAATTTCATACAAGGTTAAACCACTGCAAAACTGTACAAGACAAGAGAACATGGATAGATATATCAATCAAAACAACATATAGTGAATCATTCAATTCATAGACTGTCAAGGTTTGGTTTTTAATTACAATATATTTTAATAAACTCTAACTATCTGTCTAGGACATAAGTTCCCTAGAGCTCAATCAAGAAACACATGCAAGGCATTGTAATGTCTTTTATAGTAAACTTTCTCCTCCTTTAAAACTGACATACAATACAGACATCTGTGAAATAGAAATACCTTTAAGTGTGTACACAACCAAACCAGCAAGAATGCTACAAGACAGTCTAAATTGTATGAAATACTAAAACTGCATCATAGTTTAGAAACTTCCAGAATGTAATCCAAGTCAATAAAACATAATTATCATTATTCAGCCAATGGCAATCACATCCAGCCATTTTTCTGTTCAAAGATGTTTCTTGTTTTGGATTATCAATAAATGCAAAATATCTATAGCATATAGCTTTATATCATTTTTGCATGAAATGCTCTACCATACATGAAGAATTCTAAAAATGATTCCTTTTGGTATGAGAAGGCACCCCCCCCCCTTTAATCATCATATATGACTAAAAAGTAGGCATAGCATTCGGGAAGATATCAAATGATGCAGCATAAATTATCTAATAGCATACCAGAACTCTTCATTTTCTTAGCTAGGATATTAGAAACAAACTTAATTATAAATGTGAATGAAGCACGAAGAAAACAGTTCATTAATGCAGTTAAGGGCGTAGCTGGGGGTTTGCTAAATTAAAACAGAACTTTTGATAAATAATGTTGGTGGTACTTTAAATAATGTGACTCTTTAGAAAACAAACAACAGGTGATCTAGATAGCAAATAAAGATAAAAATAGGACACAATTAACTTATATCATCTTTCACTGTCATTATATACCAAAAAAGATTCAATATTTCTTTTTTCCCCTAAATAGTCATCAGCTTCAGATCATTTCATATTCATGTGTGTCCATGTAATAAGTATTTACGTGCTTCAAGGGGAAAAAGACCAATAAAAATACAGATCACAATGAATCTATGGAGTCATACAAAACATATCTATTATATCAAGGTCATGGTAGCCATTCACAAACAGTTAAAGTAAAAGGTTGCCATTCTTACAAAGGACTACTAGCAATATCAGGCTGTAGTAGTTTCCTTGAATATGTCCACTACTTTATGTCTGCAAACAACTTTTGAAGATATTTGTTCACACGAGGTAATTTGCAAGTAGAAATAAAATGTTGTTGAAACAAGACAGTTTTAGTATTGGGGTATCCTTCATTAAAAAAATAGCTACTGAACACAAAATTGCTTCAGAACGTGTCAATATACCCAAGTACGTACAGACAGTATAAGATGGATTTCAAAACCATCGAAACCCTTTTGGATTTGAATACATAATTCATTCATTCTATACAAAGTCTAAATACTATATACAAACTAATTTTACTTCAAATGGCTATATCTTCGATATGTCTCATACGAAAGTTCAGCTGGTATACAGTTTTAGACAAATAAGATTTCAATATCCAAATAATCTCACATTTGCGTACAAGCACCTTTAATGACTTGAAGAAGACTATGGCTCTTCAAAACTATTTCTTTTGAAGAAAGAAATGGACTTGAGATAAAGATGAAAATAGGCTTTATTTTTTGTAATAAGTCCACTTTTATCCAAGAAACTTGTAAGAAAATGCTATTCAGTTCATAAAGCCTTTCTCCAACCATATACCAGCTACTAAAAAAGAGATCTCACCTTTATCCTTCTTCCCTGAGGCTGCCATGTCTTTCAATGCTTCCTGGATGGTCTGGATCTGTTGGGATACAGCCGATAACATCCTTTCTTCCAGACGATTGAACTCATCAAAACAACCCCAAGCTCCTACTTGACAGAGACCAACAAAGATACGACCCATGGCCTGGAAATCAAATGTCTCGTCACAGTTGAAGACAAGCACGAAGCGACCAAGTTGATTACCAAGGGCTTTAACAGATTCTGTTTTACCAGTACCAGCAGGACCTGTAAAGAATTGACATTAAATGTATATTAATACAGCTAGCACTTGCTAAGGGAATATTGAAATAGAAAATCAAAATGGTGGTACATCTTAAACCCTTATAGTGCTGGAACCCACTTCATGCTTATGCAAACAGGTAAGATCCAGACCAGCCTCCAAGTAAATCGTTTTGGAAGCCGACTACTAAAATAAACTGTAGTATTATGCTCATTTCTTGGTAAAAAGCCTTCTTTTTGTACAAACCATTTCCATATCTGAAACCAATTGAAGCTGTTGTGACTTACAAAGTTTGCTTCATAATGAAGAATTCCTCTTTTCATCACATTTCCAAATAAAACCTGTTACTTAAACCCTTGCCCACTTTGTTGCAGACGACTTAAGAAAACATTGTGGGAAAAGGAGAAATTGCTCGTAACGAGCAATTTTTCCTTTTCCTACAATGTTTTCTGCCTTATCAGAAGATAATTTTCCAATTTCATCACATTTTGAAGTGCCGTCTGCAAACTCTTTCAATTTGGGAGTCGAAAATTAATCTGCTAAATTTTGTTGATGAAAGAAGCTCAGAGTAGCAAACAGGTAAGAACAAAGGCAAGCCACCAAGCTACTTGGCTGCTGGCCTGGATCTAACCTGTTTGCATAAGCATGAAGTTGGTTCCAGCATTATAAGGGTTAATATAAAAGTTCAAAGATCTATCTAATGCTAACTTACCAAAAGGAGATCCACCAAGCCTTGCCTCGAGTGCCTGAGTCATTGTCAGGTAACACCTGTCTGTAAGAGGTGTCTGGACTAGCTTCTCTTGTACACCAAGATATTCAAATCCGTAGTTAAATTTGGCATTGGCCATCTGGATTGACAGTTGTTGTAGGACATCCGGATTCTTGGGGTCAAAATAGAATCTCATCTGGGCAAGCCATTCAAATGACTTTGGACTGTCCACCTTGTCTTGTAACAATTTTCTTGTAACATCCCTCTGATGGACTAGCTCAGTGATCTAAGGAAAGGTAAGATTTCTTTAATAACATGAGCTTAAATCTCTCAACCCGTTAATACAAAGATAAGCATTAAAACATGGTATTAAGCAGAATAAACATGGTATTAAGCAGAATGCCATATAACAAAAAGTGAAATAAGTCGAATCATTTAAGAGTAAGCAATAAATCATCTCATTTAATTCATTTTCATTAACTCAAATTGAGAACATTAATTGTCTAACCTTGAAACTTCAGTGTAGATTAGCATATACTCCACTTAAATCAGTGCTTCAGTTGAAGGAACAAGGTGATAATTTGACCAAAAATTAATGTAAAGATCTATAACAAAACAAAAAATACCCTAAATATTTCTAGTGAACAACTTCTTCAAGCTTCACACTATTTCCAAAAACTATTCCATTGTAGTTTTGCCGATAATCTAGATTTTTTTTTAGTATTTTTAAAATAATAACTTATTGTTTGTCATGTCAAAATACAACCTATGATGTATCTATAAGAGTTATTGGCTAATGTTCATAACTGTAAAACATTACACTTACCAAATGTTCCAGCTTCTTCCTCCTTACAGGGGGCTGCTCATGTAGAACAGAGTCTGCCAGAATATTTAGGGTGGAATCCACACTTGCCGAAACCTCTTGTAACGGTCCTAAAGACTTGTCACCTTTGTTGGCAATATTTACAAGTGCTGCGTCAACACTCTCTGACCAAGATATCTGGGAAGCTAGAACAACCAGTTGAGCCTGTTGATAAAAGGAGTAATTAAATACAGTAAAATTGAATGTACAATCGCCTGCTTTGTACCAAATCAATACATGGGAATTTTCATCCCAACGACTTACAAATGAAATTATCGAAGGAAAGATTATTCATTACTACCACTTCCTATTGCCAAATACAAAGAAAAATAATAAATAACAATACAAAGCAGAAATGGTCAATTAATCCATTACCAAATAATATCTACATTTGACCAGTATGTTGCAGACGTCTCTTGAAAACATGGTGGGAAGAGGAGAAATTGCTCTCAACGAGCAATTTCAACGAACAATTTCTCCTTTTCCCACAATGTTATCTGCCCTATCAGAAGATTATTTTCCAATTTCATCACATCTTGAAATATCATCTGCGAACGCTTTCAATTTGGGACAGTCGCTTTGGCACTTGGTAAAAGAATGAATGAATGAATGGTGTTTTAAGGCGCATCAACAGCTAAGGTCAGGCCCTTGGTAAAGGGTTAAAAAGGCCAAAAAGGAAACACTACATACCTGGTACTTGTCGACCCACTCAAGGTACAGCTTTGGGTCTATCTTGCCTGATTTGAAAGCAGAAATGTCCTTTACAGCTGTGGCGAGGA
This sequence comes from Cerastoderma edule, assembly GCA_947846245.1. Taxonomy (NCBI): domain Eukaryota; kingdom Metazoa; phylum Mollusca; class Bivalvia; order Cardiida; family Cardiidae; genus Cerastoderma; species Cerastoderma edule. The sequence goes on from OX401404.1 coordinate 37,760,366, forward strand.
GTTTGGCAAGAGTAACTCTCATTTCCTTCTCTACATAGGTCAGCCATTCATTAATCTTGGGATGCTGGGCAATTGATACTGCTGTCGCAAAATGCACCTGAAATATTTGTTTACCATGTCATAGGAAGTTCTTCAAGTAGTTTAACAATGTATGTATAAACATTCTGTGTTGAATACTTTCACCTTTCTCAAAGGCTTTCCTTGAATACGAAGAAGGAAAACAAGTTATTAATTATCGATAATCTGCAGTGTTGGCAGTTAAATGTAAAAATATACAGTGATATTTGCATATTGCCTTTAAGATAGAGCAAGTATCTATTTAACAAGTTCACATCCAAGAAGACCACTGAAAACCCCAGTATCTGCTTATCCAAACCAATACTTATTGCCATCTCTTATATCAAGCAAAACATTTGAAAATCTATATCTATATAAAGAGTATTTATCATGAAAAGTAAGTGATCATGAAACTAAGTAGCTGAGAACAAACCTTTACTATTTATAGCTGTACTTTCACTTGTTTTTCAATCTTGGAAACATCTGTCCACTTTCGAAAAATCCTCAAAGTATCTTGAAAGCTACATCAAGCATTTATCAATTTTACTAATAAAAAGAGTACAAGATGAATAGTATAAAATATCTGACGTAAGTGTACAGTTACATCCCACATCTTAACTTTTTAACCATTGCCTTTCGATTTCATACAAAGTCAGTTCACCAAATTACAAAAGCCACAGAAACTCAAAAAGTACATATTAAAATAATCTTACCTCTTCTCCTTCTTTTGAGAGTAACCCCAGTACTTGAGAGTTGTCCTCATTTAGTGTTATAGTTGCTACACCAGCAAACATCTTCTTGAAATGTTTTTGTAATCTCCCAACATTCTTACTATTTCCAATAATCTCCAGTAAATCTTCATCCCCAACAAAATAGAATCTATAAGAGAAAGTTATTTCATTTATCATATATTTTCTCTTCTATCTTTCTTTCAGAATCTCAATCTTAAATAGTACTGCTTAAAGAATTTTCTTTTTTCAAGGTCAACAAAATATGGATTTGCTCAAAAATAAGTTAAAATCTAAAAGAATGAAAAATAATTCCCTGTATCAAAAGAGAAAAACGATTTAGCAGAAAAGTTTCATTAAGAATATTTTCAAAAGAAGTTTGCAACATTTGAGTGAAGGTTGCAAAAATTCTTAAGTCAAACATTCATGTCAGAGGTTATTTATTGTCTAATTAGTTGTAAGAGCAATGGAAACGGAAAAACATATACATTTCTTACCTTGGGAAAGAGGCTCTTTCTCGCTCAAGATATTCTCCAAGAGCTTTCTGTATTTTTCCGAGTAGATCTGCAAGTCTCTCTAATTGTCTCTGTACATTGGCAATGTTTACCACATCCATAACAAGAGGAGATTTGGCAACTTTCTTCATCAAAGCCAGGAACTCTGTACTGACCCTGCATAGCAAACATAGCAAAACGTTTAGACATTACTATATCAGAAGTTTGCAACAGAAAATAGAAGGATAACAACAAATCAAGGGTTCAGTGCAATACTTTATGAAGCACTTACTATAGTCTTGCATTTAATCTTCGAAATGACAGCAAAAGTAGAAGCAAGCAATTTTTCTTTTTGCATTCTGAGGATTTCCTAAATATATGCAGCAGGTATGACTTTCTTTAGATTGGGAATAAATTCTACTTTATTTTGAACAAATTGGTTTGCCAATTTGCCAATGTTATTCCATATACCTGCCATAATTTGCAATGATATAGGTAATATACAATAAAATACTAACCCCTGGAATCTCTGTGTCTCTACTGGTAGAAGATGTTTGATGTCTGCACTGCCCGTGAATATACCCTCAAGATATACCCATCTTCTCTGAACATCAATCCATACATCAAATAAAGCATTGATTCTGTTCAGTTTATCCTCCCAAGCAAGGGCATCTTCCTCAAATTGCTGTTATGAAGTCCAGAAAGAAAAAAATATTATCAAACCTATCTAAAACAAAACTTTGTTCCCTCGAGAGCAGAACCCTTGTTATGCAAGAATAATTTCCGCCATAAAGACTAATTTTAGATGTTAAAAACCTCAGTTATTGGTTCTGATCAGAAACATCGAATTGAAACACTTCTTCTAGGCATTTACTGCAAACAAAAAATCGCATGTAAAACACCTTGATAAAACTAAACATTAAATTGACTCATTATAGAATATTGTTATTAAGGTTTAATTTATATACTTTTATCCTTTGAAACTTTTGAAGCAAAAGTTATGAATATTTGCATATACAATTACTAAATATTTTTATGAACTAAAGATTTAATAGACACATAAGGCATATAATCATTATAATTATTTGGTTTGAAAATAAAATGATTATTGATATAAATCTTGTTTATCCATATCCTATGTGTTGTGAAAGTTATTTTCTTGTAGATGCAATAATATGTTTCAAGGGTGTGAGCAAAATTAAATTCTGCAGAATAGAGTCTGATTTAATCATTCTCTTAACCCATTACCAAACAATAACAACATTTGACCAATTAGTTGCAGAAGACTCTGGAAAACATTGTTGGAAAAGGGGAAATTGCTCTTAATGAGTAATTTGTCCTTTTCCCACAACGTGAAATGTAGTCTGCAAACTCTTTCCAACTGGGACAGTCGAAATTTGGCATTCGGTAAAGGGTTAATCTAATCTATATCTATGAAACAATTCACTCTATTCCCAATGTTAATGCCATGAAATGGAATCAAATTAACAGTAAATCCCATACCTTGTAATATGGGGAGAGTTTCATGGCCATCACACTGTTTAGATGCTCCTTTACTTTGGTGAACAGATCATCCCAGCCTCTGATCAGGCGACACCTGCCCTGGTAGCTTATCAACTCGAGCTCATATCCTCGCCATATCTCACTCACCTACACATAGGAAATAACATTTCATAATCTCATAGTGTTTCATCTTACATGAAAGTTACACATGTAGTTTTGAGAAATGCAAATCCAGAAAAGGTGCTTTGAAACTTGTGAAAAACATTGAATGATCAAATATGCTATGTTTCCAATGAATTTTTAATTTAAAGGAACAAAACAAATTAAGTTTATGGTCCACTGTACACTACTTTTTATCCACTGATATAATGTTAATTTCAATAATCTCATGAAGTATATCAATTACAACTATGGGAAGTCATTATGCAAAAAGGTCAATCAAAAGAAATAAACTACAGCTTACTTGTTTTAAGAACTCTTCCAAAGCCATTTCTCCCTGGGCTATCAGTATGATGTCCTTTACAATGTGTTCATTCTTCAGGAGGTCTATATCCCACACATGGCCCAGGGTTAGTTCAGACAGAATCCATTTTACACTCAGCTTTCTGGTCAACTGTTTCCAGTGACGTTCCTTCAGTGCCTCAGACTTTAGTTCAACTACCAACATGTTCACCTGTAACAATACAACATGGCTAACATTACAACCCTATCTATACCTTCTTTCACTCTTTTAACACTTAGAATGCTGGGTGTATTCTGAAAATAGATTTTTGTGTCGTCTGATTTCCAAAACCTTAAATACCTGCTGTATTTTATTGAGGAATGATACCTAGACTAGCAAGCAAGTTAGATCACAGGCCAGCTGCCAATTAACTTGCCAGCTGGCCTTGATCTAGCCCGTTTGCATAAGCATTAAGTCGGTTCCAGCACTATAAAGGTTAAACCAGGTGTCCTTAACCCTCATTAGCAGTTCTGATGATGTAATACTTTCAAAATGAGGCTATTTTACTGAACTAACATCATCAATATATCAGAAGCAGGAAATCTTCCAACAGCATCTGTAAATAGCTCTGGGCATCTTTTTATAGCCTTGTAAGAAGTACATAAAATCATTTCAAATCATTTTATACTTTTTCAGAAAACCAATTCTGCTTGTAGATGAAAGATGTGGATTATAACACATACTGTTAATGTTAAATATATAATAACAACAAATAGAGAATGGGTCTTATGATCAAGTTTTTTAACATAACACTATTTGAATTAATATACTACAAGTCCACTTCTAAATTATTCAAAACTGCTCATTGAAACTGTATCACAACAGAGAGTTAAAAGAAGAAATTAAGAAAGAAGTCACAGGAACAAACACAGAAAATCTCCTCTAATCTAAAACTTTGAGTTTCTATGACAGTTTTGAAAGCCATTTAAACATTACCTTGGCATAACCTTGAAGAAGTTTTTTGACATGTTCATAGCAAGCATAGGCCCTCAGTCTAGCTGGTAACTCTTTCATTTGGTTCAGTAAACCATCAATACTTTGACGAATCTGAAATGGATATACAAAATAGTAGAACATATTCAGCAAGATTTTAAGTAACGTTCACTGTTGTCTATATATAAAAGGAAAAAGAGAAACACTATTTCTCTTTATTTTGTTCCTAGATAAATATCAACTTGTACAGATGTAAGCAAAACAGTCCATCATGAAAGCTCATAATGATTCCTATTTGTTCATAAAACCAGGCGATGGTCAGAATCAGAGAATCATGTTTATTCTTACAGTTAAAAAAAAAATGCTTCATATCTTTTAGATGACAGCCAGGTGTGCAATTCATACTTTATCACACAATGACAAAAATGATTTAATAACATCATTTTTCTCATACAAGCTAAGTTAATAAACGAGGAAATAAGCTTTTTAACTACTAATGATCTGACGGGGAGGTAAAATTTTGCATAATTTATAGCAGAGACAGTTTAAAATCCAATGCTGAATATATATGTGTAGCTCAATGGTAGTCTTTTTAGTGATACCATAAGAATAGTTGAGAACATTAAGTACCTTTCTAGGTTGAACAGATAGCCATGGTTTTTCTTTGAGCTCGTATATTTGATCCCAGATTTTGTTCATCTCCGACCAAACCCCCTTCAAATCCTGAAGTTCCTCCAGTGACACCTGAACTCTTTCTTCACTGGGACTCAGTTGGCCTGATTTTAAAATTACATTTGTATTATGCATATCTTGTTCAATTTCTGTACCTGCATATACTTTGAATTGTTATCACATTATTGTTCAATACAGCTTGGTAAATCGTTTACAAAGTTTCATCTTCAAAATAAAGAAATTCATATAGATACTGGTAAGAAATATGTCTAAAAAGATCATCGGTCCCTTTGACAAGAGAACTTGCTAGCACTTCTATGTGCAAATAAATTCAAATTAAAAAAAAAATATCTAGAAGCACAAAATAACCATTTACAGTCGACCCTCGTTTATCCGAACACTTTCGCTCCTGGGAGAAATGTTCGTAATAAATTAACGAATTTTCCGGAATAAAGAATATGCAAGTTACAGCGAAATGTTTACCTTTACATGGTGTCGGTGTATCATGATAATTACTATGAAGTAAGAAATGCACAATTCTTAATTTTTTTTAAGGGAAATATAAATTGTGTTAAGGAAGTGTTTATTTGGTTAAAAAGGATTTTAAAAAATGACAATTTGAAGCGATGTCTTTCGAGAAGTTTAATTTCCTTAAGATAGCTGGGGGAACATATCGATTGAGTAATAATTGAAAATGATTGCCAGACATTGTCTCCTGATCGCTGTCTGAGCAGCCAATCAACACAAACTCAACTATCGACATGCGACCGTAATTACAATTATGTAGGACCAATCAACTGACAGAATGACCGATTAACAAACAATCCATGCCTTCCAGTACACTACAATAGGTGACATGTTCTGGTCAAGCATACATGCCAGTTTGCAAAACGTGTGAATGCCGTTTACAACAGAAGACCTATCCCTTCATTCGCAACTGGAACCGCAAAATAAATGATTATACTGGTTTCCGGACTAGCCATACGCATATACTATGAAAAGTGGCTGTTGGTTCCCTAATTTTTTTGTCCGGTTCTTGAACGCGGATTTTCCGCATTAAACAGTTAAATTGACGAAGGTAAGGACCGTTCCCTAAAAATTCTGTTTGTATGGTGAATAATCCGGATAAACAACATTCGGACTATCGCGGGTCGACTGTATGTGATGGTGTATCCGTACAACTGTTTAAGCAGCACTTTAAGAACTCTGTACTTTCATTATTGCGCCCCAAACTCAATTGATACCATGAACCAATCGATCTTAGATGCGTAGTACGTCAAAGTTATTGTTTTCCTTTTTAAAACAGTTAAAACAAAGTGGTTAAATAACCTGGTTCTGCAAGTTCTAGGGCCTCCTTAGCCTTAGCCACATTATCTCTCTCTTCCTTCAGTCGAGAAAACTTCCCTTCAAATATTGTAATAGCTTTCAAAGCCTCTCCTGGGACAGTATCACCCTGAATAAAAGTAGTGGAATAACATAAGTTGTTTAGTATAAGCCAATGCTTAATATGTGACTTAGCAAAGCACAAAAAATTCAAACCTGTGTGGCTCTTTTACAGTTTGAAAAATCAATATCCTTCTTGGCTGAATAAATCCTCATCTTTCAGTGATCGCAAAATATGCTTAGTTGAATGCCAAATTTGAACATATATCCCCCAAAAAGGTATACTTAGGTATACTTTTTACATCCAAAAATAAACTATTACAATTAACCATCAAAGCTATCTGGCACAAACCTCTAATTTTAATAATAATCAGGATAAAACCTTTAAAGTTCAACCTCAGAGATTCATTTCATGCAAACCACAAAACATGTACTAAACAAAAGGTTCTACATACAGAGACAGGTTTATCTTTCTCCCAGTCGACCATCAGGTCCGACGTCTTGGTTTCCACGATTTTATCTTCCGATACAATCTTCATCTGTAGACTGGCCACCTGTGTCTGGATAGAGCCATCTTTTCTCTTCATGATGTCACAGAAGGCTCCCCATTCACCCTCAATGTTGTCACTGTACAGCCAGTTAGGTGGAAACTGGAACCGCTGACGCTCTAAAATCCTCTGGCCTTCTTTGTACATCTGAGGAAAGGTAAATGAATCATAACTTATTTCAAAGCAGAAACAATATCGTTAGTTCATATGACCATTATTTGTAGTATTCATTACATTGATTAAGTCAAGTTTGAATGGGAAAATTATATGAGAGAAAATTAATTAACCGGATTACACTGAACAATGCCATGTAAGCTGTTTCCTATTAATTAAAATCTTCTGCTACATAAGCACTTGAACAAGCAAATAACCTATGAATTGGTTATAGTAACTAGTATTTTCATCTTTGCAATTGTTTTTTAAAACAAATTATGTCAACAGTACTATTAAACAATTTTTTAAAAGTGAAAGTGACCTATAGGCCCAAAATGGCCTGGTGTTATAAATAGTGTTATACATTAAGTATCATTCTTTACTAAATAACACAATTTCACTGTAATACAATTCACCTACTAACTTGCGCTGGATAGTTGCAATAAAACCAGAGCAAAAAACAGAACAATAATTTAACTTTTTAAATAACTATAAAATATCTTACATCCACTTGTTTCTCCCAGACCTTCATCTTGCGTTTAAGTCCCTGTACTTGGGTTATCAAACAGACTGCTTCTGATGTGTTGGCCGTATCAATGGACTGCTGCTCCAGGTCAGATCGTGATTTGGATACATGGGCATGGAATTCAGTCATGTCATTGCTCAGCATGTTTCCAAACTTGCTGAGGACCTCCTTGTGCCAAGAATCGTACTTCAGAGACACTTTAGACTGGACCTTTCCAAACTGGATTATTATTGGTCCTATTTGCTTCTGGGTTTCAGAGGTATCAAAAGTCTTCCTTGCAGACCTGTAAACAAAATTTCATTAAATATGAGCAATGATTTTCTTGCCTCATTTCACTTCTTAATACGTATCAACCTCATTTAATCATTTTAAAAATCTGACGTAAAAGGGTATGCAATGTAATGTCTTCATCATTAAATTCATTTTGCAATCAAAGATGTTTGTCAAGCTGCAATAAAGTGATTTAAAATGACTTCAGGCATTAAATTGGATAATGATCATAATTTCAAAACCATCCTCTAAGCATGGCAAGTTCCTTTAACATACAAACATACATACTTTATTTGTTCCACTGTTCTCATCCATGTTTCAAGATCATCCAGCCTTTGGTACAGTCCATCTGGAGTCAAATCCCACAACGCTTGGTATCTCAACCAAACCTGTAAATAGACATAAGGCATTTTATACATAAACAACAAAGATATCTCTAACCTAATTATATATAAATTATAGTTTTAGCCCTCTTATATTTATTTCAGATCATCTTCAGCAGATCTATAGAGTAAAGGAACAAAATTGCACTTTTATCTATAATGCAGTGATAATTTTACCTCTGCGTCCCGTGTCATATAGACATAAAAATCGCTGGGGACACATCATTTCAAAAGATATGTGTCCAGCTGGAAGCATTCTCATCAGCACAAGTAATGTTTACAATGTAGTAAACATCATGAAGCATGCTGTCTCATGCTTTCTTTCTATCAAATCTGCATTGTTTTGAGTCATTTAAGCTAAGATTATCATTAATAACAAGTGGTATACTATATGACATGATCTTATAGCTTGGATCATTGGTACTCGGACGCATAGTTTTACCCTTGGACACATAGTTTCAAAAGATGTGTGTCCAAAAGGACACAAATAACTTTCATTTCTAAAATTAACACTGATAATGTTGAATAATGTTTGCTTCAATGATCAATATCCAGAACTTTCTGTCTAAGATGCCATTGTAGATTTAAAGGGGAAAGGCTTTTAACAAAGGCTATTCATATCTTGTATCCTTAAAACCACATTCCTGATGCAAGAAAGTGTCAAAGAACCTTGAAACATGTAACAAAGGAAGAAATTTATTTTTTTGTTTCTTTAATTGGGTTTTTGCAAGGCATCAACAGCAATATTACAATGTCTTGCACATTATGGATGGAAGAAAACCCCTGACATAACTGCCCATACAGAACGGTTGATACAGGAAGTGCAATCGATTTCAAGTTGATACTAACCATGACATAATCTTCCATCTGTTTAACAGTTTTCTGGATGGCATGGTAGGATTCTTCCACAACTTTGGTACCATTAGGGAGTTTGGTAAGTAAAGTTTTGTATGTCAATGTCGATTCGGATTCCACATCTAATCCGACCTGAAAATGACAAGCATGTGTGAATTAACTTATCAACATTTACCCTTATAGTGCTGGAACCGACTTCATGCTTATGCAAACATGTTAGATCCAGGCCAGCCGCCAAGTAAATTGGCAACTGGCCTGAGATCAAACCTATTTGCTTCCTTGACTATCTTCCCTCATCAAAATTAAACAGACATTTATGGTTTTAGAAAGAAGACGACGCAAAAATCCATTTTTAGAAAATTACCCAGCATTCTTAGTGTTACATTTCTAATGGATCAGGAAGATAACTAAAAAAAGATTCATTATATCCGGTCACCAGCGCAAAGTTTGAACCTTTAACAAGGTGCTGTGTAATATTCTTGATATCTGTAAGTGACCATTTAATACCTACACAATACGACTTTCATTGGCTTGCATAGTACCTGACTCTGACTGGGGTAAATTAGAGTCACAAGACAAATCATGATATTATGTGTTACATTGTATACTATGACATCACTTAAATCATTCTCAACATGTTAACTGTTTGTTTATATTTATTTTCCATTTTATTTTATAATTTTTATCTTTTATTTGCACTTGTTTTCGGGTTTTGTTTACTAGAACACATAAAGTTAAAATGATTAATAGAGTAGATTTTTGGAGCCTTTGAATGGGAAAATTTATAAGGCTGGGTATCAGATTTGCCTTTGGCTCACTGGAAAAAACCAAATTTTACAACATTCACTATTCTAAAACCAAACAACCATTCAATTCTACTCTGTACACATATCCTTATCAAACGATTACATATAAACATAAAGAAGATGGTCTTGGTTGCGGTCTTATGCAGGTTCAAAGTTCAAGCCATATTCAAAATATTTTATAAATCTAACCTGGTATCTGGAATGCTGAATTCTTGGTAGACTAGTAATAATTGCCTCCCATCCAAACAGTTCCTGCATGATGTTGACACGAGCTTCTTCAGCTGGTGGGTTAACATATATCAGCTGGTTTGTTATTCTTAGTTCATGAACAAACACCTGTAAATAAATGAAGCAAAAGGTTATATCACATTATTACTTCACAAACAATATGTCTGTGGACAGGGATGAGGAAGTATTAAAATCACAATTGTTAAAGAGTGTCGATTAATCATTTTCCCAATGATCATCAACCTCCATGGCCAACAAACATTTTGTAAAATGAAGAGCTGATTAACTTTCACTAAACACATTCAAGCTGACACTTGAGAATGTCATAAAAAGAAAATTTGTGTCTGAATTTTAAGTATATCTTTATCAAAATGTCTTCATTGATTAAACAGGCTTTGTGGTCTGCTTGTTTGAACTCTTCAAATCATTTATTTGACCTAAAAAATTGGGTCCACTTATGTTTAGGTTGATTCGCATAACGACCAAATGATTATCACTATTAATCATGGATGCCCAATCCCTGAGAAAATTAAACTTTCATTTTAAAGTAAATTAATTTTATTTGTAGCCAAAAAAAGTTTACCTTAAACAAGTATAAGTTGATTTTCAAGAACCATGACTCTGTTGACAAATTTAAAAGATAGAAAATAACACTTTAACACAGCATGAACTTCTACATAAATATATCTAAAACTTGCTTGAAAATAAATGACATCCTTGGATAAAAAAAAATATGGGAAAAAAATAGATGGCAGGTTAATTCAAATATACTGGGACCTATATTTACATTGATTGATAAATCAAGGTATACATTCAAAGATGAAAAGGGACAATGAAATTACTATGAAAAGAGATAACGTATGTAAGTTTACAATGAGACAGTGAAAAAATGAAAGAGAGCAAAGTTTCGACCTTGATGTTTGGTTCCCCTCCAAGCTTATTGGCAGCTGTTTGTGGAGCATCAGTATCCATACTGTGGTCAACGGCATCCTCCTTTTTACCCAGCAAACACTTGTTCCAGGCATCAAGGGCAAGTTCAAGTCTCGCAGCAAGACGGGTCTCAACCTGAAAATTGAATGATCATCTTTGTTAAAACAAAATAAATCAGTTCACTTGCAAATTATAAACTTGAAATTTACCTGTACAAAAAAAACATTCTGACATAAATTCTAATTAGCTATGAACATAAGTGCAGAACCTTGAATGAATGGTGTTTTAAGCCGCATCGACAGCTATGGTCATTTAGCGTGTAGTGCAGAACCTTATAGAATCAAAGATACAAAGACATGTCACAGACTGAACACCTACCGATTTCAAAATACTTCTACAAGTATTCTTATGATACATGTGGAATTCAAAGCATACTGCCACTGTGTTCACACAAAATATTCTCTTTTGCCAATATGTAAGGAAAAAATGCAAATGTTACTTAGATATAACTATCATTAAGTAATCAAAGTGAGATAAACTGGCAAAGAATAAATATCTTTTAAGATCAAATAATATCATGTAATATGAGTCAAATATATTGAAGAGCTGATTAAAAATTTTCATTTTAAGTACCTCTTCATCTAGTTTAGCGACCCATTGTGGCAGGTTGGAGTAGGAGTGTAGACTGAGGTTGTCCACTGCCTTCTGGATCTTGGCAAGAATCTCAGAAAAGGTTGTTGAACTGTAGGCACATGTCTCCAGAGACTTCACCTCCAAATCTATCTCCTGTTCCATTGTCAATAAGTCATCAACCTGAAAACAAACAACATCAGTTTATCTGAAAGATTTATCATAATGTCAAAGCATTAAAACATCTATCAGATATTAAGAATGAAGTCTTCAGGCACTTTATTCAATTTCATTTGTGGTGCTAAGTTCATCATAAACAAGGATTGTTTATCAAATTGTCAATAAGAGTTGATTACAACAAGAATAATTGAAATACTGTTATAACACTCTTATCAAAATTCATATCTAGCACTTCTGTAATTAGTACCAATGAGACACTTGATGCCTTCAAACCACTCAGCCATCAAGACCGGCCCTTTAACCAAGGCTATGGCCTCCCATGACAAGTTTATACACATTTAATTTGCATATTGTAAAGAATCAGCATTATCAGAATTATGAGGGTAAAGACTAAAACCACAAGATCAACTATAAAGTCAATCACTCATTGCCATTTCCAAATAAACACAGGAGAAAAGTCTCTTGCCAATTACACAGTATGTGCTTAAATATGTCATAGGTATCATAACATTTTTCTAAAAATTCTTCTTTAAGGTATCCAAGATGAACCTTTATCTCTAATTAATTCACTTGCCTTTTCTTGGAAGGTGAAGACGGTATCAGCCAATCGCTGTACATATGGATCCAATTTGTATGACTCCCAGACAAGTTGTACACCCTGCAAGATCACAGACATATCCAATCTATAAATCTTTATAGACAAGTATTTTTATCTAACTTGCATATGTATATGCATTACAACAAAAATCAAAGTACATTTCAAAAGAATCAAACAAACACAACAAATCCATTTGTGTCATTAATACTTAATAATTTGCAAATGACATCTTACATCAATGATCATAAAATAGACTTTCTATAGCGTCTTGATAAAATGATGTACCATCATGCTAAAAGAAATAGCAAAGTCTTCACAAAATAAAAACTAAATTCCTAAATATATAAACGTTTTGTTTTTTCTTTAAATCAAAAGCTCATTAGTCTCAAAAAGCTCAAAAATCTTAAAACTTTCTGTCACCTTAAAATCATTTTATTTCAGAGGACAAACCCTCTCGACAATTTGTTCATACAAATTTACAAAATGATGTCGGCAGTGTTTTTCCTATGCTACAACTAGTTAATTGACGAAGTAAATAATTTTGCTCCAGGAAATCGTATCATACAGCTTAAAGGGAATCGAATCAAACCATGGACAACTTGTATTGAGTACATGTTTTTTTCCATAACCAAGACATGCATACTTTCCTTTTCTTCTAGAAATAATTTCATTCTTTCATAAATGTCACATATTTGATGAATAAAACATGGATGCAGAACATTTTTGTTTATGACAGTTAGGTGACCACTGCAACTTGTGAAATGTAAATGTTGATGGGATTATCAATTACCTCTGCAATCAAGTTTTGCACCTCTTTGTGCAGTCCAGCTATCAGAAGGTGAATGGACGGTCTTTCCTCCACCTTTTCCAGGGTTTGTTGGTATGTACGGACACTTTCAAACAAGGACATGGCAAATGGATAAAGCTGATTTGCCTGATGAGCCTTGTTTACTATGGACAAAGGAACTCGAAATCCAAGCCACTTCATGTTTCGAACCTGAAACAATTACAAGATTTGATGATTTCTGGGTTTGAGGTTGAAATCATTATGAAATAAAAGTGTAAAAAATAAAATAAAAGAGCTGCTTTGATCAGTATGGTTCCTTTGCAATAAATTCAAAAAAATAATCAGTTCCAATCAAAAATTGCAAGCATGATAATCTTTTGCCTTGGAATCATGCATATACATACAAACATATTTAAAAACAGAATAAAACTCTAATCATACAGTCCATATGCATTCCAGTATGCTGAAGAGGAACAAATATGTTTAAAATCACATATTTAGGACAGACAATAATAAACTTACTTCTTTAGAGAGTGTGATGATATCCTTCTGAAAGTTGACACCTAGTTTCAATATGTTTCCTTTACCTGGGACACGAGATTTCTGATTGGTTATTTGGAAGATTCTTCCAGACACCTGCAGTTGTCTCTGTGTAACCTATAACACAAAATCAATTATTTAACCCTTTACCAAATGCCAAATTTTCGACTGTCCCAAATTTGAAGGCAGACAACAATGCAAAATGTGATGAACTTGAAATTTAATCTTGAGAACAATCTTCTGATAAGGCAGAAAACATTGTGGGAAAAGGAGATATCACTCTCTAAGAGCAATTTCTCCTTTTCCCTCAATGTTTACCAGAGTCGTTTGCAACAAACTGGTCAAATGTCATTATTGTTTGGTCATGGGTTAAACACATCTCTGCTTCACCAGTAGAAAACAATTACAAGCATATCTCATTTAATGGACTCTTGCACACTAATGTCCAGAGGGTAAGGGTACATAATGGACACAATCTAAACAAATATTCAAATGCCTTAGTAAGTAACTTCAAGCTTACAAGATATCAAATCAGGTGAGCCATAAAGGATGCATTTCAGATCACCATATAAAATCTGAACAAGAAGACTAGGAGACAAGTAATATAAACAAATCTATCTTTAAATTGCACTAGTATGTATTCATTTTAAGGAAAAGCAATCTCTTAAAAGGTGGTCTGCCTACCTTTCTGGACCAGTCTTCAAACAACTCTTGAGTGTTTAGTTTGTTTCTGAAGCTATCTCCATCGGCCTTCAATTTCTGTCCTTCAACATGACTCTCCCAGCCTTTACCCAACACATCTTCCACTCTTCGTAGGTAGGCAGTCAGCTGTCTCTCAATCTAAAATAAACAGTTAACTGAATCAGTAGTCATCATAAGCCCCAATATTAAGATTAATATTCCACTAATGAACGACTCAAGTGAAAATGATCGTGAAAAGTTGAATCTATTTGGGGAAAAAGGTGCAGAAATGTGGGGCCATCATTTCTACATGTATATGCCACATGGATTAAATGTAAGTGAGTTGATATGAACAATCTTAAAGCACTGTATTTTCAAAACACACAAGATCATTGGTTAAGAGCATAAAATGCTCCCTAGTGACCGCTAAATGCTCATAGATATCCAATTGTGTAGAATAAGTATTACTTAAATGCAAACGGTAGAAATGACTTTGAAATGACTGGATTTAATTTACTTGTAATTACAGCCTTAATTATAGATTAACCAGGAACCAACCAAAATGGGACAAGGTCATGGTCAAATTATATCAGCAGCTTAATGGCTTGTTAATCATGGTTGGAAAGCTGCAACAAAAGAAAGAACGTTTCTTTATTTTGTTATATTCAATAATTGTTTAAGAGTTGAAAGGGAAAAAAGGTATACCTGTCTGGCGAAGATGATACTGCCTGACACAGATGGAAAATCTCGGCCTTTGCTCATTCTGCATGTCTTACTCTGAGGGTATTGTACCTGCAAGACAGAAAACACATTAAATGCCACATTATCATCACCAAATCATCATTTCAAAATGAATAAAAAGGTTTTAAATAGTCATTATCTCCAATAATTCTCATATCATCTGAAGAACATCAGATTTTAGATGAAGCAATTATTTTTGGTTGTGTCTGCAAAAAATTGAGAGGAAGGTCTTTTCATCAACTAAGTGCTGGCTACTAAACGATATCAAAGCAGCTGCTAGAAGCAGACATTTCATCTCATATCACTCAAAATCTTGATAATGTGAGGTATTGTCTGTTACAATTTGTTTTAAGCTGAATTGACATGGTCACCTAATCAAAATGCTACTTTTTTATTTTAAACATTTCTAGCAATAAAGTGAAGAATTCATAAACTTACTTTGAATTTATCATGTAAAGACTCAATATCATCCTTCACCCTCTGCATGAGCTGGGTCTGATACTCCCGAATGGCCCCACGAATATGTGGTCGAACAAACAGGGCATTGAAACGGGAAAAGATGCGGAACATTTCATTGGCATTCTTGGCTGTGCCTAACTGATCCCTTAGTCTGGCTGTGATCCTGGTTTCAACACGATCAATTCTCTCATCATACCTGGAGACAAAATTAAAATAGGTAACTTGCGTCATAGAAAATGCCTGGCATAAAACACCTACTCATAATTCTAAAGTTCTAAACAAGGGGTCAAAGAACCATATTTCACACAACATATTTAAAAGACTGTTAGATGATTCTTCTTTTTGTGCATTCATAAGAATGATCCAGTCAATGAACAGCGTTCAGAGAACAAAATGAAGTAATAATTCTACAAAGTTGCCTCTTTTGTTGACCTCTGGTATAAGAAACACATGATAAACTAGTTACTAATGAATCAACTACATTTGATAGATTTATATCTTAAACCTTCACAGAATTAACAATTTACAATTAACTTAAATATACTTTTCCTCATATCTCATGAAATTTCTTTTGTGAGGGGAAAATAGAGGCTTTAATTTTGGATAACACTCTAAATCACTTCTACATTAGAAAAAAACATATCTCATTTGTACCAATATTTACAAGCCTACCTTTTGATGGCTGCTTCCCAAGCATCTGATCCTTCCTTTGATACATCCAGACCATCAACCTCCTTAACATTCTCATATGCAAGGTTGACTTCCTACAAACGACAAAATGGTAATTAGTACATCAGGTAAATTTTTGAAATTTGTCCTTACCAAAAGCTCTTAGAATAACATATAAAGAAATCTTTCAGATTTCTTTTTGAGATATTATCTTTACAACTTCTTTGTTATCAGAATTTCTATAACTTTTAATTGGTTTAACATTCTCGACACATATACAATACACAATGCATTAGACGTCATGAAGAAAAACAAACACTTTACAACAAAAATGATGAAATAACATTCACTCTTTTTCACAATTACTTTTAAGGTTTGTCAATGATTTATGACATTTTCATCAATATATTTTGCCCTTTAAAAAATCATTTTCAACAATCTGCAAGAAAATATTCAGAGCTACAGTTTAAATAATCATCATTGAAGACCATTATTACCTCAATTGCATTGGCATCAGCAGTCTCGTCTACAACTGGTTCCAGTTTGGGAGCTGTTTCTTCCAATGGTGTTCCACCCCTCATTTTGGAGGTCTGGACTGGTCTCAACACTCGCACAATCACCTGGCGCAATTGCTCATGCTGGCGTCGGAACCTGAAAAATAACCATATAAAGATCATGGTGTTTTCTTTGGAGAGAAAATAAAAATTGAGAGACACACTTCTGATATTGAGTTGCATCCAGTTCTAAATATCTAATTTAATTGTATGACATGTCAGTGATACTCATGTTGTACAAGAACAATTACCTTACATTTGCTTCCTGTGTAATCAAGCTATATAGAGATCTATTGAAGTAGTATTGCACTTCATAATACTATATTGGCTAAAGTTAGGAATATATCACTCACAAACTCTGTAGTGTAAAAGTTAATATTGAAATTAGTATATTGCATACTTCCTAAGGCAAACATGACAAAAGAAATAAAAGCCCTAAACTTATCCTAATGTATATTTTGTACGGTAAATTAACAACGGAATGAAATGAAACTTATAATCTTACTATGTTTCTGCAAGTTAAGAAGGTATTAGAAACTCCTATGTATTTGAACAATTATTGCCTTCCCTTTAATTTTTGATTGACCAAAAAACATTGCAAATTGTGCTTCATAAAACATTCCGTTTTTTGTCACAATATTTTCTAAAGCATTTTTGAAACATCAATTCAGAACTCTTTTTCAGATTGTTGAGGTTTGATTTATGAGAAGAGTGTGAATTGTTTATATCTCCTTACTTTCTCATGTGATCCAGCCTTGCTTGTAAACGTTTATGAGCTGGATTAACTCTCCAAACCATTCTGAGATGTTCCTCTCTCTTCTTCTTCACAAGATCTCGCAGTAACCCCTGGAGTTTGTCATACTCGTCATCCCATGTGCTGAACACATCAAAGCATGCAGAAATCACCTTCTCAAACTCGTCATATGGGATGTGCATGAGTCGCCTTGTTCCCAATACCTAGGATATGTACATGTATCATAAATATTACTAATCATTCTTAAAACTAAATATTCAATTTATCCCCCCCCCCAAGCGCATACAGGACTTTGCAGTAGGTCCAAATTAAAAGCAGAAGCTGACACTACATGTATTTCATAAAAAAAATGTTGAGCAAAAATCATGCATCAGTACTTTAATATGTTTTATTTTTTAGCATAAGCCCCCGTAACATACATAAGTCATCATGTTTTTCGTATTTTCAAAGATGCTGTGTGTTGGATCATACTGCATTCATGTAAATAAATGTATACTAGAAATTTTCTGTGGTACGTTGGAGAGTTCGTCTGCATCTGAGTAGTTTTTTTTCGGTCTTTTTGACAATCGATCAGAATCTCAACAAAATTCTACAATACACTGTAGTTTTATTCATCAAATTTCATGGGCTTTCATGAGTTATTCAAAAAAAAACGTTGTCACATACCAATTGATCTTTTAAAAGAAATTCCAAAATAATTCTTCTCCATGTTGTTTGCTTGAAAGATAATAAAAAGAAAGGGGGGGGGGGGGGAATCTCATCACTCACCTTTAACAGCTGTGTACTTAAATCCCTTGAGATGGCCTCAACAAGCCGTAAAGCCCTCTGTATTGGGTATTTTGTTGGTCTTATCTTCCTGAGATGCAGGAAAATTGCCTGTAAAGCTACTCTAATGCGGTCCAATTCAGTGGCAGAAAGTAAGTCATTCAAGGGAAAGTCTTTCATCAATTGATTGTAGTCGTTAACAGTGGTCATGGCAGCTTTCAGTCCTGAAAAAAAATCACATCATAAGACATTTAAAACAATACAGAAATTACTACAATTCCACAACTAAATAACTTTTTAACAATTTCAGAAATGAAGAAAAATAATTGAGACCAAACAGGCTTTCTTCCAAAAGATAGTATCACAATTTTTTTTAAATGTATATTAAACTCACAGACAAATAGTAATAAGACTGGATACATACCTGTATCTGTGTCAAAACTGACTGTGGCATGAAATCTTTTTCCATGTTTCAAGATCTCCAGGGTGAGGACAATTTCTGGGCTCTCACGCTTTTCTTGGATACGGAGTAAAGCCCTCTCCAGATTTAACCAGAAGCTGATTTCCTGCAAAGCTGTCCCTGATGAAGGGTCCCTATCAAGTTTTGTCACCTTAAATAAAAACAGATAATGGCTACATACTGAAACAGGGAATCAATAATCTTTTCATACAAGCTCTTTATTGCAAATAATTTCCTTAAAGCAGCATCATGGTTTTGGAAATGTTGTCAAATATGTAACTTATATAAGGGTGTTTTTAACAAATTCTGGAGAATTAGGGTTGAGGCACTTCAACGGGAAATTATATGACACTTTCAAGTGAGGTGGGAGTTAATGCTGGAGATAAGACATCTTCAATATTCTTCAATATATCTTCGAGGAGAGCAATCATACAAACTTCTGTAAGACAGGCCCTAAACATTTGAAAATGTGAGACTTCTATTTTCATTTATTAATTGCAAAAAGAGGTTTTTTTCTGAGAGAAACAAATGTTCAAAAGATGTTTCAAACAGTCTTTTTTGTTTAAGAAATGACATTTTCCAATTTCTTTATTTTCATGTTACAGAAAATCTGTGTTTTTATCAAACAAAAGTGAGACAAACTTTCGTTCATTTCAGTGCTTTGATACATCACTGGCTTTTGAAAAAGTCTTAAGGTTGCTCTCCGAGGCACCTTGATAGCATCTGTCATTACATATTAGCATGTTGACCAATTTCATGGTCTGGTTCCCTGACAATCTTACCCATTTCAAGTGGAATGGAAAAAATAGATCATTGTTAAGAACTGTTTAAACAGATAAATATGCTATATGTTTACTGAACGGTTACAAACAGGGTTAAGCAGTGATTCTATAATTGAGTTTTATATCAACATCTTAGATATGTGTTGTCATTTTTTTAAGTACAAGACATTTTTCTTTTTTCCTAAAAAATAAACTTATAAGTGAGATAATCACTTCAAAGGCTATCCAACCTATTGGGGTTTGATCTTTTCAATGGGAGAAAACATAATATTTCAAGGGGCCAACATGGCCTAATTCTAACACCTGATTTGGGCAGAAAAGGGAACTTATTTACAAGCAAGTGACTGGTCTGTTGTATTAGTGCATGATATTTTAACTACAACATTCACACAAAAAGGTGAAGTTTGACCATACCTTCTGTATTTCTCTAATCCATCTATTAACTCCACTCTGAAGGTTATTCAGAAACTGCTCATCTTCTACTCTGTCACCGAAATCTTCTACCTTAGGTTTACGGCCCTCTTCCCCACACTTTTTGATGACAGATGAAACTGTCTGGTGAATGGGTAGGATAATCTCAGGTATGTCAATATTCTGTTGTAAATGAAGAAGTCCCATTTCTAGGTCTACTATCTTCTTCTCAACTGCAGGAGCCATCTTGTCACCATCCCTGAATGAAAAAAAGATACAAATAAACATATCAAATACAGAATCTGAAAGCATGTTTTGTAAGCTGTTCAAAGATGTAGCTTCTTTAATGATTTTAGTCTTCTTAGATATAGATGACACTAGCCATCTTTGTGGATGACACATATTGAAAATCAAATGCCCTTGGATGAATTGTGAATAAGAAAAGGCTTCTCTTTGACTTATGATGATTTAAATAATCAACACATCTATAGACCTAGAGCCATGACCTAAACTTCATTATGTATTTCTATAACTATCTTCTACAAAATGATTTAAAAAAAGTTTCACATCTACTAAGCATTACATGCTTTAAAAAAATAAATAATAAATTATGTAATTTACCTTTCAGCTTTGCCAGTCTCCCTAATGTAAGACTTGAAGAAAGGCGACACGGCATTGCTAACATAGGAGTGAAGCGTTTCATAGGGGGATCCATCATTGAGGTTCATGATCTGTAGCTGGGAAGGGAAACTCTTGTCTGCTTCAACAACTGGTCCCCGCTTGATAAACACAAGGCTGGATATCTTAGAGCTTGTGAAGTGAACATCTGAGGATATGGTGTACTGAACAGATCCCTCCGCATCGCCTTCACCTCCCTCCACAACTTCCTCTGACTCATCTATAAAATCAAATTGTGACCTTTAACCCTATACCAAACATAAAATTTTCGACTGTCCCAAATTGAAAGTTAGCAGGACATTTCAAAGTGTGATGAAATTGAAAAATAATCTTCTGATAGGGCAGACGACATTGTGGGAAAAGGAGAAATTTCTCGTTAAGAGTGATTTCTCCTTTTCCCACAATGTTTTCCAGAGTCATCTGTCACAAATTTTGCACTGTATTTTATGTTTAATAATCTGCTTATAACTGCCTTTTCTTTAAATAGAAACTCACACCAAGGAAGGGTAGGGTTTTTTTGCATTTGGATACCACATGTCATTGATATAGATAGGTAACATACTGCAAAGGCATATTTCAAGGGATTACAGTCAAAACGGCCCAATGTCAAAACGGCCCACAGTCAAAACGGCCTGGAATTAGTCAAAACAGCCCAAATATCATTTTTATTTTCGGTCAAAACGGCCCAACATATCAGAATGACATAGAGGCAATTAATTAAATATTTTTTTTGGAATTATATACAAATGAACAAAATTAATAAATTAATGAGTAAAATATGCATACATGTAAACATTATGATTGTCTGCCATAATTGGGGATAACAATGGTTAAAATTCCCATTCTTCACAAATACTTGCTGATAGAAAATAACTTTTGCAACAACTCTTTATTCTTGTTTAGAGCAAGTGACTCCATGACTCATGAATGCTTTATTTAATCTTAAACTTATTTATATTACATCGGTTGTGAAAAAGTAAGACAAATCACTCTCGACTCATTAGATAATCTAGATTGAAAAACTACAAAAATAACAGTGATTGAAAATATTAATATATAGGGGAAATGTAATATGAAGTAAACATTCGGGTCAGTTTTCTTAGTTCACTAGGTTTTTATGCCGTTTCTATTACGTGTATGTGTATGGTATTTTGAAAAGCATTGATGACAACCCCTTTCTACTCTGGTCAACATGTTTCGCACAATACTTTTTGTGAGCTGGCAGTCTACCCAAATCATCAAACACTGCACTGTTTGGTGTTTTTTCTTTGACCCATAGCAGGTGTGTAAGAAATTAAAATGAGACAGTATGTAAAATGATCTAAAATATGGGATTCATGCAATGATTCCTTACAATAGTTGTTGGGATACAAACATGCTTGCAAAACTTTAACTTATATTTACTAAGTACCAAAACAATACATAATTTGCTTAAACTAAGTCAGGAGATACGAAACTTGGTCAGGGACCTTACATAATGACACTGAACACATGTGTGAAGTTGTCAACCCATTCTATAAAGTATTTAATGAGCTATAATACTCACACACGGGTGAGTAGTATAGCTCTCCTCAGGGATCAAGAAATCTCTGAATCCCAATCGGTCCGAGAATCGGGCGAAAACCCTTCATAGGTCAATCAAGCGTGCCTATCTGTTTGCAAATTAAACCCCCACTGATACGCCTCAGGCATTGTTTGACACCGGGATAACAATTAAAGGATTAATTATGTGATTCAGGAGGTATTGTTAGGTGTGTAGAGTGTCATATCCATCTATTATCCGGATCTATTTTTTCATCAAATCTTAACTTGTAACTGCCAGTACAACCGAAATCCCAAAATCGGTCCAAAACCGGCATTTTCCTGATCCCTGACTCTCCTTATTCTTCGAATAGTCGAGCTAAACAGTAAGTGAAAGGTCCCATATTGTCAAAACGAATGATGAAGATACTTGACACAAGACTCCAGCAAATGACAGAATTCTCAAGACCAAAAACATACGTTGACAATTGATTTACATCAATTGTATAATATGAAGAGATTGAGAAACTTCAAAGGTATAGTTTAAATTCACTAATTAGTACAACTCCCTTATAACAAAAGCACCATTTATGATATATTCGTTGTTTATAATGAGCATAGATTGATTTTCAATCATTACCAATTATATAATCTTTTAACAATATGCCATTCAATAGCCGATGTTACCATTAATTGAATTGTTTGTATAATAGAGGTATTTCATGTTACGTAATTGACCCGCCGCTCAAACCACTGGAGGCTAGGTTATTTTACCCTCGCACCGGTTGCACTAAACAAAACGCACAAAGCCAATTGACTAGTCGCGGTATTTAACCAATTAACCTGTTAATTTTGATGTTATAATTGGGAGTTTATGGCTGCTCCAACAAAGCAGACCGAGAGGAAGACTTACAATACTTCAGATTACCTGCAATCATTAAGAATCAAGGCCCATTAGCAGCGAAACTGAGCAAATTAAAACCTGGGAAACCCCATCATCTGCTCTGAACACTTCACAACTGGTATGTAATTACATTTTTTACATTAAAATTAACTAGTCACTTACACAAAGTCATCACAAAGTGACCAAGAAATCCTGTTTGCTTTTGACATATTCTATTTTAAAGGACGTAATTGGCATTAAAAAGATAGTTACACAGTACATCAAGTTAATTACTATGGATGTTAATATTAATAAATCCTTTCCACTACTCTGGTCTATGTTTGTCCTAGCACAAAGTTATTATTTGCAAGAAATGATATTTAAAGTGAAATTAATTAATTAAATTGTATTATTTTTTTCCGGTAAAAAGGCAGAGCTCTATTACAGAGACAACCCAGACTGGGTACATAGTCTTGGAAGCCAGACAGTGACGACACCAGGGCCTGATTTCGTTTCCCCACAACTGGGCAGATACAACCGAATCCAGCAGAGGACCAAAAGGAAGCTAGATCTGGACACAGATGAAATTTACAACCCTCTTTACTACATACAACAAAACGATTGTATTACAACCACACAAGGCACTCAAACTGACTTAGACAGTAGACACATGCTAGGCATGCTAAGTGAACTGACTTCACTCAGGACTGAAATGGAGTATCTGAAATCAGTTTCAGTGAGCAGGAAGATCTCAGAGGAGGCCTTTCAGGGAAATGATGTGAAAGTCTACTGTTTCACAGGTCTAGCCTCCTTTGAAACACTGATGGTTCTTTTTAACTACCTGAAAGGGTTCATACCAGTGCCAGATAGATTGACAAAATGCCAGATCTTAATGATGACCTTACTTATCCATGTGGAGCGCATTATTTGGACAGTTGGACAGAAATAACCCATATTAAATGGAACAGTCCCTGTTCACCTTATCATGGGTTAAAATGAAAATGAACTGACCATGATGACAAAATAGGAGTTGTTTGTTGTGCACTAATAATTTTTAATTATCCTGTCATCAGTCCTGATTGAAATTACTTATGGCCAGGTTTGCTGTGTTACAGTCTATAGACTTATTTTGCTTCATATGTAGCTATTTAAATATAGCTCAATTGAACAAAGTTAAAGAAGAAAACAAATCATAAAGAAAATTTAAAACTTTTATTTGGCTGAATATAATACACATACTGACAAGTTAGAATCTAAGAGTAACCTTAACCCTTTACCAAACGCAAAATTTTCAACTGTCCAAAATTTAAAGAGTTTGCAGATGACATTTCAAAGCGTAACGACATTGGAAAATAATCTGATAGTGTGGTAAACATTGTGATGAAAGGAGAAATTGCTCGTTAAGAGCAATTTCTCCTTTTCCCTCAATGTTTTCTAAAGTTGTCTGCAACAAACTTGTCAAATGCCGTTATCATTTAGTAATGGGTTAAGTGACTCAACACATGCGGCTACATTATTGCAAGTTTAAGCTCATGCCGAAAGGTCAAATAGAAGCTTCTTGCAGGACATGCAGTTTTCAAATTAGTAACCATTTTTATAAATCACATTTCACCGAATTTAATATAGATGCCTTTCAAATGCAAATTATATGCAGGGCTCACGCTGTCGGTCGCCAAATGCGCCAGATGCGAATACTTTTTCATTCTGGCGAAAGATTTCCCAATTTGGCGAATTTGGTTGGCGCATGTTTTTTTTTCATTCGACTTTACCTTATTTCAACCTGTCCGGATATTACAGACAGTTATATCTTTTGACACAACTAACAGTATCTCCGAAAAACCCAAATTAATCCGCTAATTGTTATCCCCGTGTCAAACAATGCTCGGGGCGTGTATTAATCGCATTATGTGTCAACAACTCGTTACGCTTGATTGGTAGCCTCGATGCGGCTGTTCCACGAAAACCGATATTTACGGACTTTTTACCTCATTCCGTCCAGTGTGTTATGATGCTTGAATGCGAGAATTAAAAGAGGGTTTATTTGTAAAGTATTTCAATTTTGACAGTTTGCTTCCTTCGCTGATGCACCGGTACTATTCATATTGCGATACTCTTGTCTATTTTTAATCATTTGAATCATCAGACCAGTGTCTTCACGAGAGTAGAAACAAGGAGACCTAAAATCATGATTACACTTTTCATTTATCTATCGGACATTTCTAAAATAATTAACAAAACCGAGAAACATGATAGTCTTCACATTGATTTAATGTTATCTGAGATAAAAGATTCATTTCGATTTTGTTACTCACAGCAAGCGTAACTTTAACCATCTTTATTTTAAATTTGTTCGAAAGGAGGGGGGGGGGGGAATTGGGCGGTTTTTTTTTTTCTTTTTTTCTTTTCTTTAACATATGTTTTTATTAGTATTACATAATATATTTATGACAATACAACTTTAATACAAATGGTGAAACATAACAAAAAGAAAATAATTTACCAGGAGGGTTTAACACATATGTGTACATATAACATGAAAAGTGTTTAAAATCAAGAAATTTTAATTGGAGCCATTTGCTCAGAATTTGGCTCCTACTTCTTGAATTTGGCTCCTTTTTTTGTCATTTGGAAAATGTGCTGGCGCAGACTTTTTTCCAGCCAGGGTGAGCCCTGATATGTCATACAGAAAGCTTCTATAAAGCTAAAGCGTTTTGTATGACATAAAATTTGCATATTATTATGATTAAGTAAATTATATTAAGCCTTTTTTATATGCAGCATTTGAGTTAAATTTTCCGATATGATTTATTTAAAATGTGAAGTCTTAAATATAATTCATGAATTACAATGTCAATAGATATTAAAAGAAGCCAATAAAGTTTGTTGTCAGTTTTTGTCCAAAAAAAAAAATCACTCGTTATTGATGATATATGTAATCATCAGAGTAAATGACCAGCACCCATGACCAGCATAATTTTCAAAATTTGCAGGAATTATTCCTACGTCATGGATTTCTTTTTAAAGATAGTAAATTCCTGTATTCTGGACAGTACCATTTTCCTTGGGGCTCATTCTCAATGCTCACCCATCCCCAGTGAAACCATTCCAAAAATGTCAGTTTGGGTGACAGCTGGGAAAATATATTCACACTGTCCACTACCCTTCCTTATGTTCCTATGGATCTAACCCATCTATCAGCGACAAATTTTCCTCATAGCGCTTTCTTGAGACCAAATCTAGTCCATCTATGTAAGAAAGACGATTTTTGGACATGTTTGCTTGCAATAGTTAGACAAATATCTATCTTTATAAACTGGCGAATCGCTTTGTTGTTATAGTAAATTACAAATGATGCAACAGTCGAGTGCCTCCACCCGGTGTTGGGGGTAAATTGTTACATCTCATGGATATCCTCTATACGCAAAGCATCAAAGCATAAAGAGTTTAAACTATTTGGGCCGTTTTGACTGATTGAAAAATAAACAATTGGGCCGTTCTGACCATTCCAGGGCCGTTCTGACCGATTTCCGGGCCATATTGACCATGGGCCTTTATGACATGAGGCCGTTTTGACATGTTCCCATTTCAAGATACAGCACAAGTTAATCAATAATTTCCTTTTTTACAAACATTACAGACTTTGCAAGAGAATGCCAAATATATTTGATGGAAAATAAATATTTTGATCATTAATCATCCTGGTATACAAATTCAAAGTTTCTTTTTGCGAATGTCTTACTGGCCTGAACGAATTAAGAAAGCCAGACGCGGCGCAAAGGAGTCAGCTTGCAGGAATGAGTCATCAATCAATGGACCGCCAATCAATAACGCCGGTCCAAGGTTGTTTTTACAGACACCATTTCAAAACAAAATTTACCACTATAATTACTCATAAAAAATACCTTTTGTTGAGGTCCTCTGTACCAATAAAGTAGCCGTCTGAGGGTCGTTGAGGAACTTTCTGATATTTTCTGCATAAACTTTATCGAAAATGGCAGCTCTCAGCCCCGATGACGCATCAATTCTGTCTTCCAACAAAACGGGCACACATCGAACTAGATACTCCGTGAACTTGCCAAGGTCTGCCACTGCCTGAACAGGCTGTTGTTGAACCTCCTGTTCGGCTGACAAATCAGCCATCTTCGCTGTTGGTAGCAAAATCTATTTCTGAATGTCAAAGTCCAATTTTTCTGACCAGCCTCCGAGATCCGGGCACTGGAAAGGGAGATAATCTGTAATTTACAATGCGATTATCACGAAAGTACTGCGAGTATTCAGTGTGACTGCGATATTTTATTCGGGCCCTAGTCCAGATAACTGGTCTCGAAGGCTATTGCTAAGCATGTTAATTGTCCAAATGCTGAAAAAAGCTTCGTTCAATGATCCTTATTGAGACTAATTCGGGCCCATGTTAAATCGGATGATCCAAACTGTATTTCTGACTAGAATGAAATATTTTCGTCTGGATCATTTGGACTAGCTGCATGTCAAAACAGCACATTGTTTAAAACGATCATTAAATCGGTCAAAACGGCCCTTGAATGAACAAAACGGCCACAAACCTGGCCTTTCCAGCGATCAAACTGTCCATGTCTTTATCTTGTTTTATTATGTTTTTACACTTTTTGGGAGAGGATATGTGCTTTGATGATTTTCTTATTATGGAACATTTATGTTTGTTAATGAATTCGTATAATGTAGAGTGGTATGTCACATCTTTATGAAAATCATCAGGTTGTTCTAAAGGTGTGATACCAAAAGATGAGGATGCTGCTGTTGCCTAGAAACAAAGACTGAAGTAACTTAAGTTTATTTTAAGTCTTTGCTAGAAGTGTAAGCAAATTGTTGAAACATTGGTCACGTGAACTATGGATATGCCGTCGCCCAAGATTTTTTTTCAATTGGCTATAAATTCAATGGAGATCTACTGTCTAACTTGCATTACCAACAACAGCTCTCTGCGTGAACGACACTCTTTATAAGCGCTTACGTAATCGTGATGTTGGTTTCTTAAAATTGTTTAAATAAGAGTAGATGTTCAATTGTCGTACATTTTTACACAAGTGAATAACACATTCTCATATTTGCGTCTTTGCTCATACGCATTTCTAAAAAGTTGCACCACATTACCTGGTAGACTGAAATTTATAGGGAATTTACATACTGTTTGTATTATGCAATGTATAGAAATGCAGACATATAGTTTTAGGTTATATTCTTTGATATAAAAATTGAAGTGTATATCTTTAAACAAGAAGTTAAAGCAAAAACAAGTCACATCAGAGCCCTGGCCTAGAACTGGTGCATCCAGGAAAGCCGTTTCAGAACTGAAACATGTAGGAACGGCCCTTACGAAGAAGACCGATATGGGACCTGTGTCGGGTAATGACTCTAATCTAATCTAATCTAATATTGCATAACGCCGTTCGTAAGTCGTGCGGTTTAAAGACGTATGTTGTATAAACCCTAAAGAAGACGGTATCCATGAAATGTCTCCAGTTGTCAAACGTTATACTTAGAAGCAACGCATATACCGCTTATACAGTACTTGATATAATTTACCCAAAGAAAGTTATATGGGCCGAGACTGTAGGCATTCCTAGTATTATGATGATGACAACTTTATAGCATAGCATCACACCATCTACACATATATACCGTTATCTAGTGTGGAGTTCAGATAGAGGGTGAATAGGCCCCTAATGAACACCCTCACCGCCTTCAAAGAATTTGTATTATAAACTAAGTCACACCACCCGTGTTCATCTGAGAATGTTAGTTTTAATGTAGAAATATTGATCGTTAAAACGAGAAAACTAAGTCGTTATAACAATATATCAAGTCGTTATTAATATAACGAAATTATTATCTCGTTATAACGACTCACTTACACGAGTTAGTTGACTTATCATGGAGTTTGTTATTGTACATTATAACGTGACAGCAATAAACATATTTATCATGTACATGATACACTATACTAGAAAATGGTTTTTGATTGGTAGATCTTATTTTATGCAATTAAAGATAAAGGCTATATTAAGGAAAGGTAGGGTTTATAAGTCTAATATCTATGCTAGCCATATTCAGGCGACTTCTACAATGTATCTCAATTTGCCACCGAGATAGTAAGTCGTTATAACGCTCTATCAATTTCGTAATGACTACTTACTAGTACTTAGCCTACTAACTCGTTATAACGACATAATTATTCTTCATAACTACCTTATATACTGTATGACGTATTGAGCAATTATCCTCAGTATGCATAGTTGTGTATATAACTATGCCATGCTGAGCGTAAATGATTCTGTAAATAATTTTACTTTATTACTAATGTTTGTATGTGCAAATCGTACTATTGTATTATTATGTTGTTCAAATCATTGTTAGGCTAAAGTGGAACTAAATAAATGAATAAATACTAACTCGTGAGAGCAGAGACATAGATAACATGTTATCTATGTCTCTGGTGATAGCGACATACTTTTCGTCATGTAACGACTTTATAGCTCGTAAAACAGTAGGCCTATGACGGATTTCAAAGAAAAGCTAAGCCTAGCTGTGTACATGTATGCGGCCCGTGTACATGTAACCCCTGAGCCACCGTAGTTATGCGCCCCTCTTCGTGTATCTAATCGACCACGATCGTGTAGTAAAGGTACGACCATCCGTGCATTAACACATATAGTCTAAAACATCTTTTTTCATATGGTACACAGTAGATTTTTACCTTCTTTACGATTATACCATTTACTAACGCGGAGTATGTGGATAAGTTTGTAACCAGATTTAGTGTTTTTAAACTCAACCCTTAGAATGATGGGTAATCTTCTAAATATAGATTTTCGTGTCGTCTGCTTTCCAAAACCTTAAATATCTGCTTAATCTTGTTGAAGAATGATACTTAGAGTAGCAAACATGTTAGATCACAGGCCAGATGCCAATATACTTGGCGGCTTGCCTGGATCTAACCTGTTTGCATAAGCATGAAGTCGATTCCAGCACTATAAGAGTTAACTTGCATCAGTTAAGGGGCTACTCAACCCTTTGAATATTGGTAGCCAGGTTTGATTTTGTGTTGGTCTTGTTCACGTTTTAAGCCACGTCGGAAACAAGACGTATTTTCGTCGGCAACAGTTATCGAATTCTATACGTGTAAAGGCCATACCATAGTCTACCAAGACCTTGATTATCATCGCTCAAAGGGGATCGTTACCTGGTGATAGAGGGAGAGAAAGAATGGCTTCGTTTGTCGGGAAAGTGATCCTCATCACAGGTAAGTTGAATACACGTACATTCATAGTATTTTCTGGTACTTCATGTCCGTCCCAAACACTTCAAATGTTCAACATAATTTACCTGATTTGATTTTGACATTTGTCGAAGACAGTAACATTTAGTTCATTTATACGTTTAAGAGTATTTCAGTACATGTTTATGGCTATATGTCTAAGAGTATCAAGTTGGCCTATATGTCCACATTTTGGGGTTGACTTGACAGATAGTATGAATTCAAGGGACGCGGAGAGATAACATCTGACATAGATAACGAACGAATTATTTACAGACACGATTATCTGCGTTTGTCACTCTGTATAAGTTACGCGCGATATTAAAACGTGGTGAATCCATCAACTTTTATCCTCGTCATTTGGGAGACATGTTATCCAATGAATATACAATGTGTATTTATAAGCTCACGGAACTACCCGAGTAGTTAGAAACAGACACCAAAATAATTAAAAGAAATAGTTATGAAGAAAAACATCTTTCATGTAATTGATTTGTCAACTTTGTAGTCACTTTTAGATGAAAGCAGATCATGTTCGGACATTTTCTTCTTTGGTGTCATTTGTTTCTCAATTCTTTGATTGCCTTCCTTTTCAACTGGTAAGGACGATGTTATATATGTGTAAGCGCATATCGTCATGCTGTCAACCATTGCGTTAGACATATTGCCCTGTGTAAATGTGGAGAGTTGGAGTAGTTGTATAGGTATTCAGTACCATTCGCCTATAAACAACCTCGCATTTCGAGGGATAAGTGCAAGATTATAGTTAGTCTACTCCTTAACAAACTCGCAACATTAACAATATTCTTGCACTGAGACCCTAATATCTGCTCTTTCAAACAACATTGCCACTTCGATTGGTGACTATCAATATTGATGGGACCAGATTTACTTATTTTATTACATTTTCCGTTCGTACCAGTCGATTTCTATCAATGGATTGTTTTGTAAAGTATTTTGACACGATATCCTCCAGCAGACGTTTTCGTTTAAGGTCATGCTTGTATCTGCTAAAATAAGAGGTTTGAAACATTACGTACACAGTGACACGGACAGCAAATATGACCCGTTTCGCCCATTTTCTGTCTATCTTCAAAACGTTGTTCATAGTCTGTGATCGGCCCTAATGAGGCCAGTCCTTCTTAGTTAACATGTTAACCCTTTCCCAAACAATAACGACATTTGACGATTTTGTTGCAGACGACTTTAGTAACATTGTTGGAAAAGGAGAAATTGCTCGTAACAGTTTTCCACAATGTTTTCTGCTCTTTCTGAAGATTATTATTCAATTTCATCATATTTTGAAATGTCGTCTGCAAACTCTTTCAATTTTGGACAGTCGAAAATTTGTTGTTTGGGAAAGGGTTAAAGCATATTCATTACAGGTGCCAGTAGTGGAATAGGCGAGGGAACAGCGCTTCATTTTGCCAAACTGAAGGCCAAACTGTCCTTGATGGGAAGGAATGCTGAAAACCTCCGTAATGTCTCCAAACAATGCCAGGAGGCTGGAGTACCTGCAGAAGATGTAAATAATGTGTTTTCATATCCCAAAGAGAAGTGAACAACTTATTTGAAAAGCTTAATAATTATGCAGTTCATTTGTATGTGTATTATTATTATTATTATTATTATTTTTATTTTTCTATTTATTTATTTTATTCTTTATTGTGGCATTCTTAATCAATTCCTTAATACTTGAATTTACAACTTAGGTTAATCACCTCCGATTCAGCTTCCTGGATATATAACCAGTACCTTCATCGGTTATGTATCAAGGAAAGGGCGTAAAGTAGACTAAGATATTGGAAGCCGGATCCTCATGTCCGGAGGCCGAAAACTATAAAGTTTGAAAAACAGTATTTGCTCTCCCATTTTGTAACACCGATGCGACAAAATGGGAAATTTCTTTTGACTTGTAATTTCTTCTACAAGGAAGGTTTAAAAAAATATGTTCGTATTAGAGCGTTGATAGTATGAAGACAGACGTCCATGTTATACTCTTATTTGCAGATTCTGACTGTCAGCGGAGACATCAACAAGAAAGATGACAGACAGTCAGTCATAGAGAAAACGATCGAAAAGTTCGGCAAAATGGACGTACTTGTAAGCTTTATCAAGATTCATTAGAATCGACTTGTAACAAAAATACTTACCCGTTATGTCGTTACGCTTGTGGACAATAGAAAATAAGATTGCATAGACAAAGTTAAAAAGTCACTGTGCATGATCTCCCCGTAAATCTCCGTTAGACTTCTCTTGGACACATCTGATGCAGGAATCTTAAGAAACTACTGTAACAAACTGTTTTCATAAGGGAGGAGGGGGGCAGATTAAGGCATATCCGTTTGTCATACTAGTTTCTACATGAATTTCGTTTACTTTATGATTATCGTCTCCCTTTTGTTTTACTTCGGATCAGTCACAAATCCCAAAGATGGGAGAATTGATGAAGAAAGACTTTGGTGTTAGGGAATTTATTTGGTTTTTATCAACTGTGACAGTTAGTCTTGATTTGTGGGCACTGCTTTGCAAAATTGTATTTTGAGAAGCATTGCAACCTCACACCAAGACAGATCGCTGCCATGCGATTTATACTACACCCAAGACCTCGTCGTCTCTATCATAATACATTGTACTTAATCCGTCACCGTGACCTGGTAAATGCATCCGACTCGGGACGAGGAGGTCGACGGTTAGAGTCCCACGGGGGCGTTGGTCCGGAGAATGTTTCTCGTGGGACTAGGCGCCTGTCATAGTGATAGAAGTTGGGAGGTACTTGGTGTAACCCATGAAAAGTGTCTCATAAGACAAAACTGGCTGGCCCTTTCACTAGGGGTGACATTATAATAGAATAACCTTAACCCTTTTTTTAAATTCAAATGAAAATGAACTTCTTTATTATTAGTTGATAATCATATATTTTAAAACTTTTAAAACTTATTCATAGCAAATACATATCAATGTAAGCAATTAAATCGCACCAGATTTTCACTTAATGATGCTTTCATGTTGTGTCATGCAGAAAATAGGTATGATTATACATGAACATGAAGTTTTTTGTTGGATATAATGTTGATGTTGACTTATTATCATAGGTGAACAATGCAGGGGTGATACGGTATAAAACCATTGGTACTGTCACGGAGGAGGAATACGACGACATGATGAATACGAATATGAGATCACAAGTGTTTCTGACCCAACTAGCTTTACCACATATCATCAAAACGAAAGGTACATACTCGTCTTGGTTCTCAAGGATTTGTGACGTACCTTGCCTACGTCAAATTACATTGATATGCAATTCTACGGGTATCTAACATTGCTTGCGCTCACCGGATATTATTGAAATCAAATGCTCAATCTAAAGTGTCTTATACTTCATAACGTAGTCTGTTATATTTACATGAATCATATGTACTCATCAAGCAAGCGGGAACATTATATTATGTTTCCCTTGAGCTGCAGCGTTTTACAGTTAATGCAATGAAGGGATCCTGCGTGGCTCAGGGATCCCGGGTTCGAGCCTCATCGAGACCTCTGGTTTCGTGGGAGTGTCCTTTTGGCAAGTCATTTCAGAGCCTTCGCATAGTTTTGGTGCGTCCAGGAAAGCGGTTACAAAATTGAAAAATCTTAGTACGGAACTGCCGAAGCATAGGCGTAGGAGCTGGGGGCCAGCCCTCCCCCCATGTCCAGACCGGGAGGCAGAGTATACTTTGGTCCCCCAATTTTCACAATAGCAAATGAAGATATTTGAAAAGAAAAATAAAAGAAACGAAATTAAACAGCAGAATAAAAATAAATGTGTATTTATCTAAAACCAACTCGCCTTTTGTTACGAACAATAACCAAAATCTTTTTGACTTCATCATCGCAAATGGCAATCTGAACACATCGGTTTATCCAATGAAAACTCAGCTTTCAAAAATACCCGAGACTTTCGAATGGCCATAACAGTGGTGTAAAACGTGTTCTAATAAATCAGACTCAATATTGTATTTAATTGTTAGTTAAAGCTTAAAGAATAATTCAATTCTTTGACATTGCTCCATAGTTGAATCTGTGGCTGTGACAGCCTGGTTGCAGTCACTTTTTGTTAAGATCAATACATTTGATTTCCGCGTGTGATCGAGACCTGGCATATCCTTTTTTCTTTTTTTGTTTTTTGTTTTTGAATAAAGATTCACATATTCGCTTTCTTTTAATTCATATAATGTTATTGGATTTGTAGATGCATGAATAGTTATAAAAAAGTTTAGGAACATTTATTCTTAGACCGGTCCTCATCTGAAGTTGCCCCCCCCCCCATGTTGAAAACGCTCTTACGCCTATGAACTATAACTATATTTTATGTGAATGGATATGAATGTACGATCTATTATGTTTCTGACTCAATGGTTTCAAACTATTTGATATTTGAATCATAGCAAACATGTTCGCAAGCATTCGATGCATGCTGACATCTCTTTGTGACAAAACTTGACATAAGGCATTATAACAAAATCACAACCAGTCATAATGCTTCTTTTGACCATCATTCTACACAGCAATACGCAAAGCAAATTCCCTAATTGGATGTTTTGCGTCATTTTGGTAAACAGAGATACTCTGTGGATTTTATTTATATCAAAGTATATGTTTCATTTCAGGAAACATTGTCAATACGTCAAGTATCGCTGGATCCAAAAGTGTAAGTTATCCGAGCATATCACGTGTTCTTCGCCGTATGATCGTTTTTCTGACATTATTCGCATGTGGTATGACAATTACGATTTAATTCAAACAATTACAATAAAACGCATAGTATGCACTTTATTATTCTCAAGTCGCAAGGTAGATCCCGCTTTAAAGCGCGGGACATGCCACGCAGTCTTTAGTTCTCTATCTTGTTGCGCACTTTGTCCCCTGGTAACGGACCATTTACTCAATTCCAATACTAGACCCGGTGATTTGCGGAAGGTCAGTACCTAACACAAGATGTTCCACCATTCGGATTATTTGGAGAGCACAATTTCTCGTTTGACCATAATGATTCCTTTTTACATATTGGTTGAAATAAAATAACTTTGCTTAACAACATTAGAATCTAAAATAAAGAATTGAGTATGCAGTATTGACTATATTTAACGCTGGTATGTTGCTCTATGTTACAGATGCCGATGGTCGGCGCATACTGCATGACGAAAGCATCAATGGACATGTTCACGCAGTGTTTGGCTCTAGGTATATTAGTTTTACATGCTGAACTTGAATACGAGTTATTAGCACTGTAAATACTTGCATCTCGAACTAGTATTATCTTTCCTTAGGTAATAAGAGACTTGTTTTCATTTTCATTTTGATGTTTACGTACCACAATGAAAACACACTGAGAGTCCGTTATGTTAAATATCTTATCGTGTTTGAGCCTTTATCCCGTATAACGGTATCGCAGCATTTCGGACGTGATATTGCCGAAGAGGTTTCAAGAGGTGCCAAAGACTTATTTGAGATTTCCGAGCCTTCATGAGCAACAAGTCTGAATTGTAGAGATATCTTCATGTGTTTTGGATAGACTATGAAAGATCTACATTAAATCACAAATTAACTCATGCTCATTAAAACTTGGAAATGTCTTATGTATTCTGCGTTGCTGTTAATTTAGTTATTAAGTTTAATTGAAAACACGCGACCATGCTTAATGTTGGTTTTACATCGAGTCAACGTTAATTCAGTTACATTGCGATGGAATAACCCACAAATCAGAATACCCATAACTGCTGGTTAAACCGGGTGGAACCATCGGTTTTCCGTCCGGCAACCGGGATACTATCTCTAATAATAATCTAAATACAATCAACGCGATTCGAACCAGCACGGAATTGTGCTAGGATAAAATGATTGTAGAGGAATTATAAGACAAGGATAGACATCGATATCAATTTGACAAAAACAATGGGTGAAAATATAAATGAACATGTGCGTTAGATAAATGTATCGTCCCAGAACCGCCTGTGCAAACCACATATTTTCTAAACGACATGGTACGCTTCCCAGTTAGCATATAAAGCTGAAATAATAAAAAGAAAAACAAATGCGCAAAAATTGAAAGCCACGTTCTTATCGGTCATATACACAGTGGTCATATGGTTAGTTAAATTTCAAAAGGCAAGCAATAATTGTTTTTCTTTTTCCCGTTGTACGAGTACAAGTTTGATAAATCGGTAAACCTTTCGAAAGACATGTGGCAGATTGTAAACGTGCTTCATTCGTTGCTATATCATCAACGAGGACATGTAGATGATGTCAAACTAGCAGCACTGTTGATGCAATGCGATACCTTTCATTATTCCCGTAAAAATATTTCAGAAATGGCGCCGCATGGAGTAAGAGTGAACGCAATTTGGTGAGTTGAAATATTGATAGACATTCCTACATATACGTGAGATGTCTACAGTTCACTGTAACATTGTTAAGAAGAATCTAACAGTGCATTAAAAATAAACCTGGCTCTCCAATCTGAAAAACGGCTGTATGATAAGTGTTCCAAATCACTTTAACTTATATTAAATAAAATCTGGTATCTTTAAAACAATATTTCCCAACAATACGAGGGTTGTTCGGAAAGTTCGTAGAATTTTGTTATATCTCTGCGTAACAATGTTTGATACTCTTGAAATTTAATGCATGCATACGTTTACTTGTTTTCAATATATACTGAACGTGAAAAAACAAAGACGTCATTCTAGAAAGATTACTGTAGTAACCAGAAGCCGGAGCAGGTCGAAAAATTCTATAATTTAAAAAATATTCCGCATGATTAAAGCGTGGTTGATCTCCCGTAACGTGACGAAACGAAACGAAAAAAAAAACGGCTTGCAATAACATGACATCTTGACGCCATTTCCTTTGAGTTTCAAAACGGACGAAATCTAATGCATGTTTATCCAAAAGGCGTATACCGTCTACAACTGGATGTTCCATTAAGGAATGTGTAAAAAGAATCACTAAAGCGGACAGGATCACAACGGTAGGAGCTATTGCGAATAAACTTTGTGTTTTAAGCTCTACCACTCATGTAACAGACGGCCTTGGTATGTCTAAGGTTAGTGCATTCCTGGAGCCACGGTTCCTTACGGATACAGAAAATGTGCGCCGAGTCTGTTTTTCCCTGATGATCTAAGCCGCAATGAAGCAGGAGGAGACAATTTCTTGGACAGGATTGTAACAACGGATGAGACCTGACCCATCATATCCATTTTGAAACCAAAGCTATGTCGTTAGTATGGACAATTCTACAACATCAATAGAAATTAGATGCCTATGTTTTGAGCTACTGGAACACCTACCGTATAACCCTGCCCATGATCCAATGGACATCCGAGTTAAAGGGTAACTTACCAAACAGACTCTGAATGTTGTGTCATCATGAAGTGAAGGCTGATATGATGTCGAAACATGAAAAATGGATAAGTAAACAAAGAAAGTATGTCGACATTGCTAGTGACTATGTTGAGAAAATGAAACTGTTAGACTTAAGTGACGTTAAAATTGAATGACATCATAAAAAACATTATCGTGCTCCCGGTACGTGATATGCACGTTTTTGTATTGTGCAGGAACAATTCATTTTTTTTTTAAATATCTCAATGATTTCTTCAGATTAAGTAGCATATATGTTGAAATTTATGTTAATCTATTTAGTTTTATATTAAAACGTTTATAAGCTTTTTTATCACAAAATTCTACGAACTTTCTGAACAACCCTCGTTTTTATGTAAGACGCATATACAAGTAGTTGGACCAATCGTTAGGGCTAAAGTAAACTTTTGATACGAAACATTGTGTTATGTTTGAAAGCAAATGTAGCGATGCAATGCCAATTCCATACCCATTATGTAAAAAGGTATATCATGCAAATCAAGTAAAATAATAACAACAAAAAAAAAACCAGTGAGAGCATGACACATGCTAACAACTTTCATTGACAGCTTTTGTTGAGTACATGACTGTTGTATCATATGAAGGTCTTATACGTCCTCGTGAATCAACCAGTGTTAACGACTTGGCTTCATGTGAGATTTTGTTATTGGACGACGTTGAAAGAAGCATCGGGGTCAATTATAAAGTTTTTAACCGTTTTTTTTCCGTTGTGTTATTGACCTAAACATTTCAACGGGTATTATCTCTTCTTCAACTGTATGTGTACCACCATATTACTGTAGGAACTTAGGAGTAAAGGTGTTTAAAGCAACTGCTAAATTATCATTTCTTCTTTGTTAATTCATGGTATAAATGGGTCTCGCTATTTTAACATGTCGGGTGGAGAAGCTCACTTACGAATATATCTTACATTCCAGTAAAGGTTTACACACAAGGAAACAAGGAACTGCCAAATTCGTGTGTTGTTGTTGTTCATAATATATATGCAGACCTGGCTATAAAACATAGCATTGCTTTATTCCAGCCCCGGGACGATTGTCAGCAATATAGGCCGAAGATCGACAGGGTTGTTTCAAGACGATACAGCATATTCAAAGGTAAAGGGGTTCGTTTGTTAATTGGAATTATACATTGTGATGTCCATCTTGTAGATAGAGGAAACCGCCTCACTTAACTACCCGTTACCAAACAATCATGACATTAGAGCAGTTTGTTGCAAGCGACTCTGGAAAACATGGTGGGAAAAGGAGAAATTCCTCGTTAAAAGCAATGTTTTCTGCCCTATCAGAATATTCTTAATTTCACCAATTTGAAATGCCGTCTGCAAACTCTTTCAATTTGGGACAGTCGAAATTCTGGCGTTTGGTAAAGAGTTAATGCTGTTGAAGCCATGGAGAATCGTAGCTAGTCTGCTGGGAGAGTTCTTCTCGTTCAATATTTCAACCACTAGACCACATCGACTGCCATAGACGAGGTGGTACAAAAAATAGCTCCTAAGGAAATCCCTTTTAAAGGTCTCTAACTAATGGCATTAAGAGAAGTCGTATAGAGAATACATTAAGAATATCTATTCACACAATTCGACATCATGTCACATGCAAAAGCATGATTGTTTAAACCAGAGACATAGATAACATGTTATCACAGGCCAACCGCTTATTTGCTTGGCGGCTGGCCTGGATCTTACCTGTTTGCATTAGCATGAAGTCGTTCGAGCACTATAATGGTAACGGATTTATATACAAACAAAAGGGTGGCCGGGTATGAAACTTCCTCGAGATTGACAACAATGGATCACATTCTTCCATTATCTATTTCAGTTTTTAGAGACCCAGAAACAGGGCCATCCATTGGGTCGGGTTGGTGTTCCTCAGGACTGTGCTGAAGCCATTGCTTTCTTGGCCTCTGACTCCTCAAGCTTTATTACAGGACAACTTCTCTACATTGATGGTGGACGAAACTGTGTGTCTGTTGGGGTTTCAACACCAAAATAAATTCTATAAAATTGTCTTAATTTCATTTTGGATTTTAATTCTTTTTTGAGGTAGTGATAGCATTGTATATGATTATATTTAAGTATTCGGGAAGGGAATAATGCTTAATCAAATGACAATTATCTTGCAGTCTAACCAATTACATTGCAAAGTTGCACTGTATTTGAATTTGACCCCGTGCCGTAGAGACAGTCTATTAACCCGCTATTAACCTATTACCAACAATAACGCCATTTGACCAGTTTGTTACAGACGACTTTGGAAATCATTGTGAGGAAAGGAGAAATTGCTCTTAATGAACAATTTCTCCTTTTCCCACAGTTTTCTACACAATCAGATGATTTCATCACATCACATCAATTTCATCACATTTTGAAATGTTGTCTGCAAACTCTTTGAATTTGGGACAGTCGAAAATTTGGCGGTTGGTAAAGGGTTAAGCAATATAACACCACAGATTCTTTCCAGGTCAATACAAAACACAGTTTTCTGACACAACGGTATATATTAATCTCAAAATATTATACAGCTGTAGATTGAAACAAAAATAGACAAGAAAAGGCTGTCCAGTCAAAATGTTACAAATAGTATGCACCGAATGACTCACCATAACATTTAAACTGATACAAATTGCATAACGACGGTGATTGTTATTATATAGGGAGATATTTGTTCAAATACAACAAAATCATATCTAGATAAAAAGCTATCTGCTGAAAATATAATGTATTTTACATTATTAAAAATAAGGAAAACCACACAGTTGCTTTTTTTTATTTATTTCATTTAAGATTAATATACATCTATTGCACATAAACATGTATAACCATATCTCCCAATTGCTTATAATATCAGTGGATCTTGTTTATCCATAGCTTTGTATCGATCATGAACAGTTGCACATGGCAAATTTAAAAGCAGTCCCATAAACCCCATTGCTTGTTTAAATACATGCAGTTTAAATATTACCACCAAACTACTTGTTGCAACATTTTCAACACAAGATGCAAAAAACAGAAGACAGACATATCATCATAAATAACTTACTTTGTTTACAAGTTGCTAAAAAAGTAGCTCTCAATGAGTATGCACATCTATAGGGTTATATAAATGCAACACCAAAAGAAAAAAGAAGCTATTGAAGTACACAAACCAGACACCATTGAAGAACAAGCTGATTTTACACTGTAGCACTTATGACAAGCATTGTCTTGATAAAGAAGAAAAGTAAAGTCTGATTGGGAAAACATGTTGTGTGGGTTCAATATCTTTATCAATGAAGCGATTATTTATAGTTTTATAAGTTGAAAAGCGTTTCTTCATTCTTTAATAACACACCAATCAGCTAGTGTACCAGTCTCAGCATACATGTCACGTGTAATACTACGGCTTGGTAAGTTTTCCAATGCACCAAATAAGGCTCCTGTAAGAGACAATATATTCTTAATCAACAATTTAACTTGTAATGGGTCAATTTTTGTTTGCAGTGTTTATTCTAGGCAGCAGGGTGCTCTTTAAAAATATATAGTAAAAGATAACAGATCGAAAGGATTTATAAAGTATGTACTTAAGCATAGCAAGTATCAAAGTGTCCTGATTTTTCAACATTTAAGGGAAAATATTTTGTCTTTCATGGTAGAGTTAAAGTAAGATGGTACAAATTGACAGCAATATTAACATAAGCCATTTCTTTTCTAACATATAATGTGCCTTATACCTTTTCTAACATTTATGCTGTCATTTATGGTATTTTGAAAAAAAAAGAGAGATAAACCTTTTTACATAAATATACATATGGCTCGTTCTATGCCAAAAAGAATTTTATAAAATTGATTTAAAAAAAGAGAAGACATAACATACCACCAAGCCAAGCTGTGTAGTTTGCCTTTGATGGAGGTTGATGAAACTTGAATTTCTTAAGGACGAGAGTGTTTGAGTACTTGTCCAATTGAACCTGGTCCTTCAGCTCAGTTTGTATGCGGGGCAGAAAACCAGGCAGCATGGATGTACCTCCAATAATCAATATGTTCTGTGATAGTTCGAGTCGCATATCAATAGGACACTGAAATTAGCAAATATGTATAAAAGTTTGTGACATCAAATGACAGTACGATGAAAATAACCTTATCCAATCAATACATACAAAAAAAAATAAAAGAACTCATTTCATGATTGCAATCATGTGCACTAACTGATGAAGACAGCCATTATTACTGAGTCTATTTGCCCTTTCTAAACCACAGTTGTAAACACACACTGTTAAATACAACTTAAAACTAGTTATGGTAATCAAGAAACATTACTACACTTTCACTTTTGAACTTTAATATGTCTTCAATAGGAGGTTGTTTCTTCTTTGCTTCCCTTTTCGAAATAAGGTTTCAGAGGAAAATTAACACGGTATATGTACATGCTTCATGGCGTTAAG
Organism: Cerastoderma edule; assembly: GCA_947846245.1. NCBI lineage: Eukaryota > Metazoa > Mollusca > Bivalvia > Cardiida > Cardiidae > Cerastoderma > Cerastoderma edule. Next base: position 37,802,568 of record OX401404.1, read on the forward strand.
TTATCAATAATCAACAACACCATTTCTTTTTATAGATATATAGGTGAGCAAATTACCAGGTACTTTGTAAAAACTTAATTGTAGTTTCACTGCAAATATATGATTTGTTTTTGTAAACAGTCAGGATTGATAAAAAGAGATAATTTTATAAGAGCAAACCCACAAATTATTCATATCATAATTATATAACATGGTTTTCATGTCCAAACCTTGTAACAAAAAATCTGTCTAGAAATGTCCTTCAAAATAAAAAAAAATGCAATATTTGTGTCATATCAGTTTGACTCGGCAACAACTTGTATCAAGTTTCAATCGAATCCATTTGAAAAATATATAGATAGAGCAATAACTAACAACATAAAAGGTATATGAAAGTTCAAGGGTGTGTATGTCTAGAGAGAGAGAGTGCATTACTCTGAATGAAAATATTGTCATATTCATGGGCAGTCTAAATTGATAGCATATAACTTGAAAGCATTGTGGGGAAAGGAGAAACTGCTCTTAACAAACATTTTATTTCCTTTTCCCACAATGTTTTCTGCCCTATCAGAAGATTATTCTTTTAATTCCACCACATTTTGTAATGTCACCTGCAAACCCTTTCAATTTGGGATAGTCGAATATTTGGCATTTGGTTAAATGATTAAATGTTATCTTCAATAAACTGTGGAAGGAGTTGCACCAAAATATTCTACTGATAGAGTCAATGACAAGCCAAACTAAGATTTATGAAAGAGTTTCTAGGATTAAGAATACACAATACCTGGATAATGGCATCTAAGAGAAGGGTAGTCACAGACACCTGTTCATTATCTTGTTCAAACATCACTTCACAGGCATGTTCCCGTATTTTACCATCAACATGAAGCAGACTCTCTCCATCCAATGGATAGTCTACACCAGGAGGTGGGGTGGGTAGCTGAAAAAATGACAGCATTTAGATATCATTATTTCATAGTTATAAAATTACAACACTTCATTATACAGTCTATTTGGAATAAAGAGAAGGATTGTCAGACTCTACCCTAGTCAATAAGTTGGAACTGTTATGATAGATACATCTCTTTGTGATCAAATCAAACAAACTCTACCTCCTCAGAAGCCATGTTTGTAATTTGTCAAGTATGCTACCACAATACACATGACCTGCCACTAAAATGCACAGTTCAACCATATATTTTTCTTATAATGATTGAGCATGGCATTCATTTCCTCCACCACCTTATCGTCATTTGAGGATGTAATACATTAAGATATAAAAAGGACAAATTACAAACAAGTTAAAGAGTTATTTGTAGAAATGACAAATTGATGTTGATATCCCTAAGTATAAACAGCACAAATGAATTTATTCACATCCTATCCTATTATGTTATTGGTCCTTGAAGCTGATTCATAGCCTATGGCAAAATAAAAAGGGGCCTTATGGTCAGGGTACTAACAAAGAGACTCTCCATAAGAGATAAACTCAGGGTATGGTTGGATTTGAATTTTTTGAGATGGCAGTCTCCACACTAAATAACAGAATTTAAATGTTTCTATCTGTCTTGAGAGACCTTTATGGGCAAATTTAGAAAGGCTCTTCTCCATCCATGATGGGCCAAACATTGCAATATACATGTAACTGAATAATTGGGAAATCAGTCTTGGTCTTCGAAGGAATGCTTTACAGTATTGGTGAAGAAATACTAGGACAATGGATAGGTGCACTGACTGTGGCAATATGACTAAAATACTGTTAGAACTGTCTTAACCTTTATAATGCAGGATCCGACTGCATGCTTATGCAAACAGGTTAGATCCTGGGAAGCCGCCAAGTAAATGTTTGCTACTCTGATTATCATTCCTCAACAATATTAAGCAGATATTTAAGGTTTTGGAAAGCAGACGACACAAAATTCTATTTAAGAAAATTACCTTCAACTAACAAAATGAAAGAACATAAAAGGTGTCTACTTACTAAACTGGCTTCTTTTCCAAATAATACAACTTCATGAATTTGTTTAGCTCTCTTTAAATTTGTAGTGAAACAACATCTTACTGAAAAAGAATAGTATGAAAAAGAGCTTTACCTTGGCAAGTCTCTAAGATTAAAAAGGAAAGGGGCAAAAAAAGTTAAATTCCATACTCTACTCGAATTTGTGAAATTTTTTACAATCAATTAGAATTGAATTTGTTTATCAATTTAGAAAACATTTCTGTGAGACATAATTTATCAATCGGAAACACTTGGGTATTTCCGTGAGCTGTGAAATACACCTCGGATATAAGTGTAGGGTTACAATTTCGGGTAAATCGGCATCCGGCAATTAACACATTTTCTAAGCGTGCACGTTAAGTGTGTATGGAAGTGTTGAACATCCTTTTAAATCTTTTTTTATCAGTAACTCATACCAAATGGCGAAATTGTTGTTGTGACATGTAATATTGTTTCCTCAATCAAATTTAACGACTTTTGAGATTTCCGATTTAAGATCTATTTTTAAAAACGAAAGTAAAGTGACGTCATTCTCACGGGAAACAATATGGCGTCATCCCTATTATTTCAGAGGTGTTTTCATTGGATAAACCCGATGTGTTCAGATTGATAATTTATATGAGTTACCTTTAATGTCTTCTAAAATTTCATCTGTTAAACAACCTGAAAACAACAGACAAAAAGGTCTAAAAACCATAAAATCAAGCAAGATATACATTAAAAACTAAAAAAATCCATATTTGTTTTCATTGAATGAACTGTTCACTCAAATTCAACAAATATCATGAAGTAAAAAAAACAACAAAAAACAGGAAACCTTCATATTATGATGCAAATTTAAGTCTTAATCATCAATGGATTTCATTTAAATTTTCTTAAACCTTTCCCTCATTTAAGGATTTGGGATATTCTACAGGTCAAAACTGAAGCATATAAATGATCATTGAAAATAAATAAATAACATTTTTTTATTATCCTGGACAGAAACAATTATGACAAAAAAGGAAAATGCTTGTGTCAAACAATTTCTTCTGTTACATGATTATTTCTACATTCAACTGCTAAAGGTTCTTTGATCCCTTACTCTATTATAACAATTAACCATACTTTTCTGTGTTTCTAAACAAAAAAAAAGAAATTATTCTTTTGTCAAAATAATGTTAGAGTAAAATAAAATTTCAATTTGGACCACTTGTAAATTCTAATATGGTGGAATGGGTAAATTCGAGGGTAAAAGTAAATATTGAAGATGGGTTACATTTTCTTCTATCAAACTAAGCTAATTAAAAAGAATCCAGTTATCTTAAGATTTTATAAAGAAACTTAGATTACCTGGATTTTCTGAGATAGGAACTTCTGCATGGTTTGTCTTAATCTTACTTGTCTTCAACATGTCTTTTATTCGACTGAATGCAAAAGAATATAAGACACTGGTTAATTATGATATTTCAGTGTTACAGAAGTCATTGCACCAACCTGGTATCTCTTGATTAATCTTAACCAATTCATTTTAAAGCAAATGATTTCTTTTCTACATAAAGAAATTGAATCACATACTACATCAAGCACCAGAAAGAATAGTGGCTATTATGTGCTAAACACCGAGCTATCAAAGCTATAAAAGAGTGAGTTGGAATGATTAAAAGTCAGAGATTGGAATTTATGCTATTTAAGTGTTGAAGGGTTTCTGTTTATTGAAGATTAATAATCTAAGCAGTTGGTACTTCTTTTAGGTTGAAGAGACCATATTCATCATGCACTTTAAGCAATTAAGCCAGTAGAAATATGAATATTTTCTGCAACAAAAGTTTATTCCCATTTTAATATTATAAAATTTCCAAGAATTTTAAAGAAATACTCAAATAACACATAATTATAATTTTTCTTATTATTTTATGCACAATTTTGGCTCCTTACTTGAACCATATATACCTTATACTGTACACATTGTACTTGGGAGAGATTAAAAGAAATGTTCTGTTCTGTCAGCAAATGGCTTGTGGAGTTTAAAGGTTACATTTGAAAACAACTCACCTGTGTATTGCTTTTCCTGCAACAGGTAGTGACTGAATGGCTTTCAAAATAGGAATACCTTCATACACCTGCCAACTTGTAAAGGAAATAACACACCTGGCACATTTAACAAGCATTACTATATTCAAAATGTAATTAAGGCATTTCCAATTTAATTCTTTTTTTTAACATGTTACTCATTAATTATTTTCTTTATTCCAATGGCTGCAGAAGACTTTAGAAACCAAAATGACAACAGAAAAACTGTTTTGTTCACATTGTTTTCTACGAAACCACAATGACAACAGAAAAAACTGTTTTGTTCACATTGTTTTCTACTCAATAACATAAGAAAATATATTTTTCATAAATTGTCTGCTGTTGCTTTCAATTGACACAAGTCAAACATTTCCATGAGTGGAAAGGAGTAAAGGACACCTAAAAAGAATGAAACATTGCTTTTAAATTCGTAAAAAGGTAGGTATAAACTAAGTAATTCAAAGGGTTTCATTTATCCAAGTTTGTAAAGGTTATAGCATGTGATAAAGATATCTATACCTCATATTCATTACCTCTTACTTCAAATTCTTATTTGATTTAAACAAGTTTAAATTAATAAATATCATATAAAAATAGTGAATTACATTCGTTTCTCTTCTTTTATAAGAAAATGTGTTTTAATGTTGAGCAACTCCATCATTTGGGATCCTTTTTTTCAAAAGTAACTGTTGAAATATGAGTATACAGTTTGGCAAGAACTTTTGTGTTACTGGTTGGAAACCATTGTGACACATTAAAAACCATTTCTAGTGATCAATTTCACCTTTTGTCCAGGATTATTCATAATTCCACTGTTACAGATGTGTTAAAAGGCATAAATAAGGATGTGTGTAAATCTGCTGAAGATTAAACCCTGGCATATGTAACTAGAGGATACAGGTACAACAAGGGTTTCGGTATAACCCACATCCATCACAAGGCCTGTGTTGGTGCCCAGAGTCATCAGAGCTGTCAGGTGTCCCGGGGCAAACATCACTGATCCAACCTGGGTAATAATTGTATTTTTTTTCTACATGGATTTTACATCACATCAACATTATTTCAGTTATGTAGCGATGCCCAACTCTTAATGATGGAGGAAGACCCCATACTCAACTGCCCATAAGGGCTGGTCAAGGCGGGTAGAACCATCGGCATTCCGTAAGTCAGTAAGGAGACTGCCTCGCATTGAAAATCCATATCCCTCTCAGAATATGAACCCACTCGGAGAGGGGCTATGTGATTTCAAGTTCTGTACTCTAACCACTAGGCCATGGAGGCCCCCTGGTAATAATTGTATCATTTTATACAAATCTGAACCAAAATACTTCACAACTTGTCTTTCATTGACTAGTATGGTAGGAACAATGTTTTCATTCAGCAAACTTAGTTGTTTCTTTCAATTTAGCAATGTTACTTATTTATCATCTTGAGGGTTCAGTGCAAGACTCTAGTAAGTGCTTCATAAACATGAAGCACTTACTATAGTATTGCACTGAACCCTCAATATATCATATGGTGAAATATCAAATATACAATTAGTAATTTGCACAAGATCATTGTAATTGAAAAAGAAGATTGTATGTCATTTGTATGCTTTCCTTGTGTCAAACAGTTTTGAAGGATGTTGCAAAAAAGAGAGTGCCACAGCTTTAAGGCAACATCATAACACATTCCCTAAGCAGCATACTATTTTGAAAACTGGACTAAAAGGGACTTTCCTCACCATGGGTTAATTTTCATTGTGGCAAAACTATTTCATTATCAATTGATTTCATTAGATATATGGACAACTAGAAAAGTTTTTATTTCTCAATATCTGTTGAGATGCCTTACAACATCAAATTGTGTAATATTCTGTACTAACCATGTAGCCCATAATTACATGATGAATCAAAATGTCTTGTGTGGAATCATGATATATGATGCATGTATACATCATTCCCTACCTTTTTACTGTCATCTGATATTGATTTTCCATTAGTTCCTTTTTTTATGTGCCTTACTTTCATTTTTTGTTTGCTTGTTTGTTTGAATACAGATAGGCAAAAGGATCAATTGAATAGATGCTTGGTGTCTTTTAGTGGGAAAGGTTATCTGGCTTGACTCCTGATAATTATTCATTTTCCCTTCAACTCACAGGATAATATTCCTACACCTTGTACATTACAGATTCATGACACCAACCATCTATTCTCTATATCATGTTGATTTAGAATATACCTCAAAATGTTTAAATATCACTCTAGCTAATGTTTCTCTAAACTTGGCAGGACATAACAGAGATTCACAAACAACCATCCTCCTATCTTTAGGGTTGATAAGCAAATGCCTGAAAAAAAATATTTCGAGTACATGTATATCAATTGTAGAGATAAAAAGGAAAACATATTCAAACTTGATCAAATATATGTTTATGGCAACAAAAGCTTTGTTACTACCTTGTTTTAAAAAAGGGATGAAACAATAACACATTTGGAATTTTCTGACTTGTCTTTTTGATTAGATCCATTCATTTGTAGAAGATACAATAGTATAACAAATTTTAATGATATTCATATCATAATCTTTTTTCTAGTCAAGCAATTTTTTTTTATTTCTTTGCAGCATACAACTTTTGTAAGCATTGTGAGAACAAAAGAAGAAATTTGCAATTCATAAGCTAATTATCTGATTGTCACTAAAATTCCAGTGTTTTCATTGGTGATGCAGTAATTTTAAGATGTATTTAATTGAAAAAAATAACATGATTTAAAATCAAAAGGAAAAGTCTATAACTAGCTAAACCAATGTTTCAAAACGGCATTTGAATAAAAAGTCTCTGTTTTAATCACAATAATTTCCTAACCCTTTCTTTTTGTTAAAGGGTGTCATATTAGACACTACTTTATGACATACTTGAGGGAATCATCACATGTAACATTCTTTATATGTTATGCAACCCTTTTTTTTTTTTAAGATTAAACAGTTGGATCACTAAGTTCTGCATGTGGGTGGTTTCAAAAAAAATGAAGCTTTTTCTTATCTTACATATTATTTGAATACCATTAATCTCCAAGACAGAAATTTGCTGTCAAATTGTGTGTTGTATTGTTGCTGACACTGTTGCCAAATTTTTCTTCTGTAGTATTATTAGTTTAGAAGATATTACTCAAAATGTTGCTCAAAATGTCCCGAGTGTAACACATTTTGTGTGACATTTAAACTTTATCATTAAATTCAAATGAAAATATTTGTTGGAATTCTTTGTTCATTTAAAAAAGCCTTTCCCCTGTGAACTATTTATCATTACCGCTATATTTTATCAGGCATATAGGTAGCATTTAAGTTATTTTATGACCTTAAGATCCCTTATTAACAACACATCATCCGATTTTTTTGTTTCTCGAAATTTATAAACTTAAAAAATGAAGTGCTGTCTAATGTTCTGAAATGAAAATACAGCCACAGTGCTTTAACATTTTGATAAAGAGATTACCTCTCTTACTTTAACATGAAACCTTATTGAAAATTAGACAATTTCTATTTATCTAGACAGGTATTTGTGAAAGCACCCAGAAATGTCCCGAGTGAAACATTTTTTCCTTAATGCATGCCACTTTCATATTCTCTGTCTTATACTGTATTTTACATTATTTTTCAAACAAACACGACAGCAGCTGTTCAACAAGAGTAGTCAAGAGCAGATAGTCAAACATGTTAATTTCAGGCATAGACATAAGTGATGTCCCAAGTGTAACACAATTTTGACACTTTTGATTGACACATGCCAGTTCCACAAAAATAATCAATACACATTGTATGTAGTTTAGATGTAAAGTATACATACTCATGTACTAATTTAATGAGTTATACAGGGGAATCCAGTACATGTGAGTAAGAAATTTATTAAAAACAGTAAAAATTGCTGTTGTTATCAAAATGGTCAGTTATATTTTTTGGTAAATGAAGAACTACCATTAAAATGTAAATCATATTATAAGATGAATGTTTGAGCAATATAATGGCAACTTTATTTTTATTCTGAACCATATCATTAATATCATTTACACTCTATTTAAAATGTCAGTAAATGTTACACTCGGGACACTTAAATCTTAATATTGCATGATATTAACAAAATAATATTTTGCAGGAAATTATTTGAACTGAACTAAAGCACAATGAAAAAGCTTATTGTAAAACTCCCATTTAAACGGAGAACACTGAGAACTCCTAAAAAAATAGTAGAGCAGCAGGAACAGGTGGCACCATCTACTGCCAGAGTTAGAAAGTATAGAAAAAAATTAAAAAGTGACCCCAGTTTGATTGATAAACTCAAACAGATTAAGCTGAAGAAAGTAAATGAAAATAAAATGTATAGACAAAAGGTGAAAGATCTGAGAAAGGTTAATCCTGAGTATGATATAGAGATTAAGGCCAAAGAAGCACTACGAAAACAGCAACAGCGGCTAAGAAAGAAGAAAGCTGAAAAGAAGAAACAATCTGAAGCCCAAAAACCAATTAAGAGAACACCCTGTTATGTCCGCAAAGCAGCAAATACTAGAAAGCAGGCTGAACGTGCAAGAAAAGCACTGCCAAAAGAACCAGAAAAATGGGCGGAGACAATTTCTCACATCATCAAAAATGCAACCCCAAGAAGAAAATCCATGTTGAATGTTGTTGAAACTGGTGACAAATTAGATGCAATTGATTCAATAGTTGGTGTAAATAAAGTTGGTCGTCCGAAGAAAGACAATGAAAAAGTGAAAAAGCAGCTAGCATTTTCAGAAATGTCCAGCATTTGGACAGAAAACAAAAGCCACAAACAATACCAAAGAAGACAACAAAAACAGAAGAAAAGACTATCCAAGTCTGCACAGTACAAAGCTTCCTGGAAAACGGAAATAGATACATTTCTGAAAGAAAACTCTAGGGTCATGCCTAATAAAAAGGACACTGTAAATGTTAATGGAACACCTGTTGCAAAAAGGCATCTACTGTGCTCAAAGCTACAGCTTTATAAGAAATTTATAAAGGAATTTCCCAATTTTGACAGGAAATTCAATACATTTATCAAAATGATACCCAGGAATTTCAAGGTATTAGATCTTACCTGCAGAAGAGTCTGTGTCTGTGTAAAGGACTACAATCTCGATCAAAAGGTAGACGCATTAGTCAAACTAGCAAAGCTGAAATCATTGCCAGAACTTCAATTGACAACACGCCAATTATCAAACATTACAGTTTGTGATTTTACTGGCAGGCCAGACCGTGCCTGCGTTGACAGGCAATGTAAATGCTGTGGGACCAACTTAATCAAAACATTGTTCCAACCACTTCTGGAAATATGCCCAAGTGATGAGAATGCTAAATACCACCAATGGGAATGTGTACCAGAGAATTACACCAACAAAGATGGAAACATTGTAATTGCAAAAAGATGGCTACAGACACAGAAAGCTACTTCAGCTGAAGATCTAGTAAATACCATTGTCAAAGATATGGAGGCATTTACATCTCACCTATTTAGTCATAATGTCCATCTATCCTTAACTTAACCATGTTATTTTTAAGTGTTACAAGAGATTTATAAACATTCCTAGTCGAAAGAAATAATTTTAACTATTTATGTCCCAAGTGTAACATATTACCATGCATTTATAATTCAATAATGCAGATGCGCAACAACACTTTATGAATTGTTTAATAGCTGCTTTTGACAATAATCATATAAAATGGACTTTGAAGTTATTCAAAACTGTAATTGAACTAGTTTATTGTTGTTTATTTTGATTTTAATTTCTTAAAAAGCTGTGCGTTTTTTAATTTTAAAAAAAAAATTCAAGATATTTTTCCTTATTTTTTTTAATTTGATAGTTAAAGATATACCTCCATCTATTCTTAACTCCCAGAGCTCATTAATACTGCTGCAAGAGTTTTTTTAGCACTTTTCACAGATAATTTTCACAGATAAATTGCCTTGAACCACTTTTTGTCCCAAGTGTAACAAAATGGATGAAAACTGTTCTGCTGTTGAGATCACTCTTTTGGCCCTTTAGACTTGATATAATAAGATGAAATTTGGAGGAGATTTCAGAAATTACTTATATTTTGTAACAGATATGTTTTCACATTCCTCTTTTATGTATTTAAATATTTATACAAACTTTTACAGCTGTATTATGAATTTTGAAGTTGAAAAATGCAAAGAAAATATATTTTGGAAAAGGAAAACATGCATACAATTACACATTTTGCTGAATTTGTCATTTTCAGTCATATGAGATCATGAAATCAACATATAACAGACTATATTCTAGTCATTGACTTTATTTTATGTGATTTGAAAAATATATGTTTTGCACAAAAAACTGAGTCAAATTCAAATAAACTGTATCAAATTCAGATGGTTGTCTTTCTCCAATTCTTTAGCCTCCAACAGTTTTCAAAAATTCAGAATGTCTCCGATTCATTACAATAGGAAATTAGAGCAACTTTGAAGATCTAAATTTTACCCCTCATGTCACACTTTTGCTTCATTTTTTTTGAAACCACCCATGTATATCTTTTTCAAATCTTTATATTCATCGTTTGTCAATGCACCAAATGGTATATCCTTCAACAACAATGTATACCATTCAATCTAAAAAGAAAATCCTCTCTTGTTTCATTGTCTATAGATGATTTAAACTTGTACATTTATACAAAAATTCAAAACATATAATTTGTTCTTTACAAAATGATAATGAATTCTTATAAAAAAAAATTGAAGATGAAAATAGATGTTTACCTGAAAAACAGGTTAAAGAGGAAATCTTTCAAATTATCAAAGAGCTCTTCTTCTGTTTTATATTCAGCCAGCTTCCTAACCTAAAAAAGATAACTTAATGAACTGAGCTACCTCTTACCATTTTTGCATATATATCTATAAGTTAGACCTTTTTGCATATATTTGTAAGTTTAGCAAGTTTAAAGCAGACATGTCTTTATCAATTGTGACAAAAATGCATTTTGCTCATTATGAAAATTTTCTCCTTTTATCACAATGGTTTCTTTTAATTATCAAATGATAACTACCATTTTGCATGCTTCATTTCTATCATCTGCAAAAGCTTTTATCTCGGACCCATACTCCTGTAAATGGTAATTGTTACTCTATGACTAATTTCTATTGTCTACTGACCTTCATGTGGCCACCATCAGCAGATTTAAGAAACCATTATGTCATAATGTTCCCTTTTAATAAAATTGTTTCTCTTCAATTCTATATAGAAAGTTTAATTTTTCACTCTGTAATTTCAATATTGTCATATTTTTCTAAAGGTTTTGACAACTCAAAGTATTCAATATGAACAAAACATTTGTAATTTGTATAGTTTCTATTCTCATTGAGAATTTAATCTGTTTTATTAAAGGGCTTAATGTTTTAAATAAGTGAGTGTTTAAAAAACATACCTTTCCAGTTTTTTCATCTCTCAGTTCTGATGGAATGATACACCTTGGGCACATTTCCCCAGCAATACCACATCTAAAGTATAAAGCTATTATACAATACCGGTTATTTGCAAGGCATTTTATTCTAAATCATTTATTGTTTGTACTTGTCAAAATAATGCAGTTTGACTTACAAAAAAACATTAACAGGGTATCCAACTTTAATTAAACATAAACAAGTCCACTTTTAAGTAACAATGACAACAACCCTTACATATCAGTAATATAGGTGAACTTAAAAAACACAATTTCGCAAATATTAATGTATGAAGGAATTCTCAGCTCATTTTAGTGCTACTGGACCTGTTCCCCAAATTGTCAAAAGTTTTACTGAACATGCCTACTTGTTAAAGACATACAGTACTAATATTCATGCTAAGAAATGCAACATCCTTTGAATATTTAGGTAAGAATGCCCTTTTTACACTGACTAGATCCTAAAAGATAGTTTAGGACAAAGAGCCTGTTTCCTCAACAATTTGTAAACTGGTTCCCCTGCTGTAAACTGGTTCCACTTTGGTCCACCTACCAAACTGGTCTCTTTGTTTGATAGATGAGAGACCGGTTCCCAATCTAAACAATTTGATTCCAGGTGTGTATGGCTTGTGACAAGAAGGACAACTTTCTCTGGGTACTCTTTGTGTAAGGGACATAGTTATTTACAGTCTCTGGTCCTCCTGTCATTCAATACTGGGTTTTCAACAGCTTCAATCATGAAGACAAGGCAATGCATTGTCTTTTTTAAGCAAGGTTAAATGTTATGTGTTCTGTTTGATGGCTATGAATTCCCAATTCAGAGACCATTACAACGCTGTTACACAGCCTGAAGTGCCGTCAGTATAGGTGTTATGTAGCCATAATAGACTTCTCTGCGGTGTACAGTGTCAAGCCGTTGACGTGTTAAAGTCCAAGGCTGAGAAATCATACTCTTGAAAGCGTTTGAGAACTTGTGTTATCTATGTGGTGTTGTGAACTTTTTGACTGCAATCCCTCAGGTTATGCTCAAGAGATGCTAGGGTATTCCATGGTTTGGCCACTGTAAATTGGCAACTCTTCACTGAAAGCCACAGTCTCAGTGTAGGGTTGCTTTTTCACGGTCTTGTCAGACTTCCCAATACTCTGAGAGCCTAAGTAGGACCGAACTGAACACTTTCTTCTTTGTCTTTGCATTAATCTGTCAGACCAAATAGGGTCCTACCTCAGGATTTCAGTCAGTCCAGGGCCTACGAAGTTTCGTGAAGTCAGCTTGATGGTAATGCAACAGACACTGGTAGGATGTCAGAATAACTTTGAGGCAGTGTTGTGGATACCAGCCAACACTAGGGGAATTTTTCCTACGTTTACTTTAGATTCACCATGGCTATCTCAAAGGTAAAACACAACAGTAGATAATATTTTGGATAAATTTGTTAAATATGGGATTAAGAAACTGATCGTGAAACTGACTGACAGCCACTGACAATAATGTGTAGCCTGTCTTGCTCTAGTTTCAACCCCCTTAGCTTCTAATTTGGTGTATGTGCAGAAGGAGTATAAGTTAGGGTAAATTACTTTGGCTAATAAATAACCCCAAACAATTCTTTAGTTCATGAAACAATTCAATAACCATCAAACTTATAGAAAAGTAACGATCTGTTTACTTTTATGAGTCACTAAAAATGTGACTATCATTGCAATGGGAAGTGCTGCTGGTATGTGCGTTCCCCCATATTATGTGTTCCTGGAAAGCGATGGAACAAAGATCTTCTACAGGGAGCAAGTCCAGGTGCATCTGGAACGGTTACAGAATCCGGATGGTCTAACTCTTCAGTAATGTTAGATTACCTAGAGCACCATTATCTGAAATTCGTTCCTACACAAGGAAAACCATCCCTGATCCTATTTGATGGTCACAAGTCGCATGTTAATCTAACTTTGACAGACTGGGGTAAGGCGCATAATGCCTTCTTCTTTGTTCTGCCTCCCCACACCTCACATGTAACACAGCCACTTGATGTTGGACGCTTTGGGCCACTGAAGAATTCCTACTACAGTGAATGCCAATCTTTCCTAAGGAAAAATCCAGGGATGCAAATAACAAGAAATAATATTGCTGAAATATCAGGAAAGGCATACTGCAAAGGCTTAATGCCACAGAACTTAATTGGATCATTTAGTAAAACGGGGATTTACCCACTTGAAAGGAAGAAAATCACAGAAATTCAAACAGCTCCCTCTACAATATACACCAGCAATGAAAATAATGAGAAAAACATAGATTCACCTGACTTTTTAGACAGTAGAAAAATTGTAAAAGCAGTAGAAAACATAAAGAGCAAGCGAGTGTACTGTTATGTTTAAACATGTTACATTTAGTAATTCATTACTGTATCTTCCTCTTACCTCTTTTCTTATTCGTCTACTCAACTCCTTCTTAGTGCTATTTTAGACTTGAGAACAGATTCGATTATGTCAAAGGTTAGTTTTTAGAAAACACTATACTGTATATATATTTATATGATGTAAATGTAATTGTAATTTAATTTGAATAAATGGGTTGTTGTATGACAATTCAAAAAAAAAAACAAAAAAAAAAAACAAAGAAAAGAAAGGGCCAGCCTGCTGTTACTGGAAACCTAATGTCACCATCAAGGGCTGAAAAGATGAGGCATCTAACACCAGAGTCACCAGAAGGTAAAGCGAGGCAGGACACATTGAAGGGGAAATAAGCAGGAAAACAACCATCAAAACCAAATTTGGCTATTGCGATTCAAAACATACTCACTACAACAGCAGAAAAACAATCCAACCATCAACCTGGACCATCAACAATAAATCTTGTCAGTGATGAAGAAAGCGACACATCCATTGAAAGCGAAGAGCCTGAATCTGACAAATGCTGTGTTTACAAAAAACTCATCCCAGATGCCCTGAATCTAGCATATACAATTGAATTTGTTCAGTGGGGGCAGTGTGATGTATGCAACCACTGGACTCACCTTAAGTTTTGTACACCAGTGAGAGTCCTAAGACGGGACTCTACATTTAAATGCCCTCACTGCTAACCAGTTTCATTCTTTGTTAATCCTTTATAATTGTCTCTGTCTCTGATTCATTATTTAATCACATATGATCCATTGAAATATGTTTAGAGTACAATAAATCGAGAATCTTTATGTGAAGATAACCAAATTTCATACATGTATATATCTAAATTGCTTTTGCATCCAATATTGTACTATTATATGTTAGTTTGTATGTAGCTCTTATATCTAAGCTACTTGTAAAAATGAGTGTTAAACAACATGTTTTAACAAATATAAACTACCAATCATAAATTATCAACTTTGTTTGTTACATATATGACCACACTCATGTTCTATGATAATCGGACAGAAGTTTTGTTGAGTAGTTGCCTGGGATAAAATACACAAGGTGATTTTATACAATCGCCGGTAATTGGGAGTTTCTGTGTCTATTTTAAGACACACACATCGCAAACTTAAACATAAATTGTCGGGAAACAACGGGTTTGTTTTACTCATTTATGATCGTGATTAACAAAAATATGATTGAGCATTCATATTAATCTTTAAATATTGTAATATAGACGATTGGAATTATTTCACTCGAAATTTACTGCTTAGATCAACGGTATTTGGTATACCCAGTTAATATGAAATCTAGCGTAATTATGTGTCAACTAACACGAAACACATCTTTCGGTATCACTTATGTACGTTAATGATGTCTGATTAAGCAGTATATATAATAAATAATATATAAAATGATTGTGGGGAAACGACTCCTCCATTACTATATAAATCAACTGCGGGGAAACGGTCGTTCGGGGAAACGACTGTAAATCCATTCAACCCTTGATATGAAGTGAGCCACAAGGACAAGATAACAAAGAGGAAAAAAATGTTATAGACTGTTTCACAATATGATGGACATCCAGAAAAAGAGGGAACATGTTTTTAAATAGTTTTACAAAATAAATATTGATTTTTCTGCCAATACTTTGATCAGCTATATTCAGATTTAGGTGAAATATGCTTGCTTAGATCACAGTAGGTTAAAATTGTAGTTTGGATACATTTTGCTTGTTTATAACCCATTGTACTTGTGTTAGATGATGAAAACGAGCGAACAGAGTAAATTCTGATTTTGATTTTGCTAAGGGGTCGGATTGAGAAGAAGGGTTGAAACCAAAGGAATCAAGGATACCCCACCCATATTTAAATATGCATCGCCAGATAAACGCTAAATATCTTACTTTGTGTATGCTGCTCCAATGTCAAGAATGACAACATTCTTGTCTGCTGTGTAACTTAACCCTTCATAAAGAGGCATGTCGCGTTACTAATGGATTTAATACAAACTATATACTATCCTTTATCAAATTGTCTATTGATTTGTCAAAGTTGTAACAGGGGACATAACTCGTATAAAATAAATGAGACTGGGTAAAAAACATCGAATACGTATAGTCCGGATGGGTGGCAGTCGTTTCGTCTGATATTATCGCATAAAAGGGGTTGTCGTTTCGTCTACATGTATATGTAATTTAGCGTTATTTTATTAATTTAATCATTTTCATACAATGATTACAAGCTTGAATTCCTTATAAAGGCATTTTGTATTCAGAAAATTGAAGCCCTGAAAAGTACTTCTTACAGAACTTGCTTTAATTGCAATAAATTCAATAATGCACTCAAATAGTTCTTAACACTTCAGTTGATCTTAGATATAATTATTAAACTTAAGGGAAATTGTTCTATTGAAAGGGACTTCAAATCAACCAAGTGTGAACTGTAAAAGTGCATCCAATTAGCAATTAACCTCTGATTAACCGCTTATTAAGGTATAAAACATGGCGCCTACCCCGTTATAGCGCGATTACGGAAGAAAAACACGGCGCCCCCTCTTAACTTTTTTATTTGTGGATATATCTCAACAAACTTGGTACCAAATGAAAGAAGACACTCTGAACTTTCTGATGGTGTTTAAAAATCTAAAGTATGTTCACCAAGTACCGAGAAAATGCATGTCAAATATGGGCAATATTTTTTACAAAAATGTCGCTTAAAAATTGAGATTGAAAAACACGGCGCCCCCTATTATTTTTTTTGTTCTAAATAATATTTTTCTAACTTTGATATATTTTGAAAATGCATAAAATTACCTTTCAAATGATATTAAATATTTGAAATTTGGACGAAAGATGGCTGAGAAATAGCTGTTCAAACATGAGTATTACTCCAGCCATTTCGACTCACAACAGATTCAAGCTCGGAAAACACGGCGCCCCCTACTAACTTTTTTATTAGTTCAATGACTGTACATTATGTGGTATGTTCTTTTAGAAGACACTTTTTCCTTTCATATGATGTTAGTTTTGTTAAAATTGGTTGATTGATAACCGAGATATGGCCTGTTAAAGATGGGCGTTTTTTCCGTACGTCCCGATTTTGCTTGGAAACCGTTTACAGTTACACAAGAAAAACAAGGCTCCCGTATTAACTTAATCATTTGTTGAATTTGTAGAATTTACACAACAAACTTGGTATCAGATGAAAGAACACACATTAAACTCTTTTATGGTATGCAAAGAACTTAAATATATGGATGAAGTACCGGAAAGAATTGATGGCGAATATTGTTAGTGCTTTACCAAAATGCCGCTCACGGATTAACCTCGGAAAACATCACTCTCCTATTTTCTTTTTTGTTATTTGTCATATTTTTTTAATGTTAACTATGTTTCAAAATAACATATGATACACGTTCAAATGATGAGATGATATTAAGATTAAGAACGTTCTTTGCAAACATTTTCCTATTGTCTCTTAAGTATCATGGATAAATTACACAGCTTCTTATCCGTGATCTTCTCTCTCTCTCTCTCTCTCTCTCTCTCTCTCTCTCTCTCTCTCTCTCTCTCTCTCTCTCTCTCTCTCTCTCTCTCTCTCTCTCTCTCTCTCTCTCTCTCTCTCTCTCTCTCTCTCTCTCTCTCTCTCTCTCTCTCTCTCTCTCTCTCTCTCTCTCTCTCTCTCTCTTTCTCTCTCTCTCTCTCTCTCTCTCTCTCTCTCTCTCTCTCTCTCTCTCTCTCTCTCTCTCTCTCTCTCTCTCTCTCTCTCTCTCTTTCTCTCTCTCTCTCTCTCTCTCTCTCTCTCTCTCTCTCTCTCTCTCTCTCTCTCTCTCTCTCTCTCTCTCTCTCTCTCTCTCTCTCTCTCTCTCTCTCCCTCTCTCTCTATCTATATATCTGTTTCCCTCTCTTTCTTTCTCTCTCAAGGAATTCAACGAACTACTTCTATACGACGGAAATAAGCCTATTAAAATGTTTTATGATACAACTTATAGACTTGGTGAGCTCTTTGTAAGCGTTTTGTCATTTCAGCATATTATCTTTGAAAGCAATAAAATTATTCCCGTGGCCTTCATGATGCATGATAAGAGAGATACAAAATTCCACGAACGGTTTTTCAGCGTTTTACAAAATTTCGTGCCGAATTTACTCAAAACAACGTCACCAATCATATGTGACAGAGAACCCGGAATATCTCTCGCAATTAAATGAATAATACCAAATTTGCAAATACTATATTGCTGGAATCATATCAAGTCAGATATTAAGCACTGGCTTTTAAAGAAGAAAGCCACCCAAGATGATTTGTCTGTTTATTTGCGTGATTTAAGCGAAATTTTAAAGAGTACATCAGAGGACGACTGTATTATCAAAATAAAAGCTTTAGAACAAACATGGTCAGAGGAATTTCGAAATTATTTTCACAAATATGTATAAAAGACAGTTTTTGAAAACTCTGGAAGGTGGATTTTAGAAAAATTTAAAGTTTATGATATGTATTCTGGAATAACAAATAACGCTTTGGAATCGCTAAACAATGTCATCAAATCGATTCAAAAAAGGCGACAGCTACCAATTGATATGATTAATTTGACTCTCTACTTTTTACAAAAATATATTTTTACAGAAATGCAGTGTGGGCGTGCAGGTTTTGGCAATTTCAGATTAAATGCTGAATTTTCCCATGCAGTTCTTGACCCTTCAGAAATAAAAGTATCTAGGTTCAAAGGTACACCTAATGATATCTTACAGTATGCTAAAGATCGGTTAGACAGATTTTCATCTGGGAAGATGGAATCTTCTTCTAAAAGAATGAATGATTTAGAAGATGTATCTGACAATAAACATAGTTCTATGAAGTCAAACATTTCAGAGACGGAAGCTGATTTACTGGAGGAACAAAATGTTAATACCATTCTTGATAACGATGAATTTAAACATGGTCATCGCGAAAAAGATTTGACTCAAACAATGTTAGCAGAAGATTTAATCAAAATGATCGCATTAAATTTGTGTCCTCAATGAATGCATTTTTGGTTGAAGGTCTTAAAGGGTCAAAACGTGTAGTTACACTTCAGCCAAAAGAATCTTGTAGCTGTCCATCCACAGGAACATGCTATCATATTTTGTCAGTTGAAACCGCCCTAAATATTGAAAGTGGTAGCAAAAGTAAACGTGAGAAAAATCTATCTCTTCTTAAGCGTAACAGTCGGCCACGTGGTGCAAAGAAAACTGGACAGAAAATCCCTAAAAAAAACGACTTCGAAGTCAATCCCGCTCCAGATTCTTTTTTAATACGATTCCACTTGCGCACAATTTTGATTCGTGTTCAAATGATATTGATAATTTCTTCATACCAGATTGCATAATAGATAATAGCAGTGAAAACACTTGCATTCCTGATGATCACCGGAGCTCTATCAAAAAACATACGGATAATATAGATACATCGGAACCAGTTGTCCCCTGGATCCCTAAACATCAGTTAAATAGTAATGATAGACTTGCGGTTCAGAGCGAAACAGGCCTCCTCAATGATAAAGTAATAAACTCTGCACAGTTTATTCTAAAGGAAGAGTTCAAACAATGCAGCGGAATGCAAAATACTTTATTCATTCCAAATTTCTGTGATAAAACAGAAACTTGGAATGTCAATCATAACTTGAAACGACAACCTGCTCCAAGTGCCCAAATTCACTACAACGGCAATGCTCATTGGGTATTATCTTATCAGAAGGAAACATGCGGGACTGTCTTTGTAATTGACAGTATAAAATCGCAAAGAACAATAAATGCAAACATGTCGATCCAACTGTCACAGATATACGACACCGATTCTAGTTGTATTGAAATACTTGTGCCGGATGTGCAGCGACAAACAAATTCATTTGATTGTGGCGTTTTTTCTGTTGCATTTCTGACCGAACTCGTGCATAGTAATTTCACAGTAGAAATTTCTAGACTTCGCTTTGATATTGGATTAATGAGACAGCACTTGTATGATTGTCTACAGTGCGATACGCTTACACCTTTCCCTAAAATATTAAAAATGCCAAAAATGCCCGTCAATGAACCGAGGTCACAACGCGTAAGATTACACTGTTCGTGTAAGTTACCTGAAATTGTTGACAATATGATTAAATGTCAAAATAAATTGTGTAAGATTAAATGGTACCACAAACGATGTGTAAACGTAAATGACAATTTTCTTTGTAATCTGTGTTCTCGATAAAACATGAATAGATTAAAATAAAAACGTGTTTTGTGGGCTGCGTGATTTATTGAACTATTTGTACTGTACACTGTTGGCTCGTTCTAGAACGTGAACCCTGCTGGGAAATCACTGAGATAAAGATCCCTACGAGGGCTATTTGTTCCAATGGATTCATATTATCCTATTATTGATTGAGCTACTTTGATCGACATGAATACATATTAATGAGATCGTAACGAGAAGACAATACCTGTATGGACGTCCTACCTGTATAACACCCGTGGTCTTAATCTCCCCAGAGCGCCACAGGGCATTAGCAAATGGACAGTAGCAGTCCTGTGTAATCTGGTCATAAAGCACGATGTCCAATTAGGGCCATAGAGGACCCGGCCATAGATAAGGGGTCAGCCCCTTCTACTTGAAAAGAAACAATTTGCTACCGTTCGGATTATGTGCCCTAAAAATAGATTAATTATTTTAAATGAAATTTGACTGCTGGTAAATTTGTTCAAACAAACAATTATGTAAAGGTTATTTCCGGATATTTCCCTATGAATGCCATTATCGATATAAAACAAGAAAAACGGTTATTGGGAATGTTATCCTAATATGCTAACTAAAACATAACAGTACATCTGTTGTGTAGTTTTAAACAAATTATTTTTAATCTCCTTTCATTTGAGAATATGCGCCTTTTAACACGAGAAAATAGCAAGTCGAGTTCTTGTGACTTATCAACAACAACCTCAAGTCGTTTATTTTTATTCCCCTACCAGGCATTTGTGACTGGCTCAAAATCAAACAAAAGGGGACAATACATATTTCAAAAATAGAAGCATTATATTTATTGATATATTCGGTACATATTACTGTGACTAAAGGGTAACTTACCGGCAATTCATCCTAACACCAAAGTGGTTAAAGAAACACTCTTCACCAGAAGATGTTTATGGGCATGACATATGTATGTAAAGAGTATCATATGTTATTTTGAAACATAGTTAACATTAAAAAATATGACAAATAACAAAAAAGAAAATAGGAGAGTGATGTTTTCCGAGGTTAATCCGTGAGCGGCATTTTGGTAAAGCACTAACAATATTCGCCATCAATTCTTTCCGGTACTTCATCCATATATTTAAGTTCTTTGCATACCATAAAAGAGTTTAATGTGTGTTCTTTCATCTGATACCAAGTTTGTTGTGTAAATTCTACAAATTCAACAAATGATTAAGTTAATACGGGAGCCTTGTTTTTCTTGTGTAACTGTAAACGGTTTCCAAGCAAAATCGGGACGTACGGAAAAAACGCCCATCTTTAACAGGCCATATCTCGGTTATCAATCAACCAATTTTAACAAAACTAACATCATATGAAAGGAAAAAGTGTCTTCTAAAAGAACATACCACATAATGTACAGTCATTGAACTAATAAAAAAGTTAGTAGGGGGCGCCGTGTTTTCCGAGCTTGAATCTGTTGTGAGTCGAAATGGCTGGAGTAATACTCATGTTTGAACAGCTATTTCTCAGCCATCTTTCGTCCAAATTTCAAATATTTAATATCATTTGAAAGGTAATTTTATGCATTTTCAAAATATATCAAAGTTAGAAAAATATTATTTAGAACAAAAAATATAATAGGGGGCGCCGTGTTTTTCAATCTCAATTTTTAAGCGACATTTTTGTAAAAAATATTGCCCATATTTGACATGCATTTTCTCGGTACTTGGTGAACATATTTTAGATTTTTAAACACCATCAGAAAGTTCAGAGTGTCTTCTTTCATTTGGTACCAAGTTTGTTGATATATATCCACAAATAAAAAAGTTAAGAGGGGGCGCCGTGTTTTTCTTCCGTAATCGCGCTATAACGGGGTAGGCGCCATGTTTTATACCTGTCCCTATTAAGGGCATTAATAGATAATTAAAGATTGTATTGCATTGTATAAAGGTTTCTGGCAATAACATATGTTTATATAGCCATGTCATTTAAAAAACATAACTGGAAAATAAAACATGACCTGGCTACATTTAAAGTAATCAATCAATAGATCTATAGTATTTTGCGTACTTGAATTAAATAAGTAATCAAATGCAAAACATAGCACACAACTATGGTATTCTCAGTTAATGATATAGTTAATTGATATTAATCAACATAGGCGTAGGAGCTGGGGGGCCCGGCCCCCCAATGTCCAGACTGGAGGGGCCAGAGTATGCTTTGGCCCCCCAAATATTCACAATGGAAGATGAAGATTTTTGAAAAGAAAAAATGAAAGAAATTAAATTTAACAGCAGAATTAATATAAAAGTGTATTTTTTGCTTTATTTAATACCAATTCGCCTTCTGTTACGAACACTAACCAAAACATTTTGACGTCATCATCGCAAATAGCAATCTGAATACATCGAGTCTATCCAATGAAATCTCAGCTCATGGAAAACAGTTTGGACTAACGAAAACAGTGATGCAAAACGTACTCTAAACATTCAGACCCTATTTATTGTATTTAAATACATATTTATTTTTGGGTTTATACTGTTGATGAACTGGTGGCTGTGACAGCATGGTGGCTGTCACTTTTTGTCAAGATCAATACAATATGCTTTCTGCGTGAGATCGAGACCTGGCCTATCCTATTTTCTTTTGGTTATTTTGTATTAACTAAAATACACATTTTCATACGCTTTCTTTTAATTCATTTAATGATATTGAATTAGTCATGAGAAAGTTTAGGAACATTTATTCTTAGACCAGTCCTCATCTGAATGTGGCCCCCCAATGTTGAAAACGCTCCTACGCCTATGATCAAAGTAGAACGTTTCTCCAATATGCTGAATATAAAAACCTACGTAGGAATGGGTTAGACAACTTTGGACCGAAATATCCATCTAGTGCCATTAGGGTGCGACAGTGTGTTGTAGTTTTAAACTGATCTTTATATTTCTTTTATCATGTCAATAGTACAGATAACATAAATGAGGGGATGACAGTCTGCGTGCGATATTGTGTCATCGATCTAGGAAGCAAATACATATATTGCGGTTGAACCATGGAATGCCGGGTAATTTTCTAAAAATAGATTTTTGTGTCGTCTGCATTTCAAAACCTTAATATCTCCTTAATTTTGTCAAGGAAAGATACTCAGAGTAGCAAACAGATTTTATCACAGACCAGTCGCCTATTTACTTGGCGGCAAGCCTGTGATCCAAGCTGTTTGCATATGCATGAAGTTGGTTCCAGCATGACATGACTGAAATACTACAAAAATGGCATTTATACCTAAATCGTCCAAATGTATGTGGCACACCAAAAAACTTGATGCAGTCCCTTGCCTAAACCAGTTATATCAATTTGATTTCAAAGGACATAATATAGAACAAACTCATTAGATGCATTAACATGTATTTAATTACCAAGTGATCTAATTGCTCTCTCGCGCTAGACGGCACTGTATCCTCAAACACAATCTACTCAATGTAATGCCCCCGCCCTCCTAAAGATAAAGCAAACACACTAACACAACTTCTGAATGCATCATTGAACCATCTTTGAAACCCATGTTGGCCTCTAATCCATACAATTTTTATCACAAGCAATCAAATTAATTGACTATTCCAGACGCAATTGTAACATACCGAGCAAATGAACCTCTTCTAATACACAAACACATCTGATCAGTGAAAAACACTGTCATACACTGAGAGGTTGTGTTGTCTATATATATACAGTATATACATCCGCATGTTCTCTCAATGATGCATTAGGTTCCTCATTTGCAACCAACGAACGTAACACAATGTTCTACATGGATTCAAATTAAATGTTGAACACTGTTCTTTGTTGACACAGATAATCAACCAACCTAAGTCTTTCACTTGTTAACATCACACTGTGAGCACAGGATTATATATCAAGCTTGTGTCCAATTGCACCTTTTTGTTCAGTCATGTCAAGAAGACTCCGATCCTGTTTAAGTTTACAGTATACACCCACAATTCGATCTCACAAACTGCTCATAGAATGTGATAGAAAATTGCCTAAGTCTACTTTGATCAAAATGACAAGTTTGAAAGTTATTGAAGAGAATGCAAATTTTAAGCTAGCATAAAAGACAGACTGAATTGTAAAAACTGAAGATCTGTGAAGATGTATTACTTTGCGTTGATTATTTGAGACCAGAAGCACCATGTTCCATTCCTGATCGTCTGTTGTTTTGTCAATAGTACAGTGTCCTTTGGCAAAGTTATTCTTTCGTAGTTTTTTCTTGCTATAGGGAACATGTATTACAACACTCCAGGTTGAGTTATTTGCATTAAAGATAGAAAGGAGGCATATTGTAGCTCATATTACTTCCGTAACATTTAGGTGAAAGTTTTCCTCTTAGATGATAACTGATTGGAAGAAAAGAATGGGTAAAATAATAGCCAGACACCAAAGTAACAAATAATAAAATTGAAAATCTTTATCATGGACTAATACACTAGCAAAACCACTCCAGAGCACTTATCTATGGCTGGTGTATCCAAGGAAAGCTGTAATATAAATCAACAATTGCTATCAGGCCATAAGGCGCACCCAAAAGGAAACAACAACTACAAGTTGAAACAGGCCTTACAAACTTGCTCAACATGTATGTCTTATGTACAGCCATCTGCCTCTGCTTGCAAATTTTCCATAAGCCTCTCATGAAAATAGGAAGCAGCCAAGCAAGTGTCTCTAAGGCCTAAGTACTCGAAATCACACAACTCCTCCCTGCCTGGGCTCAATCAAGGTCCAACTTATATGATAAACTAAACGATTAATACATGGCAATCCTCAAGTAAAAAAATCAAGTAAACGCAACACATTCATGGTAAACAATTACAGAAAAGGTCAATTGAAAACATCACATAAGTATGGCACTTATCAACTAATGACCTCTTATCAAATTGTGTCATTAATTCATAGTAAGAGAAGACATCTAACAATTTTTATAGAGAAATAGCATTATCATTGCGGGTTTGTGTCAAGTTTATGCCACTTTCCTTAATACATGTATGTACATATTAAATTATTATTATGCATTTGCAGCAAGACTACAATAAAACCAATAACACTGTAATAAAAGGAGAAGCTTGTGATAGTTCTTTCTATTCAAAGTCACAAATATATGCTTTTTGCACTTAATTGAACTTAATACTTTCATCATTTCTTTCTATCTATTTGGACCAGCTACAAAATACCAAATAAGGTAGTGGGTGGAAGCCAGACAAGAGCTTTCCATAAGACAGAGTGCTCGACTGTTCATTGGGAAGGGGTATAGGTCAGTGAAATATTTGTTTCTAAGATATGTGGATGCCCACAAACCAAGATTTTCTAAGAACAGAAACTGGTATAATTTGTTTCAAATCAATAGTAAAGTTATTGCACTCGGCCAATAACCTGACAGTATGAACTTGGTACTTAGTAAAGATTCAATCCACTCCCTATGGCAGTTGATGAGTAATTACTTTCAATCAAAACTTAAACCAAGATTTTTAGATGTACAAATCCATAAATTACTCAAAATGAAAACCAGAGTTTATGGATTTTGTAGTTTACCTAGGAGTATGATCTTGAACACATTTTGTGAAGTTTTAATCTGATTACTAAAGTTGTTGTTGAAATACAAAATTGTATGTAAAAACTTAACCAAACTCTGAATACAGGTGTCAAGATTCAAATAATTAATAATAGTTGTTGAGACATGAACAAACACAAAAAACTTAAACCAAGATTTTCGAAGTAAAAGACCGCACAATTTGCTTAAACTCAAAACAAAAGGTATGAAACTTGGTGAGGGATATTAGATTATGACCTTGAATACATGTGTGAAGTATCAACCCATACTTTACCATCCATATTTCATGAGAAACAAACTTGCATGTAAAAACTTATCAAAAGTTTTGTAAGTACAAAAGGCTACATAATTTGCTTTAATTCAATATAAGAGATATTAAACTTGGTAAGGGCCCTTAGATTATGATCCTAAACAAATGTGTGAAGTATCAACACATTCAATTCCCTAGTTCATGAGATACAATCTTGCATGTGAAATCTTAACCAAGATAATTTAAGTACAAAAGACTGCATAACAAGCTTAAATTCAAATTAAGAGACATGAAACTTGGTCAGAGACTTAAGACAATGACTCTGATCACATATGTAAAGGATCAACTCCTTCCATAAAGTAGTTTATGTGATACAAAAACTAAGCCATGGTTTGAAACAGGTGGCTACGCCAACGCCGACGCCTGGGTGATAAGTATAGCTCTCGATATTCTTTAAATATGCAAGCTAAAAAAGGATAAATACTCGATTTACTTCATTTCTTATTTTGTCCAAGTTTTGCTAATCGAATCTTTACCAGATAACAAATCCTTTGCAATTTCAATTTGAAACAGTTTGCAGACAACAGCCTTATATTGAAATAAAGGTTGAAGATATTCCTGTGGGGTAAAACAAATGGAAACTAATATTAGAATAAAAAAAAAAATACACTTTTGCACCATTCTTTTGTCTTCCCATATCCATTAAAAATGTTGTTTGCAGGACATTTATAAAAAATACTAGATTTTTTTGCTAAAGGATTTTGTTGACTGTTAGGATTGCAATAAAGAGAGTTTCTATGAGGTCCCAGTTCAAAAGCTATATGCCAACTATCAGCAAATTTACATCCATAAAATGCTTTTACAACATAAGTATACATTATCTAACTACATAAGTATACATTATCTAACTACATAAGTAGTAAAACTAATCTTAAAGCAAGAAAATCACAAACTTCTAAGTAACAAAACCAACATAAATGCCATTAACAAAAAAACTTTGGTAAATAAACACAAATACATGTATATACAATTTCTAAGTGCAGGGAAATGGTTTATGCATTATGCATTATTCTCCCTTTGAAATAAAATGTCTTGAAAATGCTTTAAATCATTGGAAAGTTCATGCAGGCAGGAACATCATAATTAAATTTTTAAATTGGCAGATACAAAAACTGGAAAATTTGTTGAATAATTGTGTAAAGTATAATGCAATAACTCCAGAAATCAATACAATCTTTTGTAACAATGGTTTCTCAGTTTATCTCCTATTTATGTGCTTCAACTCTTTCCTTCTTAGGAAGACTATAGGCCTTTTCAGAAACTGTTGTTATCTTTTCTTGAATACTCTTAATCGGAGATACGAAATTTTCGGTAGCTTCCGGTTTAAGACTTCCGGGTATTAAATAATAACAGCTGACATTGAGAAACATAGATAAACTGCTGCGGGTATTTTAACAATGCCGTCGAAAGTCGTGTTTGTAAAAACTACATTGGAAAGATTCAGGAGGGGAAATATCAAAGTATATCCTTACTTTGTGTTTACTCTCTAGCGGACAATTTACCCCGTTTCCCGAGATAAAACACTGTATATCAACGCGGGTACAACGTTGCGATTCATTTTCAGTGAGAAGAATCGAGCCTCTGCTAAAACATTAATTAAAGTATAGAATACGATGATGTAGATCTGTTTGATTATTGCCTTAACTTATGATAACATTATTTAAAATCCATTTTGCAATCTAACATTTTCAAATGATATTGTACCATGTAAATGCAAACACAATGAACAGATAATATGATGCAAGCTGATCGAACCTACTTAATAAATGTTCCACTTATTTATGGGACATTCCATCAAATTATGTCCAATAAGAGTGACAAATAAAAGTTAATTCAAAAGAGAATATGGAATTGATTTTATTCCTTTTTAATGATCGGTCTTTAACAATAATTACACCTACCGAGTCAACGTTAGATTCCTCTGATTTAAAACATGTCCATACCATTCACTCTACTTAGAATTACTGTTTCCAAGACCCTTCAACCAGAACGATTTACCCTAATCTGATATTGCAACGCCAATCAAAATATGATTCCGTCATTATATAGCAACCAATGGCATGCCTGGAAGCCATAAAACACACAACTATGTGTCAACGAAACATGATGTGATGCACGCCTGTGTATTTCGGCAAGCTTCAAAAGATACATATCTTTCACGTCGAGGGTTTTATTGCTTCTTTTATTGGTAAACTGCATAACGTAGGAAATAACATATACGATCTTTTTTTATACCCTCTTTATTCGACCAAATACGCATCAACCCTTTATTAGGTGAATTCCCTATGTTACTGAGTGTCAGGTCGTTTTGTTATGTACAAGGTTTATTCCCATTTTGTCTAAAGTCTATTTTACCAATTTTCACACCATTTCAGACAGAAGTTCCATCTCACCTACACGTGAAAATTGGGTTGTTTTTGACACTTAATGAGTAGAAAATCAATCCAACCTATAATCACTTTTTCTATGGAGGGTTGGTGGGAAAGAAAAATATGTATAAAGTGTAGATCCAGATAAGAAAAAGACAATAAAATGCAAAAATCGATTATGACTCTAAAACTAAACTGAGATTTTTCTTATGTTGGTCTACACTATTTCTCGTAATATGCTTCTAACAAATTATGCAGATTCAGAATTATCTAAATCTTTTAAAGATATTTTAATCAATTAAAAGTGAAATGAAAATATTTCTTTAAACTTTAGATCTTTTGGCAATTTAATCTGTAGACAACGTGGGAATTGAAACCTTTATGGGATGTAGACTAAATGGAAAGTCCTTATGTAGAAAATTCATTTGCCTATGTACTATGTTTCATATTTGTTGAACCCGTATGTCTTGATCTACAGACATGTATGTTTATTTTGTTCTGTTTTACCCCAAATAGTTATGACTTTATGGTTCATGCGATGTAATACAGAATAACATTATGTAAAATGAGACTTCTTTTAAGCAACGAAAAAAAAACAACAAAAAAAAACCTTTGGACCACCCCTGGTCTTTGAAGTAAACTTTTAAACAGACTTAAGAGTCAGCTTCGGCAATAAGGGTTTATTTGGAACATTTCACTTTCTTTGTTGACGATTTTTTGCCTTGTAATTATATTGATAAATAGTTCAAAGATTTGCTAGAAAATATTGTTTCTCTTACTTTGAACTTTAATTTATTGCGTAGTAATCTTATGATTAAATGTCTCTTATAATTGTTGTTTAACAAGAACGATTGTGTTTTTGTTTGAGTTTGTTTTGTAATTATATATCATTAAAATGATAATCTACACATTTGTAATCTCTTTTCAATTCAATGGATTGTTGCCAGTTTTCCTTCTTAATTACATTCAAAGGGTCAATTAACAAACTTTGGCTATCACAGGGATTAAGAGTCTTGATGCAAATTAACACCAATCTGCCACGTTTGCACCATATGTTCTAGTCACACCCTTTATTGTTTAGCCGATCGAGAGATAGAGTAATTAACCATCGGCAATCTGAGGTCTTTTAAGAATATGAAAGATCTCCACAATCCTGTGTCCCTCGTTATTTAGTAAGCGTTATTTGAATGTAGTTTCAACAGGTGGAAAAAATGGACTGGGACCGTTTTCATAGCCCGTAATATTTGGATACGATATATCATCAAAGGTAGGCTGACAGAGAACCTCATATAACAACTAATTCTCTATTTAAGGTACTTTATTTATACGACAAATTTCAATTTTAAGAAAAAAGTATATACTTATTGGAGAAACATAACCTCTACACATTATTGACAAAAGTGCTGATGTTTGTTCTATCTTATTTAAAATCCGTAAATCGAATTTAATGCAAATTTGTAATAACATTCTAGAAATATGTGTTTCATTCATTCTTTCCTTCCATCAACCAGCCGATTAACACATTTTTGATCTGTCAAAGCATTTAATTCAGACAAAAACATCAACTTATTTGCCTTTTTTTCCACACAGAATGTCATATTTTAACTGAACTGCGGTGCGCTATTCGGGTCTCATTACACTCAATTTAATCTAATTTCCTTTTATAACGAGGCTTTGCAACAGCCAACAACAAATCATTCTGTTGATGTTTTCGTATGTAAATCTTTAATTTGGGTAATAAGGCTTATAAATTTCAAAATCCGATCGATTGCTATCGTTTTCTTTGCCTTTGCCCACATTCTTCTTTCGAAATTAATACCCGGAAGTGGAGGTATTCCGAATGTGGCCCGATTTTTCAAAGGGAGACAAACCACGTTTCTGAAAAGGCTAGCCTGGGGTCCTGGCCCATGCTAACCCGCATTAGGGCCAGGTGTCAGAGAATGAATTGTCTCTTCTGATTGGCTAACGGATTGCCACTCGCCTTATTATGAAAAGATGGCGTTCGAATTGTGCATTTACCCTTTTTTACCCTTATCATTTTTACCCTTTTCCAACCCTTATTCAGCCTGGGTAGCCTTTACCTTTTACAATGTTCATACAATACTCCATTTTTTATAAATTAATTGCACTTAAATGGATTTTGTTCATTTCATTTTATTTTTCTATTAATTTATTGTTTGATTTAAATATTGGGATTCAAAATATCAGATTAAATTGATATCTTTTGTAAAAGAATCAAACTTTTTACTTTGGTAGTTATCTCTGAATGAATTCTACCAAAACTATTGTTTATATATTCAAATGAGTTTTAAATCACACACAAAACATATTGAATGGAAACAAATTAGAAACAAATATCTCCACCAATCAATATTACATATCATCTTAAATCCTTCGATGCTTAAATTTGAGGCTTGTGAAGTGTTAATAGGAGATTTTGAAGAAAGAAAGACCACATAAAAATGTGAAAAAATTGGGATTTTCTTCTATCTTTCCAATAACATGTTCTTTTTAATCAAATCCAACGACACATAAAAGGAAGGGGTAAAGGGTTTCACGTATCTCTGGTTAAACAATCACGAATTCAATTAACAGGCAATAAAGATAAGAATCCCACCGACAAGAGTTTTAGTATATCAACGGCATATGTATTTATTCCCTTTATGCAGTTATAAGTTAGATAACAAACAAGGAAAAAAGAGGTATACGGACATTTGCCCCCCGGACATTTGCCCCCCGGACACTTGCCCCCTTTTTGGTATAGGGCGGACATTTGCCCCCTCGCTCTAATGAACAGGGCAGACATTTGCCCCCTCACTTTTTTTTAACTTGAAATTGAAATACTTTAATAACTTGTCAATTTGGCTTAATTATGCCGATTGCACTTGGTCAATTATGATCATCCACCAGTGAAAAGGCGATATACGTTCATAAGATGATTCGACGTTAATTTGGCTATTTTAAGTTAAACCCCCCTACCGATCATTTTATCATTTCGATTTTTTTACTGTCCCATTCAAACATTTCATATTTCGATGGTGGATAAACATGATTGACCAAGTCAAAGGTGTTAATATGGGATATACCCTTCCTCGCGCGTCATCCCTTCCTCGCGTGTCATCAATTGTTATACACCCATTACCCTTTCACGGTTGGATGAGCAAAATTGACCAGGTGCAATCGGAGTAATAGAGCCAAATTGACATGATAGTCTGATGAAAATGGTATTTCCATTTAAATATATATTTTAATACAACGGAACACAATTTGGTCAAGCAAGTTAAAAAAAAATAAAGTGAGGGGGCAAATGTCCGCCCTCTTCATTAGAGCGAGGGGGCAAATGTCCGCCCTATACCAAAAAGGGGGCAAATGTCCGGGGGGGGGGGGGGCAAATGTCCGGGATTCGATTTTTCTTTTCCAAATTATAATCAAAGCCAAGCTTCTCGACAAATTAAACACCTTTATTTTTCGTTTTGACAAAATCATATGAAGTCTACAAAATCAATTATAATTAGTATTAAACATTATCGCAATAGGCTTATTTAGTGTTGTTTGAAAGTCTGATTTAACATCAGAACCTGTAGTTGACGAAGTCGTCAAAAAGGGGGGAAACGCATGAACTAAGAATAAACTGATTTGGACACATTTAGATCTCAAGAATTTGATATCAGAATTAATACTATTCTAACATATATTGCTTATCAAACGATTTTCCAGATATATTCTTGTCTCGTCATATCTCGTCTTTTAAAACCACGTTTAACTCTAACTTTGGAAGATTGACACGCCTTCCTTAATTCTGTAACTATCTTGTCAATATTAAGTACTTTTCTATAACAAATTTAAGCACACGACACCATCTATTACAGACATTCCACCATAAAGTTTACTTTGATCTACTCCGGATTTGTTATATGGTAAAACACGACACAAAGAGCTTGACTTTTCAATACTTGTGTCACAAACACAACCCTGTTTGGGTGATTTGCGCGGTGTACTGCATTTGTGTTCCATTACAAAACACAACGCTTTAAAATACAATAAAAACCGGAGTCACTATTTCATCTCAAAAGGATCCAACGCTAAGTAGGGTGTCTAAATAGGTACAGTTTCCCATGAATAAGCTTGCAGACTCTTAATCAACGCGCATGCGCAGTCGATGTTGTTTCATTCGGAATACCTCGGCATAACCGAACACTATTGTGTTCGGTAAACTTTCTCTGACACCTGGCCCTAGTTCGCGGTATACGAACGGGCCAGGACCCCAGGCTATGAAAAGGCCTATAGTATGTGCTTCATGGTTGTGAAGGACTTGCTGAAGTCTTGCATTGTATCCTAGATATGGGAATTTTCATTAATTTTTTTTTTTTTGATGAATGTCATTATCAATTTATCTATCAATCAATACCATGAATAATTACACAAATTTACTTCTTTTGGTACATTGTTACGCTTTTTTCTCCTAAATTTATCAAATATGTGTTAATGGACTTATTGTCTTGCCAAACTGGTTGCAATGGATACATGTATTTAGTTGATGTAGTTTTTCATTTTGGGTGCCATGAGTACTCTTTAAAATTGCTCTTTTTATTATCTAGGTTGTTATTAGCACTTTATAACTTAAAAAATGTACAATCACACAGTAGGGTTGACAATTATACACTTTAATTGGTGTTCATTTTCCATATTTTAGTAAACTTTAATACTTTAAAACTCTGTTGATTTACATTTTCTACATTTTGGATGTGGTAAGAACAATTTCAATGTACATTTTCCATATTTTGGTTAACATCAATACTTTAAAACATTGGGTATAGTAAGTACATAAACTCTGTTGATGCACATCTACATGTTTTGGTAAACATCAATACTTTAAAACATTGGGTATAGTAAGAACTTTTCAAAACTCCTTGATGAACATCTACATATCTTGGTTAAAATTAATACTTTGAAACTAAGGGTATAGTAATAACTTTTAAAAACTCCTTGATGTAAATCTACTGGTACATATTTTTGTTAAAACTAATACTTTAAAACATTGGGTATAGAATGAACTTTTAGAAACTCCTGGATGTAAATCTACATATTTTTGCTAGAATTAATACTTTCACACTTAGGGTACAGTAAGTACTTTTCAAAACTCTCTTGATGTTATTCTCCATATTTTGGTTAACATTAATACTTTGGAATTCTGTTGATGTACATTGTCCATATTTTGGTTAGCATTGATAATTTAAAACTTGAATAATGTACATTTTCCATTTTTTGCTCAAAATAATACTTAAGAACGTAATCTATGTATATTTCAATACCTTGATTATTAACAATACTGTTACACTATGTTAATACATATTTCACGTCTTGGCCGACATTAATTCTTTTAAAAACAAATGGTGTCAATTTCAATCAAAGTCAATTTCAATTGATTGAGTGTCACTATAGCTTTTAAAAAAACAAATAGTGTTAATTAACATATTTTGGATGTCATTAAGTTTTGCCAAAACACGTTCTCTTATATATAACATACAACCTAGGTGTCTTAAACCATCCATTCCATTCTAACAACCAATACAGTAAATAATTTTGTCAATCTCTTATACACCCCTTTTTTTTACCAAAGAAACTGCTTATTAAAAATGAGAAATTATTCATAAATACGTTGTTAACAATTACATTATTACATATAAATGTTTTACCAAAGTGAAATAGAAAACATAAAGGGGTAGATTCAATAACTACAAAATCTACAAATATGGCCAATAAAATTCATATATTTCCAAGAGAGGGAGAGATTTCCTGTATTATATTATACCAGTATCAATTGGTATTCATTCTAACTTGGCAGACTTTAAAAGTGTCTATTCACAAATGAGAAAAGTTGAAAGTCAAAATTAAATGTCCTTGGAACAACACATCTTTGTATCATTGCTTGATATTCAATTAAAACAACCTGTAGCCTATACGTATTGAAAGGATAATCAATTCAGGAAGCATCAAATTATTTTGGTAAGGCTTTATGCCATAGATCTCAAAAGTGATGTAATGCTTTTAGATTTAAATTTACTGTATAAATGCTTTATAAAATCAAGAATGAACCAATTTGCGTCCAATTGTTATTCCCCAGTGTGTAGCATACATCAGTTCAACAGTTTAAGAGCCTAAAAGAAATTAAGTTTTAACTTCCTAATTCCTGCAATCTGCGAATAAGCACCTTTAACCCTTTCCGATAGTCAACTAAACTTTGTTAACTGCATCTTAAAAATATCACAATAAATGCCTTCCAAATTACACAATATTTTCCTTTCTAGTCATGGTCTTAGAATTTGGCATTTAGATGAGATATTAACTGTTGATATTGTGCATTTTACAAAATCTATGATTGATGTTGAAGTGTTGTCTTTGATCAATGTTTATTTAATCCTACATGGAACAAGGTGAAAGTCACATCAATTATTTTCCTAGACACCATGATACAGCAAAACAAATGAATTAACACACAATAAATAAAATGCCAAGATAGCAGCAAGAATTCATGGCAGCACTAATGGAATAACTAGAATGTGTATTAATTAACCGTTTACCAAATGCCAAATATGCCAAATTTTCGACTGTCCAAAATTGAAAGAGGTTGCAGACGACATTTCAAAATTTGATGAAATTGGAAAATAATCTTCTGATCAGGCAGAAAACATTGTGGGAAAAGGAGAAATTGATTGTTACGAGCAATTTTTCCTTTTCCCACAATGTTTTTCAGAGTCGTCTGCAATAAAGTGGTTAAATGTCATTATTGTTTGGTAATGGGTTAATATGTATTATCAGCATAATGTCGTCTTCGGAATCAAAAGGCTGTAGATGCCTAGAGTGTGATATACATGTATAAAACACTGAATTAATTCTAATATATTATAAATGCATAATACAACAACATGTGAAATGGATCTAAGTTTAAATAACTTAATCATTGAATGAAAAAAAAACTGTAAAGCTTACACAAACATCATTTTATACAAAACAAAGATGTCTAAGACTTGGTGGACAGTTAATAAAATGCTTATTAATAGGTTATGACATAGTTGAATACTTCACTTGTCATCCTTATGGTAAATGATAAATTATCTAAGTAAATTGGATAAAACAACCTTTTTCAGGTCAGACAAAAGTGAAAATTAAAAACATTTTAGACAAGAAAAATTACAAAAATAAATGAAATAACTATTCTAAAAAGTTTTCTTAACAATTGTCTCACAAGGAGGATTCACCTTCTTAAGCACAAAGTAAAACAAATGGCAGGCAATAGGTACAGAATTTGATAGTCATGTACATCAAGGGATCAGTGCAATACTATAGTAAGTGCTTCATGTTTATGAAGCACCTTCTATAGTATTGCACTGAACCCTCGTCATGTACTCTATAAGATGGAAAAAAAATCATTTTATTCCTTCATTTTAAGTCTTTTGGATTACTTGATAAACATGTTGATGGAATCTCTATCAACCATTACATGCAAGTAGTGCAACACTTTAGAATTGAATCTTGCCTAAACATGTGATAATCTATGAAAAGGATAATTTCTTAACCCTTTCCCAAATAATAATGACATTAGTCCACTTTATTGCATACGACATTAGAAAACATTGTGGGAAAAGGAAAAATTGCTCTTAACGAGCAATTTTTCCTTTTCCCACAAGGTTTTCTGCTATCTGAAGAATTTTTTTCAATTTCATCACATTTTGAAATGTTGTCTGCAAACTCTTTCAATTTGGGGCAGTCGAAAATTTGTTGTTTGGGAAAGGGTTAAATCATCAGTGGTAAACTTGCTTAAAAATGTGATTATCTATAAAAAATAGGTTATTTCTCAAATGATCAGTGATCTTTCTATCGTAAAACCCAAAACTAATACTTCTACATCAAATGAGAATACAGAAAATTACTTGATCTTTAAAATTTGTCCAAAACTACCTAATGTTCCTTCACCCATGTGTAATATTGTGTAGTGGTGAAAGTACGTAGTCACTTATTTGCCTAATTCACACCACTGTGTTGTCATAACAAGGATAACTAATCAAAAGGATGTCTGGTGATTGGAATTTCAGTTAAAGGTTGATCCTCTGTAAATAACTAATTCTGGGTCAACCACAGTCTGTAGTTCTGCTAGGGGGTACTTGTTGCCATTTCTAATTTGTACTAATTGTCTTTTTTCTATTAAAATTGATTACAATTTTTCTGAATAAAACTAACAATGTAAACGGTTCCTTTCTGTATCTGGCCATGTAGATGTTTCATAACCTATCCTGGTAACCGGCCCCTGTCCATCTATCAGTAAAGGTGTTGTCTCATCAGACTGGGTCCCAGCATCATGTTGTGTTGATAAGCATGATGGCTGGATTTCTGGGTCACTAAAAGGAGGCAATAAATGAGATGTTTATCTGAAGAACTTATAGATATCCCTGGCTGTAGTCAGTCATACAACTCAACCCCTTGACTAATTCATGATTTGAACAATACACAGAGAAATAAATAATCAAAAGATATTATCTGTATCTTCTTTTTATATATTATAACTCAATGGGAGGAAAAAAAACCCTACCCAGTATAC
Organism: Cerastoderma edule; assembly: GCA_947846245.1. Lineage (NCBI taxonomy): Eukaryota > Metazoa > Mollusca > Bivalvia > Cardiida > Cardiidae > Cerastoderma > Cerastoderma edule. The sequence continues at coordinate 37,839,515 of OX401404.1, forward strand.
TAAGGTTTTAACATTTTCATTCTTTATTGATTGACACTTAGATTCCACACTCTGGATTCTGCTTCCTGGATAAATAAGCAGCACATGTCGAGGGTTCAACGCAAGACTATAGTAAGTGCTTCATAAACATGAAGCACTTAATATAGTATTGCATTGAACCCTTGATGTACTTGTGTCAAATGCAGATTAATGAAAGGTTAAGCAGACCCTGCCGATCATTAGATTCAAATGCACAACCCTCATGAATAACAAATATTCACTTCATATAATAACTTTTACCAACTCATTTCAAAATTCCTACAGCAGATGATTTTGGGAAATCAAAGTGACAAAAGAAAAATCCTCCACCTACCCAGTGTCATAGATGTAGAAAGAAGGAATCATAATACACAGGGCAGCAACACTCAACCATGTGGATAAATATGCATGGGGATGCCATCTTAATGGATTTTCATCAAACAAGGTGAAGAAAATAAAGACAATAGGCGTCTGGATGCTCTGAAATATGGAACAACATAAGTTAGTCTAAGTACTGCATGATTTGTCCATATGGGCCAATATGACAGCGTCAGATTAAAAAGACATGGTTTATTCTGCTGCAAATAAATTCATACATGTACAAGGGTTTACAAAGCCTAGCTAAAACATTCAGTCCTTTACTCTAGCAAGTGGTTGTCTTTTGTGAACATTGAAAACATAAATGAAATAGAATGCTATTCCAACAAATGTTCAAAAGACTCATCTGTCAAGTTCATAATCATTGTACCATCAAATTAAGCAAACAAATTAAGCAAATTAAGCCTTCTATTAATCAAAAAATGTTTTGTATTTACAGTGATTATGACTAGGTAGTAAGCACCCTCAATGTATCTAAGGATGTTTTGTACTCACAGTGATAATGACTAGGTAGTTAGCGCCCTCCATGTATCTATGGATGTTTTGTACTTACAGTAATAATGACTAGGAAGTTAACGCCCTCCATGTATCTAAAGATGTTTTGTACTTACAGTAATAATGACTAGGTAGTTAGCACCCTCCATGTATCTAAGGATGTTTTGTACTTACAGTGATAATGACTAGGTAGTTAGCACCCTCCATGTATCTAAGGATGTTTAGTACTCACAGTGATAATGACTAGGTATTTAGGTGAAGAATCAGGTAATCTGAATTATAAAACTTGCTAATCTGGGTTATTTCTGGTTTACTTTCATATCTAAGTTGTGCTGATGGTGTTTTCTGGTGATAACTATTTGAATCTGTCCAAAAGTTTACCAAATAATATAGTTTGATATAGCAATAATCTCCTTTAATGGGCCTTTAAGGATGTTTTGTTCTTGCAGTGATAATGACTAGGTAGTTAGTACCCTCCATGTATCTAAGGATGTTTTGTACTCACAGTGATAATGACTAGGTAGTTAGCGCCCTCCATGTATCTATGGATGTTTTGTACTTACAGTGATAATGACTAGGTAGTTAGCGCCCTCCATGAATCTAAGGTTGTTTTGTCCTTACAGTGATTATGACTAGGTAGTTAGCGCTCCATGTATCTTAAGATGTTGTACTTACAGTGATAACGACTAGGTAGTTAGCGCCCTCCATGTATCTATGGATGTTTTGTACTTACAGTGATAATGACTAGGTAGTTAGCGCTCCATGTATCTTAAGATGTTGTACTTACAGTGATAATGACTAGGTACTTAGTGCCCTCCATGTATCTTAGGATGTTTTGTACTTACAATGATAATGACTAGGTAGTTAGCGCTCCATGTATCTTAAGATGTTGTACTTACAGTGATAATGACTAGGTACTTAGTGCCCTCCATGTATCTTAGGATGTTTTGTACTTACAATGATAATGACTAGGTAGTTAGCGCCCTCCATGTATCTATGGATGTTTTGTACTCACAGTGATAATGACTAGGTAGTTAGCACCCTCCATGTATCTATGGATGTTTTGTACTTACAGTGATAATGACTAGGTAGTTAGCGCTCCATGTATCTATGGATGTTTTGTACTCACAGTGATAATGACTAGGTAGTTAGCACCCTCCATGTATCTATGGATGTTTTGTACTTACAGTGATAATGACTAGGTAGTTAGCGCTCCATGTATCTATGGATGTTTTGTACTCACAGTGATAATGACTAGGTAGTTAGCGCCCTCCATGTATCAAAAAATGTTTTGTACTCACAGTGATAATGACTAGGTAGTTAGCGCTCCATGTATATATGGATGTTTTGTACTTACAGTGATAATGACTAGGTAGTTAGCGCTCCATGTATCTATGGATGTTTTGTACTCACAGTGATAATGACTAGGTAGTTAGCACCCTCCATGTATCTATGGATGTTTTGTACTTACAGTGATAATGACTAGGTAGTTAGCGCTCCATGTATCTATGGATGTTTTGTACTCACAGTGATAATGACTAGGTAGTTAGCGCCCTCCATGTATCAAAAAATGTTTTGTACTCACAGTGATAATGACTAGGTAGTTAGCGCTCCATGTATATATGGATGTTTTGTACTTACAGTGATAATGACTAGGTACTTAGTGCCCTCCATGTATCTTAGGATGTTTTGTACTTACAATGATAATGACTAGGTAGTTAGCGCCCTCCATGTATCAAAAAATGTTTTGTACTCACAGTGATAATGACTAGGTAGTTAGCGCCCTCCATGTATCTAAGGATGTTTTGTACTTACAGTGATAATGACTAGGTAGTTAGCCCCCTCCATGTATCTATGGATGTTTTGTACTTACAGTGATAATGACTAGGTAGTTAGCGCCCTCCATGTATCAAAAAATGTTTTGTACTCACAGTGATAATGACTAGGTAGTTAGCGCTCCATGTATCTATGGATGTTTTGTACTTACAGTGATAATGACTAGGTAGTTAGCGCTCCATGTATCTAAGGATGTTTTGTACTCACAGTGATAATGACTAGGTAGTTAGCGCTCCATGTATCTCAGGATGTTTTGGACTCACAGTGATAATGACTAGGTAGTTAGCGCCCTCCATGAATCTAAGGTTGTTTTGTACTTACAGTGATAATGACTAGGTAGTTAGCGCCCTCCATGTATCAAAAAATGTTTTGTACTCACAGTGATAATGACTAGGTAGTTAGCGCCCTCCATGTATCTAAGGATGTTTTGTACTTACAGTGATAATGACTAGGTAGTTAGCCCCCTCCATGTATCTATGGATGTTTTGTACTTACAGTGATAATGACTAGGTAGTTAGCGCCCTCCATGTATCAAAAAATGTTTTGTACTCACAGTGATAATGACTAGGTAGTTAGCGCCCTCCATGTATCTATGGATGTTTTGTACTCACAGTGATAATGACTAGGTAGTTAGAGCTCCATGTATCTATGGATGTTTTGTACTTACAGTGATAATGACTAGGTAGTTAGCGCTCCATGTATCTAAGGATGTTTTGTACTCACAGTGATAATGACTAGGTAGTTAGCGCTCCATGTATCTATGGATGTTTTGTACTCACAGTGATAATGACTAGGTAGTTAGCGCTCCATGTATCTTAAGATGTTGTACTTACAGTGATAATGACTAGGTAGTTAGGGCCCTCCATGTATCTATGGATGTTTTGTACTTACAGTGATAATGACTAGATAGTTAGCGCTCCATGTATCTAAGGATGTTTTGTACTCACAGTGATAATGACTAGGTAGTTAGCGCTCCATGTATCTTAAGATGTTGTACTTACAGTGATAATGACTAGGTAGTTAGCGCCCTCCATGTATCTATGGATGTTTTGTACTTACAGTGATAATGACTAGATAGTTAGCGCTCCATGTATCTTAAGATGTTGTACTTACAGTGATAATGACTAGGTAGTTAGCGCCCTCCGTGTATCTATGGATGTTTTGTACTCACAGTGATAATGACTAGGTAGTTAGCGCTCCATGTATCTTAAGATGTTGTACTTACAGTGATAATGACTAGGTAGTTAGCGCCCTCCATGTATCTATGGATGTTTTGTACTCACAGTGATAATGACTAGGTAGTTAGCGCTCCATGTATCAAAGGATGTTTTGTACTCACAGTGATAATGACTAGGTAGTTAGCACCCTCCATGTATCTAAGAATGTTTTGTACTTACAGTGATAATGACTAGGTAGTTAGCGCCCTCCATGAATCTAAGGTTGTTTTGTACTTACAGTGATAATGACTAGGTAGTTAGCGCTCCATGTATCTTAAGATGTTGTACTTACAGTGATAATGAATAGGTAGTTAGCGCCCTCCATGTATCTATGGATGTTTTGTACTCACAGTAATAATGACTAGGTAGTTAGCGCTCCATGTATCTTAAGATGTTGTACTTACAGTGATAATGACTAGGTAGTTAGCACCCTCCATGTATCTAAGAAAGTAGGAGTTGGCAACCCTGTTGACAACCAGACAAATTGTGCACACTATAGACACAGTGTTGATCATCCCAATACAGCCCTCAAATCCAAAGTAACACTTCACATTGAAATTAAACCTAAATAGAATAAAAATAACTCTTAACCTGTTACCAAACAACAACATTCGACCAGATGACTCTGAAAAACATTGTGGGAAAAGGAGTAATTGCTTTTAACAAACAATTTCTCGTTTTACCCCAATGTTTTCTGCCCTATCAAAAGATCATTTTTCAATTACAGGACATTTTGAAATGTCATCTGCAAACTCTTTCAAATTTGGAAAGTTGAAAATTTGACATTTGGTAAAGGGTTAAACCTTTTTACTCTGTAATGCTTCACTTTGTGTCATTTTATGGAGAGAACTTCGGAAACCAATTTGGCAAAAAAAGAGCTAATAGCAAGCTGATTCATTCATTGCACAATAGTTTCTTCCCACTATTGTGTTGAAAAATGCATCTCTACATGACATCTTTTTATGTCACATATTTATTTCAACTTTTACCAGTACCAAATTCCTTCCTATAAAGGGAAAATTTGAAAGGTCTTTATGTGCTCTATCATATTTGTCTTTGTCGTAAACAACAACCAAAATATATTACAGTATTAGCAAAACCTTTATCTGTTGTCTGGCACCAGATTTAACTGATCCCTTAAAGTGGTATTTTGTAGCTGGTTTAGAACCATTCAACTGATCCCTTAAAGTGGTTTTTTGTAGCTGGTTTAGAACCATTTAACTGATCCCTTAAAGTGGTATTTTGTAGCTGGTTTAGAACCAACAACAAACAAAAATTAGCAGTATAAAGATTGAAAATGAGATCTAGCACATACTTAATTCTTTTGGATTAAAACTATTGTTACAAGCAATTTCTCTTTTGTTTTACAATGGCTTGAAAGCATTTTGCAGTGAAAAGTGGAAATAAAACACTTTGGGAAAAATCCCCTTTCACAAAAATGATCTATTTAAATTAAGCTACATGTACTTTCTGTTTTGCATACACAGAACCAAGCCAAGCCCCCTGCTTGTTATCCCTTTCCCAAACAATAACGACATTTGACGACTTTGTTGCAGACGACTTTAGAACATTGTGGGAAAAGGAGAAATTGCTTGTAACGAGCAATTTTTTCTTTTTTCCACAAGGTTTACTGCTCTTTCTGAAGAATATTGTTCAATTTCATCACATTTTTAAATGTCGTCTGGAAACTCTTTCAATTTGGGACAGTCCAAAATTTGTTGTTTGGGAAAGGGTTATGCTGATACCCATATAATTTGTGCAAAAGGGCTTAGTTCCTTACATGCAGCAAATACGGAAGTAGGCTTTATTCTGCGGGGTTGTTTCAACTTAGGGAAGAGGTTTCTTCCAGAGGGACTTACTTCCAAAAACCATTCATACATTTACCTCTTCCCTAGGGACTTACTTCCAAAAACCATTCATACATTTATATTTTCTTGGTAAGGGAGTAACAGCAGTCATACAAAACACAGATATCATGACATTACAACACCCCAAATTCTTAGAATGCTGAGTAGCAAACATGTTAGATCACTAGCCAGCCACCAATTGACTTGATGGCTGGTAGGGATCTAACCTGTTTGTATAAGCATGAAGTTGGTTCCAGCACTATAAGGCTTAACACAAATTTTTCTCCCTCTCTGGTCTGAATATTTTGTAAAAGCCTTAAGGTATCAATCTATCGATTGCAAGAATTTCATCTGTTTCGTCAACATAAAAACAGCAAGTTTTTATTCGATCATAATCATTATTTTTGACTCATTTACCAAAAGAAAAGAAGATAACTAAGAACTTACGTTTTAGCAAAGTCTACAATACCATCTGCCATTCCAAACCCTGGTATTAGATTGGTCCAAAAGGCCAGTACAAGGGTCAGTAAACTGAAAAAGTAACTCCAAAACAGGACATAAGCGATGTTGATGTCTGCACTCTCACGGTGCTGGGGGTTTGTTTTCCCCTTCACAGCTTTCTCTATTATAATCTTCACAAGGGCTAACGGTATCTGTCAATTAGACACAAAAACACACTAAAGCACTGTATTCATAACTTGTATAGGTGACGGCGTCTGATAAAATGTTGAAAATATTGATGAAAGCAAAGAAACAAAAATGATGGGGAAATTCCTACTAGTGCTATGTTTTTATATGCTTATTAAATCCTTAATCGCTTCTAAAAAATTTGTTCTTTTGAATCAGTTTTTCACAAAATTGACCTTTAATTAACCCTTTCCCAAATGATAACGACAATTGACTACTTTGTTGCAGACGACTTTAGAAAACATTGTGGAAAGGAAAAAATTGCTCGTAACAACAATTTCTCCTTTTCCCACAAGGTTTTCTGCTCTATCTGAAGAATATTTTTCAATTTCATCACATTTTGAAATGTCATCTGCAAACTCTTTCAATTTGGGACAGTCCAAAATTTGTTGTTTGGGAAAGGGTTAATTGTTGATTAGAAGGTTTTCTGCAATTGTGAAAATGATCCCTTGGGTCTGCTACAAGTGAACTAAACAGAAGAAAAAAAACCCCCAAAAAACCTGGAGAATAAATACTAGTACACATATCTAAGCATCATTATTTTTGAAAAATTCTTATTGATGAAAAGTTTTGGCAGTGATTCAAGCTTTCAATTTTCAGAACATGACTTAAAATGTGCATTCAAAATCTTAAGATAATTAATAACAAATACATAAAATATTGAGAATTTCATTCATTAACAATTGATTTTACTCACAACCAATATTGATTCTCATTTTATCAAATTGTTGTTGAAATTGTCACATGAAAATCCAGACAACATTTGCCTCAAGAACTCAGTGTGACAGAAGGCAGAATTCCTTAACCTTTTATCAAATACCAAATTTATGACTGTCCCAAATTGAAAAGTTTAAAGACGACATTTCAAAATGTCATGAAATTGAAAGATAATCATCTGATAGGGCAGAAAACATTGTGGTAAAAGGAAAAATTGCTTGTTAAGATCAATTTCTCCTTTTCCTACAATGAATTCCAAAGTCGTCTGCAACAAACTGGTTTAAATGTCGTTATTGTTTGGTAATGGGTTAAGAGCAATTACTCTTGAAGTGTCAATAACCTCTAACTCATTTCTTGATGGAAATGTCAACTTCTCACTTATGAAATCATTGTAGCCTGCAGATGATTACAGTTTTGGTAACTCCCCTAGTCCATCATCTGTATATGGGTTTAACATCAAATTATATACCCCATACTGTACTTAAAACACATTTTATCATCTATGCTTCTCTCTTAAATACGCTTGTTTTTACTTTCTTGAAGCAAAGAACTAAAGAAAGCTGTAATGACAATGGGGAAATTGCTCTTGACTAGCAGTTGCTTCATTTGCCACCCTTGTTTCTAGACAAAGCCACTGATGAAAAGTTAATTAGATTTTTTTTTAATTGCCATCTGCAATTGTTTTTATATTTGAACCAGTGACAAAATTACCCTTCAGGGAATGGGTTAAACTCATTTTAGCTTTAACACTAAAAGTAATATTGTTATCATGAATTCCCATGCAAGCCGTTATATAAATGAGAATTGTTGAAACAGTATCAGACCCAATTAATGAGTTTGACAAAGAAATGTGTATATGTAATACCATATAAGAAGACAAGAGGGCCATGATGGCCTTAGAATTACCTCTCACCTGAGATTACCACCTATTTGAAGAATTGTAAGAAACATTGCTTTTACTTTTTTTACACAGAGTTTCTTGTGCTTCTATGCATTGACCTTTTTTTCCCCCATTTTACAAGTTGGACACTGTATGCTTTATGTGGGACATTAAAATGGTACATAATTCTTACAATGCGGAAACTGAATATTTCACTTTTACAGATTGTATGTACGAAGATCAGACTGCACTTTTGTCCAGTATGATCTATTGTTGCCATTTTGTGGTTATCATTTTGGCGTATTTGGACATCCAAATTGATATTAATGTATTTTGTATAAAATTCTACCATACTTGCATATAGTGAAAACAAAAATGCGTTCAAAGTTCAACGCACCCTGGCGGCCGTGTTTTTCGAGATATCTAAAAAGTTTCAACAACCTATATAGAAAGGCCGCTAAAAAACATTCCTGTGAAATAGTTTTGAAATCTGACCAGTGGTTTGTGACGAGAAGATTTTTTTAAAGTTTTTACCAAATATGGGAATGGCAGCCATTTCGGTCACATGACTCATTTTTTTTTGACAAATATTTCTCCCCTCAAACTAGGGATGCTTCACATGATATTTCATTGAAATTGGCACAGAGGTTTGGAAAAAAAAGATGTTTGTAAAGTTTTTAGCATACATGTATATAGTGAAAACAAAAACACATTCAAAGTTCAAAGCACCCTGGCGGCCATGTTTTTCGAGATATCAAAACATTTTGAACAACTTTTAAAAAGAGGCCCCCAAAGAACATTCCTGTGAAATAATTTTGAAATCTGACCAGTGGTTTGTGACAAGAAGTTTTTTTTTAATGTTTTTACCTAATATGGGCATGGCAGCCATTTTGGTCACATGACTAATTTTTTTTTTGACAAATATTTCTCCCCTCCAACTGGGGATGCTTCACATGATGTCTCATTGAAATTGGCCCAGAGGTTTGGAAAAAAAAAGATGTTTGTAAAGTTATAAATTTTAGCTTTCATGTATATAGTGAAAACAAAAACGCGTTCAAAGTTAAACGTAGCGTGACAGCCATGTTTTTCAAGATATCAAAATTCTTTGAACAACTTTTAAAAAGAGGCCCCCAAAGAACATTCCTGTGAAATTATTTTGAATACTGACCGGTGGTTTCAGACAAAAAGATTTTTTAAAAATTGCAGAAATTCCCCCTTTTTCATGCCACGGCAACCAAAGTTCTGCATGGAATCAATTTCTTTGAACAACTTTTGAAGAGCATCACCAAACGGACATTCCTGTAAAGTTTTGTTAGGATTGGCTCAATGGTTTAGGAGGAGAAGATGTTTAAAGAAATTGTTGACGGCGCACAATGCACGACTGACGACGCACGACAGACATTGGGCAATCACAAAAGCTCACCTTGAGCACTTTGTGCTCAGGTGAGCTAAAAAAAGGTGTCTGGACATAAAAATAGTTAGATTTACCTATTACCAAACAAAAACGACATTTGACCAGTTTGTCGCAGACGACTCTTGAAAACCTGAGAAAAGGAGAAATTGCTCTTAAAGAGCAATTTCTCCTTTTCCCACAAAGTTTTCTGCTCTATCAGATGGTTATTGTTCAATTTCATCACATTTTGAAATGTCGTCTCCAAATTCTTTCAATTTGGAACAGTAAAAAATTCGACATTTGGTAAAGGATAAAGACAAACTCACATTAAGTATTGACTTACATAACCAAAGAAGAAACAGAGAGGCCATAATACCCTCCTATACCCAAGTGCCCCACCCTCATCGTGTCTAGCCCTGGCACTCTCAAGGCCTGGGAATATATCTGGCAACAGGGCCGTAAACTCTGCAAACAGCACAAGAACAGCACACAGTGTCTTTCTAAAAGTAGGTCTCTTTTTCAGAATCAAGAACCTGAAAATAGAGAAAAAAACCCTATTCATACAAGTTATGTTCATTTCAATCAACTACGAATGTATTAATCTGACCTATCCTATCGTAATACATATCATATACCAAACGCCAAATTTTCTACTGTCTCAAATTCAAAGAGTTTGCAGACGACATTTCAAAGTGTGATGAAATTAAAAAATTATCTTCTGATAGTGCAGAAAATATTGTGGGAAAAGGTGAACTTGCTTGTTAAGAGCAATTTCTCCTTTTCCCACACTGCCTTTTAGAGCTGTCTGCACCAAAATGGTGTAATGCTGTTATTGTTTGGTAATGGGTCCAATGTCATTCCTATAAATATCAGATCTTGGTAATCAAAGGTAGCTAATGTAACTCAATGCGAGATTAGTTATTAATGGATATTTGATGCCTTCAATGTGTTCTATTGGTGGTACACAATTGACCTTACGACACAGAGCAGTTAACCACGCCCACCGTAAATAGGGGAGGTCACTCTAATTTTCTCCGACATTCTGAGTGAAATGGGGGTGTGATTTACCCCAGTAGTGTGGGGTCCGATCGGCACCAAACACGATCCGTCCAAAGTCCGATCAGACTCGGATTCGAACAACATTGGTCCGTTCGGCACTGGTTCGACCGGACCTTCAAAATGACCGTATTTCACACTACTTCAAAACAGTTAATTTGCAGTATTTGCAGGTTACGAACAAAATTATCTCATTTTGATTCTTAAACGGTTTAAATTTTTATTTTACTAAATCGGCGTATATCCTGAATGATTCAAAGCGCAGACCTGCCAATTTTGTCATGTTGAAAATGGTATAATAGTGTTGGTCATGTTGAGATTATGGTGTTAAACAATTGCTGATAGGAACAATCACTATTTTGTTGTCAAATAAGTTAATAATGAAGCCTTTCGAACATAATCTTTTGTATGCTACTTAATGGATGGTTGTCGGTTTTGCTACTTGATTACGAACTAAGGGTCATTTTACCAAACGAAATATTTTCAATTGTTCAAAATTTAAAGAGGTTGCAGACGTCATTTAAATGAATATGATGAATTAATACTTTTCTGATATGGCAGACCATATTGTTGGAAAAGGATAACTTGCTCGTTAAGAGCAATTTCTCCTTTTCCGACAATATTTTCCCTAGATGTCTGTAACAAAGTAGTCAAATGTAGTTATTATTTGGTAAAGGGTTAACAAACCTCGATTGTTAAAAAGGATTAAGGGTTTCGACGCTAATTAACATCAATCTGACACAATTGCTTTTTATGGTCAAGTCACAAACGCTTTATTGTTTAGCCGATCGGCGGTCTTTGTTATCAACCACTGTCTACCAAGAGTGTGTTTTACAACATTTTACAGCAACATTAGATTCTTTAAGGTATTCGGATAAAGTTGCAACAAGGAGCTATGGATTTGTTTTGTTTTTAATAGCTTTTAAATTTGGATACGATACATCGATCATTACAGGTAGGTGGATTGATGGGCTATAATAAGAAAGTTAATTAATTGTTTAAGGTGCTCTTAGGGTCCATTTAAAAACAAAATCAATTAATTAAAATCCAATTTGAAGAATTTGTATATATCCAACTGGAAACCATGTCCTCTCACAACATTATCGAACAATATTGTATTTTTAGTTAACATTTGATTCATTATCAAATGCAACTAATAACATTCGTCATTATGTGTCAATTCCGTTTTTCAAAAAATTCTTCATTTTCAAACGAAGATAAAAGACAAAAATAAAAATTTACTAACATGTGAAAGAAAAAAAGAAAGAAAATTATAGTTCATACTTCTATTCTTTACATTGTTTTATAAATTAACTGTTTGCATATATTTACTAATTGCGTTTAGATCTCAGTAATTTCACAATATATGTGACAGATTTTGGAAACGGGATAAACTCTACTTCACCCACAAGTTTCTCCTTATACATAATTTTTCTATAATAAGTACTTAAACAATATCTTAAGCAGTATTGACGAAGAAAACGACAGCACAATAGTGCTGTGTGTTGACGGAGTCGCACAGCGTGTCGGAGAAAATGGCGGATAGCAACCGAAGTGTTCGCTGATTGGTCAGTTCCAGCTGTCAATCAAAGTCTGTCGTAAGGTCAATTTCAGGGATTCAATGCAAGACTATAGTAAGTGCTTCACGTTTGTGAAGCACTTCTTTTAGACTTGCATAGAACCATTGATTTAATCCATTCCCAAACAATAACAATATTTGACCAGTTTTTCGCAGATAACTCTGGAAAACATTTTGGGAAAAGAGAAATTTCCCAGAATGTTTTCTGCCCTATCAGAAGATCATTTTTCAATTTCATCACATTTTGAAATGTTGTCTGCAAACTCTTTCAATTTGGGACAGTTGAAATTTGGCGTTTAAGGGTTATACATGATAAACATAATAAAAGTTGTTTTACTGCCTTATTATTAGGATTTCTTGGGGCTACACAGTATACAGATCAAGAGTGATTAATCTAAATTGTAAGAACTTGTTTCACAATCGATGTAAAATAAATAAGTTTAAAATTAACTACAGATCAAATCGCTTGAGATGGGACTATGTTCAATCCTTTTCTTCATGTATGAATTTGCTTCAACATTACTTAAGAAATTTATCAAAATGACCAAATAGTAGATTTTTATTTATTCCTTACATAGAATCTTGTGGAAATAACAAATTGAAACCATCAATGGATGATGACATGCGCAAAGCAACAACCTCATTGTGATATTGGCAAGAAATAATTTTGACAAATTAAACAAAATTTAATTCAACATTTATACAAAAGCATATATCACTTTTGAAGCCTATTTAAGAGTGAACTTTCTTTTAGAATGTTGTGACAAAAGCAGGCCTGCTTTTCTCAAATAACGGTCAATCCTGAAAGTCATTGCATGAAGCCTGAATTTAAACATCTTCAATATGAACAAAGGAGGAACATTTAAAATCTCAAAGCCTGACATCAGGACCAGGCCTGAAAATTAGATGCCCTGAATAGAGTAATCATCCCTTTTCTGTGCCTAAGGGGTAGCTTTTCTGAGCCTCAGTCTAGAAAAGATGGGGATTAGAGTGTTTACCATGCAGTATTTCCAAACCGCTAATTGTTTATAACATTATATTGGTTCTTATCAGGATTATCTCAATTAGACAATTCTACCAAGTACTCACAGCATAGGGCTTTAAACAGAAATCAAAAAAGTTTAATAGGAAATTCACTTCTTATCTGACCCTTTGCTAAGGCTGCAATTAGTTAAAATCTATAAGATGTACCTACCTTAAGAAAAACGTGACAGGCACAGAAAAGTTGGCAGCAATTGACTGCATATAAGGTGCTGTCCTACATCCGCTGCTAGCATACACAAAACAAATTCCCGCCAATGCATCAGCAAAACCAATTAGCGCAAATTCTCGCTTATCATAATTCCTTTCTCGTTCAGTAATCAAATAGGGGCAAACAATTCTTGTGAATAGTAACAAGATTCCAAACAATGTAACAAATAGAAAGTTGACGATAAACATTGTGGTGTAGGCGTCCACATGCCTATATGATGTATATTTCACACAATGGTTACTGCTATTCCTGGTGTTGTTGTTTAAAGAATCCAGCCATACAGGTGTCAGAATGGAGCTCGCAGAAATAGACACGATGACCACAATGATCAGGAAGATGAACAGCACTTTGGGAATCTGCGAATCCTGAGTGCGGGGTAGGTTATCCCTTTCCATGACCAGTTCTGATGCATACACTGAAAAAAAAAAACATCAACCAAATATTGCAAGAGATTATGTTTACAACTTACATGATTGACCTGTCACAGGCCTTTTTTCCCTATATAACAGATATACACCATTTTCTTTAAAATCATGCAGTTTTCTTCTTAAAATGAGTTTACATCAGCGTTTTCCTTTCCCCTTTGGCAAAGTCTGCATGATTTTTCCCCCAATAATTACCCAATTTTACTATACAATATTCTGGACTCAGTGGCAAAAATGAAGAACTGTCTGAAGACAATGGATCAGTTTCATGAAGTCTAGAACATGCAGGTATATTATGTAGACGTCACAACCGAACATTGGGCTGGATGACAATGTTTATCACTGATCAGATGGGATTGTGTCTTAAAGAGGTTTATTCGCTGCCTGTTACAGAATATTCATTCCCAGGAAATTTGTTGATTGTTCCATTTGGATGCAACTGCACACACAAAATTTTAAACATGAAAAAAACATGATTTGTAGTTTTGGATTGAAAGTGTAACCAAGGTGTAACAAAAGTATTGCAACAAAACGTAGCAAAAAAGTTGCTTGTTGTGTTTCCCTTTTGTATTGATGGTTTCCTAACTCTTTTGCTGGATGTTTTTGAAATAATTAAAAAGTGTAAATGACTTGTTTCAGCCTTTCACTGAACCCTCAAAGTAATGATTTTTTCAGAATGAAATACTGTTTTGCAAAAAGAAAGCATTTGCACATATCAGCTCATGCCAGGAAACTAGTTAAGCTAATTTGACGTAATTGGAAAATATTGAGAAATTTCTGCATCAGGCAATATCTCATCAGTAAATAAAAGGCAATCTTTATGTCGAATCATTTCGACTAGCTTAAGGGAACAAGAGTTAAAATTTCATTACATTCAAACTTTTGGTTAGAGATGTCTGCAATTCACACAATAGATCTTTCCCGTCACTTAGGAGCAATATTTTGTAATAAGGTTATCAAAAGTTATTTGAATTATGTGAGTTGACAAGAAAATAACAAGTATAGTCAATACTTTACAATCCTTTTCCTCCAGGAATTGCAAAGATAGCAGTTTGATTGTAGAAACCTTACTAGGCTACAAAGTTAAAGGTGCTTATTCGCAGATGTAAGGAAATTTTGGAAGTTAAACATTAATTAATTTTTTTACTGCTCAACAGCTTTATTGTGATGATATGCACTGAAGAATATTACATGCATTTTGGGGAAAAGGGATTGCTACAGTCCTCTGTAAACAGTCTGCAGGGTCTATAGATCTGCAGGGTTACCTTGCTGTCTGAATTTTGTGGTGGAAATGTGTAGTAGTAATATACTTTCCAATCGTTTGCCTTTTTTAAGATGGCAATTATATTATGTTGGCATCAAATAAAGTCTATCATGACATTTTATTTTATTTTAATGAAACAATATAGATCTAGATAAATGACATCTACATGCATCATATTCAGTATGGCGTGTAAAGTTCTGCGACGTATAAAAACAGAAGAGAGTAAACAGTAAAAATACTAAATTTTCACCTATTCCTAGAATTCAAGATTCCTTTTCAAGGAAATCAAATAATTACAGATGTTTTTGTGGAAATGGGGGTGACCCTTAGTTTTGGTTTCGTTTGAAAAGAGGATCTTTAAAAGTGAAAGTAATTCGTGATCAAAATCGTTAGTCTTGTATCAAGTGAAAGGAAATGATAACCTTGATAGAAAAAGAATAAATCTAGTAGGGCTTCATCATTGTGATGCTGAAAAACCAAATTTGATATGCGTTTTAAGATGTTTACAATAGAGGAATTCCCCTTTCTTTTTAATTAGCAAGTGGTCTGGTTTTCGATTCATCAACGTCTGAAACTATACACGATAAAGAGGAAGGAAACCAGTAGATCAGGGGAGATCACTTCAACTTCCTATTGCACAATTCTCCAGGAATCCCAGAAACGATTAATTTTCCGAAAATGACACGGTGGTATTTTCGTTTTCGACATATCTGAGCTTGAATTTGGGAGCGATCGGTCCATCTATTAGACATCAAAGTGAAAAATATACGGTTGAAACGTATCGCAGCATCGTTAAAACTGCACAAAATGAGTGGTAAGTATCTTTCGATTAACTTCGTCTGCTTACTTCGTCTGCTTATGTTGTGTCGTAATATGAAAATAGGCAAAGCCTAAATCGGGCGGAAGATTTGTTTTTCAATGTATGAACACTGCTAATTCTAGATTATTATTACACATGTTTCCTTTGTAATGTATCGGTTAAAGGCAAGGAAATAGGAAATTCTCATCAGAATGCACCTGTGAAAGAGTTCCATGTCCATTGTCAATATTCAAATTGGGGGTGTTTAATATATATATATTGTCTACGACACAATCCACTGTAATTCACCAGTATGAATAAACCCGCTGCAAACCGTTTATGAATGGTAATAAACCCGCTGCAAACCGTTTATGAATGGTACATCTTCATTGGACAGAACGTCACAGAAGTCTAGTTTGCATCAAGCTTGATATATTGATTTTGCATTTGATACCTCAGCTTAGGGGATATTCTTTCAAAAGTCATTTGACAATGATTAGTTGATTTCTAACAACAGAGCAACACTTTTTGTATAGGTTTAGCAATCAAAGGCTTGAAGTAGGGGGGGGGCACTGGTGAGGAAGCAATAGGAGTAGGGATATGTTTATTGATACATATGAAACTCTCTGTTGAAATTGTTGTTTAACCATCATCCAACAATAGCATCTAAGACTCACTACTATCTATGTATTGTTTGATGCTATTAATTGATACTTCATATCCATATTTTAGCTGAGACACAGGTCCTTCCCTAAACTTTCCCATTTAAAAACGCTGCTTAACATCAAATTATTTTGACCAAAGCACAGACTAATGGGTTCCATGGTTAGTGTCTTGGAAGATAAATTGGCAGGAACTGATGAGTTTATAATAGGAGCAGGGATATGTTCATTGATACAACTGATACATTCTGTTGAAAATGTTGTTAAACCTGTTGTATACGTGTATTCATATTCTAGTATGAGACCAGTGAGTCATATATCTACATGTTCTATATATATCCCTCATTAGCATATTAATGAGCAGAAGAGATCCGGGCTAGGAATTAAACAGTATATACACCATCACCGTCTTGTGTTCTTTTAATTATCCCAATATATCTATAGGAAGATATAACATCTGGCGACGAAGATGGGATTGTATTGTGCAACAATAGCATCTAAGACTAATTATCATGTATGTATGGTTGGAGATACTCGCATGTTTTAGCTCTCCTACCCATATCAGTAATGAAATGAGAAATAGAAGACACTGTTCGAGCCATATCAAAACCACCAATCAAACTATAGAATTTGAATCCCTAGATTATCTCTGCATGCAAATTGAGGATTCAAGGCAAGACTTCAGTAAGTGCTTCACAAATGTGAACATTTACTATAGGTCCAGAATTAAAACCTTGTCAATATGTAAAATTAACACTTCACCAAATTTTGTTGTAAGTATATGTTTTCCTCTGAGCCATTCAAAATTATAACATTTGATTTAAAGTTGAAACAGAGGAGAAATTTGTATACATTTACTATTATGAAGGAAATCCACCAATTCTTTAAAAAAATGTACTGCTGAAAAGGATTTGTTGATAGACGTATAACTTTTTTCTTTCAATTTAAATAGCACCAAAAGTCCTTCAATAAAAAGATGAAATAAAAAAAAGTCAATTCTATAGATAAACAATTGACAATGTTTAATCATATCAATAATCAGTTTACATTCTTATCATTGTTTATTATTACTTTATCAACCATTCTTATCATTTAAATATGTCTTACATCCAATAGCTAAAGTATCTGAAGTATATACAAGCCAGAGAGTCCAACTGGGATTCGAACCCAGAACCTCCTCAGAAAAACTAAGATGCTCTAACCAGTTGAGCTATCAGACTTAATTCTGGCATTGTATAATTTTTTAACAAATTCAATATGCCTTATTCAATTTCCACATTAGTAGGATTAAGTCGCATACACTGACAGCCATCCTTTCCTCTTACAACACAAAAACAAATATGTAATAGTATTTATACAAATGTATTTATGGGTAGTCACAATTCTTTCTAATAGGTATTGGTAACAGTCATTTGCTGTTGTTTCAATATTGGACCAATCACAAGTACCTAAATTCGATAAAATGATACTCCTTTTTCAAAACTAGTGTCATACTTTCAATAGCATTATTAGTAAAATATATTTGAAACCAATTAGTAACAAAGAAAGGAAAATGTCCATACTAAAGCACTTGCTTCACAATATCCATTGGTAACAATTTGGCAAGATGTAAACCCAGGCATTAATTCAGATATATCAGTACTACCTCATTTTATCAAATCTGCTTCATAAATCAGTATAGAAACCACTGTGAGAAAATGACAATATGGCCCATAAAAGACACCTTCCCAATTGGAAATTTCCTGTAAAATCATGCAGTCTTCCCAAAAATTCAAAGTCATACCAGTTTTTTTTGGCTTCTCAATTCTGTAATTCAGTAAAAAGACCTGTAAGAAATGTCCTGATGAGCAAATTCCAGTCTTGTAACAACAATCTCTATTTTAAAAAGATGAACATTTAAATATCTTTTTCCTTTTAAAATTCAACTTGGACCCGTTACATGGCTGATTCATAACAATGTCTATGCTGCCTATATGTGAAACATGGTTACGAAATGGCTATGACAGGAGGAGACCTGTAAAACATAACAAGGCTTCAACAAAAATTACGGAGCAGAGACCTCTCAAAAAGGCAATCACTATTCAATTCCCTAATGGTTTGTGAATAAGAATAGTGGGAGTATATATTCCTTTGTTACAATGCACAGCCATTTAATTTGCATATTAAAAAACATGCACATGTAACACACATGCAACAGACTAATTTAAACATTATTGGAATCAAGAATGGGACTGTATTTAAAACTACACACCAGCTGAGAAATTCCTGTGTTCATCATTGGGTTTTGTGGTATTTCAAAGCAGACCAGTCACCATGGTGTTATCTGCAAACATTCTAAAAATAAACACATGTTTACAGTGAACATAAAACAGTCTCAAATTCAATGATGTCGATATTTACATCCTGTACCATTGTATGGTCATTTCATATTGGAAAGAATCTAATGCCAAATACAATCAAAATCAACAAGAAACAACTTATTCCATCACTTTTATGTATGATATCAGAGATATCAGAGACATAGATATGTCTCTGATGATATGAGACAGCTGAACTAGGCTATCATTTACATTGTTGACATAATAACACTGGTTTAACATTTACACATCTCTCGGTGTTTGATTTATTGTTGACGGAGGTCATTCATCATTGTTGTAAGCAGTAAGTCTGTGAAATAACTTGCAAAACTAGACTGTCTGGATTCGATAGATATTGAAAATGTGACGCTTCAATGGGCGTAATCAGAAAGAAAAAAACTTGTTCTCCGACTTCGAGCGGCACATTTTCGATATCAAATCCATTTGTTTATGCTCTAACATTGATAGTGGGAGTTTACTAATACAACCTCGACACATAGAGATCTAGATGCGGTTACATAAAATCGATATTCGGTGTAAGACCGTGATCGTACGGCGCATAGTGTTTACATTAGACTAGGGTAGAATGGCTGTCCTGACATTGCCAGAGCTTCGATTTATTTATGTCGCTTTTTATGGGAAAAAGGCACAATAAATTACGCCCAAGTTATATGAAAATGAAAGTGTACAAAAAGTTTTCTAACCTGCTATCATCGATGTTGGTATTCATTCAACAGGGTGACCAATTTATTCGATTTAAGATTTGAAGCGGTGACCTGATATTTTTGAAAATCCTGACTTGTCACGTGATATACAAAAGCAACAACAACAACAAATAAATATAGTGTAACACGTCACAGTTCTTGGTGTATGCATCATGTAAACATGTGTAGAATTGACTGGTTTTAGGATGAGAGACGCTAACTTCACCAAAGAAACGGAAAGGAACGCAATGCAGACTAAATTTTACAAAATTATTTTTTTATTTAGATTTTTTAGAAAATATTTGGATGAAATTTCTTCTATCAATTTTTTTTAAACTTTGATTTTAAAAACCATTGCTTCCAAAAAAGCCCAATAAAAAAACGATTAAGGCCACATGAAATTGAAAAAAATGCAAAACAGACATGGCCGAAAAAAGTCTTATGGGGTTTGAAGTCATTCGGAATATCTTTTGTTTTGTAGGTATATTCTTTGGTTTCGTATACGTGTAACATATAGGCGGTCTCCAGACCGTGCCTTTGGCACGGTCTTCCGCCCGTATTACTACAAAAGAGAGCAATGGATACCAAGAGAATAGAATGTGCATTTGTCCCTTCTTGTCTGTAGGAACAATTGAACAATTGATTTTGCCAGTCTGTATTTTATCTGTGATAAATTCGGATAAATTCCCCTTCATTATTTAGAAAATATTCACTACTTCTACTTTGATATGTTGTTCTGTCATATTTGACCATTACACTGTTGATACGTTGTTTTGTCATATTTGACCATTATACAACGGTGCGTTTAAGAAAAAGATTGATGACAAAGTGAAATGATATGAAAGTTAGAAGAATAGCGGACAAGATATTCTTGCCAGTAGTACAAGAAAAAAAATAGAAAAGTTTTCAGGCTCCTTTCGCACCATCAGAGAAAGACCAATCCAGCTTCTGTGGCGGTACTAGGGTGTAAAACCCCGCTGATACAGCTCTAGCTCATCACACAGTGCTACTCACAGCTGGAGGAGAACGGCTACTTTAGAAAGACAGGGTTGAAAGCCCACTCTTAAAGGTTGCTGGTAGTTTATTCTATAGTGGAATTCATCTGGGGAAGAAACTGTATTTGAAATAATCGAACATTGATGGGTAGGGTTTGAATTTAGTGTTACGAGACGACCTTGTTCTAGGATATGCTGGGATGAGGAAGTTGTTTTTGTCAATTTCTACTAAGTGATTTACAATTTTGAAAAACATTGAAAGTTGTAATTTTTGCCTGTAATCCTCAAAGGTGTTCCATTGAAGGGAAGTCATCATATATGTCACGCTGCTGGTATTGTGATACCTGTATATGACAAAGCGTGCTGCTCTCCTCCGGACCGTCCCCACCTTGTTAATGAGAGTTCTGTGGTGGGGATTCCACACGGTGCAGCAGTACTCCAGGTTAGACCGAACCAATGCTCTTGTCTTTGTTTCCTTGCTGGTACCATGCAGGTTACGCCCAAGAAAGCCAAGCATACCATTTGCCTTCTTGGTGATTCTGTTGATGTGGGACCCCCGACCTAAATCAGATTGAATGTCTACACCCAGGTACTTGGAGGTCTTCTCAGTATTTAGTTTAACACCTTTAAGAATGTAATCAGTAAGAAGTGGATGCCTTGACCTAGATATCCGTACAACACTGCATTTAAGAGGGGTGAAAATTAGGGATGGGAACGAATAGTGAAATCACTATTCGAATATTCGACTAGAACTATTCGAATATATTCGAATATTCGATTTTAGAATTCGTTTTGATGTCCGAATGTCTGCATGTCCGAATACTAGTACACTAGTCCTCTGTTCAAACCTTTTGTGTATAGCCGATATCTGTATACATGTACGTGCATGCAATATCAAAGCAGTAATAACCATTATTTCGGATGGATGCTTGCCATTCAAGTGATTCAGTAGGTTGGATGTTGTATTCTTGAATACAAAGTCCTGGTTACACAGGTTACAGGTCGCCTTCGAATTGTCGGCAGAACGAGTAAAGTAATTCCAGATGGAGACCTTGTGATGTTTATCGAATAGATGTAGAAATTAGAATGAAGATACGTTTGACAAATTATTCTGAAGAAAAATATACTTTCTAACACATTATTTGATTGGTCTTCGTGCATATGCAATCATGATTACGATTGGTTATTGAAAGAGTATTTGTTTAATTTCACGACAAACACGTTACGTGATTGGTTGACACTGACAATTGTCAATTAGCGTAATTGACTTGTTTTGGATAATAAGGAGCAAGTGCAGATCATTAAGGTGTTAGATTTAGCGGCTTAAAATCGACTATTTTCACACTTAAGAATTAATCGTTTTGCAAACTGTCAAAAGATGTGGTAATTTGTCACAGGTGTTTTACTGTGTGACATACGTTGTAAAAACATCGTAACTGCACCTGGGAGCTAGGCACGTTCTTCGATATTTGGGATCGGTTTAGAGGAAAAAAATGAAAATAAAACAACAATATTTTTGAATAAAATTTATGGTAAACATACAGTAATATGGGTTCATTAAAATCGAATATTCGAATACTATTTTGCTATTCGAATATTCGACCCGCTATTCGAATATTCGAATATTCGTTCCCATCCCTAGTGAAAATCCATACCCCAGAATTTTTCCCATGCTGCTAGAGTATCAAGATCAGTTTGTAAGATTTTCTGGTCTTCTTCTGACTTGATCTGACGGTACAAAATGCAATCGTCTGCAAACAGGCGAGTTTTAGAGAGAATCCAGTCCGGTGAATTGTTTATAAATATAAGAAATAGTATTGGGCCTAAGAAAGATCCCTGAGGAACTCTGCTTTCAACTGGAACATCACTAGATGACTGCCCCTGGACTATCACTCTCTGTGTTCTGCTATGTAGAAATGATTCTATCCCTTGATAAGTATGACCCCTTATGCCATAGTGGTGTACTTTCTTCATAAGGCTTTGATGAGGTACCCGATCAGATGCCTTGCTAAAGTCCAAAATGATCATATCCGTTTGTATTCCCTTGTCCAATGTTTCAGCCAGCTCATGTGAGGGGTCAAAAGTTGGGTTTTACAGGTTCTTTTAGCCCTGAAACCATGCTGACAGTCAAGGATAATGTTGTGTCTGTCAAGATGCCCCATCATAGGACTGACAATGACATGCTCTAGCAGTTTGCAGCAAAGACAGGTCGATAATTTGCCGGGTCCTGTCATGCTCCTTTCTTGTATATTGCTGTGATGTTGGCTTGACGCCAGTCATCAGGTACCTTTCCCTCATCAAGAGAATAGCTGAATATGATAGTCAGTATAGGAGCTATTTCTTCAGCATAATCTTTCAATATTCTGGCAGGAATGTTGTCTAGCTGGACCAGAAGCTTTCCATGGATTGATATTATTGAGGAGTTTGAGTATACCTTCTTTGTTGACCTCAATTTTATCCATGTTAGGAAATGGATCCCCAGAAGGATTTGAAACATCTCCTGCTGCCTCTTCAGTAAAAATTGATCTGTATTGCTGGTTGAGAATATTTGCTTTGTCTTTTTCCATGTTAAATAAGCATCCCGAGTCTCGAAGTGGTGGAATAACAGAGTTGTCTTTCCTTAGGGATTTAATGTAACTCCAGGACCTCTTCTGCTTTGATGGAAAGTTTGAATTTGGATCATCAGCTTCGAATAAATTATTTACATAAGAGTGATAGGATTGTCTTGTAAGTTTTTGAGTTTCTTGTTTGCATTTTTTATACTTGTCAATGTCCGAATCTTTATTTGTTCTCTTCATTCTTGCAAAAAGTTTACTTTTCTTTCTGATTACTGATTTAATAATATTGTTAATCCATGGCTTGCTTCTTCGGCCGTCCTTCAGTATCTTTGTTGGTATATGTTGCTCCATCAGTGATAACAAAGTGTCTCTAAACTTGGCCAATAAAGTTTCAGTTGATGGATTACGCAGTTGAGTCATATCAGAGTGAAGCTTAAGAAGCCCTTCCCTCATCTTTTCTTCATCAGCCTTCTTAAAAATAAATATTGGTGGGTCTGTCAGCGGTCATAGACTTGCTTGTACATAAATGGCTTCATTGTCTGATATACCAGGAATAACATCTGGAATTCTCTGGTATCCATGAACACCAGAAATTCTCTTGGTATCCATGCAAGGTTTCCACAAAATAAAACATTGTCGCCCGATATGGGGGGGTTGCCGATATGCTCTCTTTTGCAGTCATGAATAATGACAACACAACAGGACAATTGCACTCTACTGGTACATAGAACAATAAGATAGGAAAAGACACAAAATGCTTGTTTCTAAGGCCTTACATAGAAGGCTGGCAACGGTATATGAGCTGCTTGGATTTCATTTCACGGGAGCTGGGTATAGGTAGTTAACACACTGTGGTGTAAAGGCGAAATTTCGTGAGATAGGTGTGTTTGAAGGTATTGGAAGAGAACATTGGCAAACTAATTTTACGCGATTTGAAAATATTGATAAATTTTTGTATCGGGCAATATCTCCCGTCACATCAAACTTTGGAACTATTCATTTAATGGAGGACAAATGCCACAAAAATTATTTCCAATGTTAAAAATGTTGAAAATTATCAAATTATTTTACTCACAGTTGTGAATTAATCCTTTTTTAATCAATCAATGCACTTTACATATCTGTATTCAGTATATTTACTCTGTAAGAACGGTTTAATTGACATTAGTTGACGAATTTTTGCTCCCGATAATTTTTTTCTGCGCATGCACACTGGAAGGGGAAAATCTAATGAGCGTTTTTTTAATTGTTTAACAGCAACTGTTTTCATTGTTTGGTGGTAAATAAGTTTATTAAACATATCTTGTCATATCAATTGACTTTGAATGGCCATTTGTGCTTTAAATCCGAAATTTAGAATGAAAAAAGTCCGACATTATTTGGATCGTTCGTAATTTCAACACTAGATTGCCCCATCAGAAAATCGAAAGCAATCTTCACGTTGAATTATTTTGACTAGAAAAGGGCAGTGACTAGATCAGGGGTAAATTTGGCAAGAGAAAGTATCACAGGTTGTAGCAAGTTGACAGAGTGTTGTTATTTGGCGGCATTGTAAGGGAGAGTAAGAGGTTTTTCTTTAACATTGTTCACGACAGAAGCATAGTCAAACTATTTTGACGCTATTGGGAAATATTGAGAAAATTTTGCATCAGACAATATCTCCTGTCACATAAGACTTTTGATTCTTTTAATGGAGGACACAGCGACAAAATTTTTGATTAATACACATAACATTGGTATTCCTCATAATTATTTACTTTGTAAGAACAGTTTTATTGACACTAGGCAGGAATTTTTTTACTAAGAAAGTGACGCCGATATTCAGTGTCTTTCCCTACCAGAATTTTTTCCCTTAGACATAAAATTTCCCCAAAATATAGTATTTTCCTCCCAAAGAAATGGTTTCTTTCCCTTTGGGTCAGTCGACATTTATCCAATATGTACCACGTACAATGATCTCGCGCTCTCTCTCCCGATCGAGGACCTCCCCGATCACACAAAACTTGAAACCCCAATGATTCTAAATATAGCACTCAAATAACGTCATGGAAATATTATCCGGGCAACTTACTTTATCACTGGATTCCGATCTTGCGCGAGAAGGGTATTTTATGTATTAATCGCCGGAAACCAGTCAAATTTTCATCCGGGTTATCATCATAGCAGTGTCTATTCTTCTAGAAATTCGCCCCATTTTTTCAAAGATCACAATTATTTTCAACACGCATGCGAGGAAAAACGCATCCAATATCCATATATAACTAAAACATTAAAGTTGTTAAAATTCATTCAGTTGTTAAAAAAAATCTGCTCATCGTATTTGTGACAGATCACTGGAAATCAAATGGGTTAATTTTCATTACGATAAATAAAATACTAAGAGCTGACTCTTGATGGTTGAATAAAAAATACGAAAATTTCGTCTAAATTTAGCAAAGGAGGTAAATTTTCCGAGAAAACACTTTGTTAACAGACTGCAGACACTTAATGATCAAGCATGTCAAGGAAGTGAATAGCGGACTTCTCTAAAAAAACCTGAACCCTCAGCGAACATTTTTTGATACCGGAATATGGTTATTGATATGATATAACATTCATTAACTGTAAACTGAGTTTTGGGCATACATATCATACAAAATGTTATTGATTTGAGAGACTTTATTTCTTTTTGAAGATACAGACATATTCTTTGTCGACATATTATGTTTCCTTTAGTTATATCTGAAATTATATATGTTACAATGTAAAGATAAAACATTGACATAAACAGTTTTTATTTTTTCCCTAAATATGTCTCTATCGCGCTCTATTTTTCCCCTTTCACCCAGCGTCCAGCGTCTTCTCCTTTTTAAAAAAAACCACCCTGCTAGGTGACAATTTTTCTGCTCCCGATATACTTCCATTGCGCATGCACACTGGAATGTGAAAAGCCTAATTCAGTGGTTTTTATACGCGTCGCGCGCATGCGCGAAAGCGTATATAGTCATCGTACGGAATCCTTCTTTACCTATAGGGGCTTAATCACCGCCGAGAGAAAGAAAGTAGTTCCAACTTCTATATTGATTGTAATCTGTCTATAACTGCGTGAATTCTTATCAAATTAAATCGTCATTTTTTAAAATAACTATTTCTTCCTTGGTTTATTTTGGATGTGTCTGTTATGTGCAGGATGGTGATAAAAGGTAATGCAAACTATCCGCGTTAATTTCCAAACATCCTAGAACTTCTAGAAGAAGGTATCTAGCGGCACCGGATTACAGTCGAAACGGCCCGATGTCAAAATGTCCTACGTTCAAAACGGCCCGAAATAAGTCAAAACGGCAACATTTTCGGTTTAAAGTGTTAAAACAGGGTAAACCTTTATTTGGGCCGTTTTGACTGATTGAAAAATCAACAATCGGGCCGTTTTGACCATTCCATGGCCGTTCTCATCGATCTCCGGGACGTTTTGACATGGGGCCGTCTTGACACGTTCCCACAGCACCCGTATCTAGGCCGTGGGATTTCCCCCATCTTTAAAGGAATCCCCAGTATTTTTTTACTCAGTGCAGAACAAAGTCCCTTTTTTTATGATTTGCAGACTTCTTTTAACAACAGGCCTTGTGCCAGAAACGGCTTAGAAACATTCACAAAGGAAAACTGATAGTTATCAGCGATTTTATTTTGTTTCATAAACCCCATGACCCAATTTCAGTAATAGGTTTCCGATTCGTTTGTTTGGTCACCAGAGGGTTGGGAACCAGTACGCTTAGTGAAGTGAAAATACGGCTCCCGATTTTTTGCAGTAATATTGTTATGAAATAAAAAACGACATTAATTATCAAATTTAAGCCGTTACTTTAATTTGAAAGTTGATTTTGTAATTGAACGGGACGGACGGTTCATACTAAACAAAAAATCTGTCATTTTTTCATTATAAGAAAGAAAAAGAAATATTGCTTGATGTTTCTTTAAAAGCCGGGAAATACACCGTGTTTTTCGTTACCATTACTGACCATGAAGTGAGCATGTGCATTTTACAATGGCAAAATGAAAAAGAAGATCTATTATCACCTTTTGCCCAATGTATTGGGGAATACCTCTATTGTTTCAAATCCTGGAAGAAACACTAAATGTAGGTATTGTTGAGTAGATAAAAAAATCACCAAGATTAGAATGTATGATTGTTTACTTTGTTGTTGAGATCATTTTTTAGACTTACATCTCTCCGATCCTTTTTGATCTACTCTTTTCTTGTGTTCCGGTTCCTGTTCGTAACACTCGGGCATGCCTTTGATATGGCATTTAACCCAATATATATTTAATGCACTTTTAAAACTTGTCAATGATCTCTGACTGAAGCTGTATTTGTGCTGCAGTGTTTCTTAAATAACTTGTGACTGTGGCCCCTTGCAGATTGGTATCTTAACTAAAAATGCTTGTTTTCGTCTACAATATCTATTTTGTTGATGACTGGAATAATAATTTTTCATTTGATTAGAGCATTGGGTTTGCGTACCACTGGCGTACTGGGACATGTCTTTTTTTACTTCTATTTTGGTTTCTGCTATTCAACTGAAATGTGTTGGTTTGTCTTAAAAATCCCTTAGATTTCTTTCAAATCCATTCGTACGAACAAACTTCTCAGACCATACTGCGACGCAGTTCAGGCCATTCTGGCCTTTGATAAATTGTTTAACGGCAATTGATGCTATTACTTGGTGGTATTTAAGTTTATTTTACATATCTTGTCTTATCAATTGACTTTGAATGGCCATTTTTTGCTTTAAATCCGAAAATAAGAATTTGGAAAGTCTGACATAATTAATTTTGGATCGTTTGAAATTTCAACGTGAGATTGCCCCATCAGAAAATAAAAGCAATCTTCAAGTCAAATTATTTTGACTAACAGAAGCACAGCCACACTGTTACCAATTATTAAGATTATTTGAACAACTTTATTTCCATTATCACTGTAAAATATCAATTGATGATTACTCATAGTTGTAAATTAATCCTTTTGTTATCAATCCATACACATAACATGTCTTTATTCCCCATATTTACTTTGTCAGAATGGTTTAATTAACATTAGATGACAATTTTCAGCTTCCGATAAACTTCCTTTGTGCATGCCCAATGGAATGTGAAAATTATCTATCGGTTTCCTATTGTTCAATGGCCATTGATATCATTATTTGGTGGTATGTTAGCTTAATTTACATATCTTGTCTTATCAATTGACTTTGAATGGCCATTTTGTGGTTTAAATCTGAAAAATCAGAATTTGGTAAAATCCACCACTTTTTCAGTCTTTCCGAAATATGAAAAGAACAGCCTGTCCATCGGACCGGCAATCTTGAAATTGATGCCTATAGGAGACCAAAAGGGCTGGTCCAAATTTTTTAGCTGTAGGGTTTATAATGATTGAAAGGTTAACTTCATCACCGTTTGTATAATTAATTGGCTGTAATATAACCAACATAGTGGATTAACCAATCAAATTGACGAAAACTATGTGCATTGAAAGGGAGACCACTCAAACTTTTTCAAACACTAAAGGCGGCAAATACTCTAAATTAATCAAAATTTTCCGGTCAGGACTGATGGAATGGTAATTTTGGGAAGAGTGCTATTTTGATCCTTCGAACCGCTGGTTTTGTGGGAGTGACAAGTCACTTCAGAGCCCTAGGCTAGTACTGGTGGATCCAGGAAAGCTGTTACATAGCTGAAAAATTGTTGATATAGTACTTGGGAAGTGGACCCTATGGGACCTGTGTCAGAAATCAACCTTCACCTTAAAGAGATTGTTACCTTTCATCTTGATATGATTGTAATATAGTGTAGTTTTATAGTGAATCTCATTTTCTTTATCAATGGAAGCAAGGTAGTCTGGATTAGAAATACCTGAAAAACAATTGAATGAAACAATAAATTTTCATACAACAGCTTCATCTATATACTGGTATTCGATTCAAATGTTAGACCATTTTGATTTACCAAAAGCCATAATATATATGTCATCATGGTTATGGTTGTTTCAGAAAGAAGAAAACTGAAAAAGGTAGGGTATAACTAAAAACTCTTTCAAAAAGTCAAAATATTATATTGGCAAAACTTCAACCTGTGTTGTACAGACGATGCTGCCAATGCTCGCAATTGCCGCTTTCAATGCATGTCGTCGTCCTGTCACTGATATTAATTCAGTTATTTCCAATGAAAAGGCATCACATAGGCTTTACTAATATAGAACCTGAAGAAAACCTATTTCAGGGTTCATGCATCAACCCATATTTGGAGCTTTGTAATATTTTTTATAATTATCAGACTTGTAAAGTGACTAACTAAACCAGTCTGGAAAATGCAGTAAAATTTGTATTCATTCAATACAGGAAACTGTTTGAAAAGGACTATCTCACAGTTTGATGATTTTCTCTTTTTAGAATAATATGTCTTTACCGTTAAAATGACATCACATAATTATGCTGGAGATATTAATATTGCAGTGCTCTGTAGACAATAATCTATATTTGACTTAATCACAGTTAACCCTTTACCAACCGTCATTATGTTCAACTGTCCCAAATTAAAAAAGTTTGCAGACAACATTTCAAATGTTATGAAATTGGAAAAAAAACCTTCTAATAGGGTCAAAAACATTGTAGGAAAGGGAGAAATTGTTTGTTACGAACAATTTCTTCCGCTCCCACAATATTTTCCAGAGTTGTATGGAACAAAGTAATAAAATGTTGTTATTGTTTGGAAATGGGGTTAAGCGGTGTTTGCATCAAAGCACTGAAAGGCAGGGAAGCTTGTATCACTTCTTCATATTAAAACACAAATGTTCAGCAACTTCAGAATAAATGAATTTAGAACAATCATTTGTTTGGTAACAAGGAATTACATAATTGGCCCTTTTAACATTTGCTTCCTACTTGGCTTGGTCTGTGAGATAATTTCTTTTTAAGCATTCAGTTGCATTGTATGCCTAGTTAATATGATCTAAGGTGTTTCTTTGAGTCATAAATTGAACGCTATGCCTAGTTCATAATGATCTAAAAGGCTGTCCTCTTATACAAAATATATAGCCCAAAAACCTTTCCATTAAATGCTGGTAAATATAGTATCCTTTTAAGTACAGGATGAATGTCTTGCAGAAAATTCTGACTGCAGCTTTCTTCATACCTAGAATCTTTTTAAAAGCAGTAAGTTGAAATTAATGCCTTGTTAATTAATATAATCCTGCATTATGGATGACATATTATCATTTGTATATAATGTAATACTGAACATCATCATCAACTTTAGATCATTCTTGTACTCACCTAGTCCTTTTTCCAAGATACTCCTAATGGAAGTCAGTACATTGTCTCCTTAACTCTTAGAATGCTAGGTAATTTTTTAAAAATAGATTTTAATGTTGTCTGCTTTCCAAAACCTAAGATATCTGCTTAATTTTGATGAGGAAAGATACTCAGAGTAGCAAACAGGTTAGATCACAGGCCAGTTGCCAATTTACTTGGCGGCTGGCCTGGATCTAACCTGTTTGCATAAGCATGAAGTCGGTTCCAGCACTATAAGGGTTAAAACAAGATTTACTTTATTTTCTCCATTTTTCAGGTGAATTTTGTCCAGGAATGTCACCCAAATGGGGTGTTGGTGCACCAGTTCAAGATCAATGTACTAAGGACGATAAGAGACAGGGTGGTGGATGCGAGGGGTATGGACAACCACATTACAATCAAAGCCATTCAGATGTTAGTACTGGAAATGAAGCACAAGGTAGACATGAGTATAGGAAACCAAGAAGGGATAATTATGATCTGAGACCAAACACTGGGTATGGACAGCAAGATCGTGGTGTGACGATGGGAATGGGACGAGGAGCCTTGCCATCTTACCAATCTCCTGGAATGCATTCTTATTCTGGGAATGGAATGCAAAGGGATCCACGAGACAGGTCTCATTCGGGGGGTAGAAAGAGATCCAAATCAAGGTCTGCTGAGCGAATGAATGCAAACTATAGTTCTAACTATAGTTTTGATAACAGCTTCTCTCCTCAGAACTATCGTGGAAAACAGGTAATGTGACATCTTTCTTTTAATTCCATTTATAAATTATTTTTGTAAAACTCACGACATTTCGGCGTTTTTTTTGTTGGGTTTTGCTAGAAAACACACCTGTGTTAAAAGCAAAAGGATATTAATGCTATTGAAAACATCACATTTTGGCATGATTTTCTAACACTTCAGAAATAAAGACTCTAAAGTGCAAGGGCCTGTCTCACAAAGAAGTCTATGTCATACTTGGAAGTCTGACTTCTATGTTTGTGTGTAAGATGATCAAACACATTTTTTTTCATGGGTCTCACAAGGATTGTTGTAGTAAGTTTTAGCCTTCCATGGATGCAAAGATAAATCTATATTTAATACCAAGTGATAAGTAGAAGATCATACACTCAGGGTATGAATACTGAATGACGGGCCAAATCTCAAAATTTTTGGAGGCTGTCGTCGGTTTCTCTCTTTGTATCAACTCATAAGTCTTCAATGCATCTGTTGAATATTCATTCAATTAGGAAAAATACATTACTTTTCCTTTGCCACTCTTTTTTGGTATTTGGGTCATTTTATTAGAAAAAGACAGACTTGTGAGTATGGGTATGACCCATTTTAGTCATAGTCTACATTTGCTATTTTATCATGCCTGAAAATTCGATAAGCAATTATATTTATTGGAAATATTTATTCTTGTGGCTGCTTTATCAAGTGTAAGTTAACAAATTTGTGAGTCACTTTCCATGTATCTTCACACTAACCCTTACCCAAACAACAAATTTTCGACTGTCCCAAATTGAAAGAGTTTGTAGACGGCATTTCAAAATGTTAAGAAATTGGACAATAATCTTCTGATAGGGCAGAAAACATTGTGGGAAAAGGAAAAATTGCTTGTTACAAGCAATTTCTCATTTTCCCACAATGTTTTCTGAAGTCATCTGCAACAAAGTAGTCAAATGTCGTTATTGTTTGGGAAAGGGTTAAAATTGTGATAATATAAACCATGTGAAACATGCACTAGGGGTGGGCGTAATAGATAAATAGAAAGTGCTTTTTTCACACAGCTCATCTTTTTCTTTTACAGGATGATATTACTTTCTTATCTAGAACTCTGTCATCCATTTTGAGACATAATGCTGGAAAGTTCGGTTTGAAGCTCATGCCAGGTAGGTCATTTGTTCAGTTATAGAAGAGCTAATTTTTTTCTTATTTAACCCCTTCTTGATACATGAATCTTTTATTGCGCTTTCTGTAAAAAAGAAAAGAAGAAACATTGTGGCAAAATAAGAAAAGTGCATGATTAGCAAATTTTCTTTTCATCCTAATGAATTTTTCTTTTATGTGCTTGAACTGACTCAGCTTATGTGTATATATAGGTTAAATAACAGGCCAGCCGCCAAGTAATTTGGCGACTGGCCTGTGATTTAACCTGTTTACTTCTCTGAGTATCTTTCCACATCAAAATTGAGCAGATATTTAACCTTTTGGAAAGCAATCAACACAAAAATCTATTTTTAGAAAATAACCAACCATTCTAAGGGTTAAAGCCATTTTATTGTCACTAGCTAACCTGCCACTTTTGATTTGTACCAACCACAAAATCTCATTTGTTAAATGGTTGTGATAGACTAAAATAGAACTCCATATAACTTGTGACCATTCATACATCAAGACTATCTTTTTTAAGTCAACCCTGCACAGGCATTAGAAGAAAAGCTATTTAAAATAAGAGAATCTTGATACATAACACCAGTTTAATGCATGACTATCACTCTCAAGTTGTCATGTTTATTATTTATCTCTTACCTTCAATGCATTTGCTTCATACTAAATTGATTGTAATAAAGAATCACATAATTTTACATGTTTAGAAACTATAATAAACAAGATGGACAAGTTACTCATCACTTTAATTTTTCTCTTTTCTTCCTTTGGGTGTATTGGAGTCATTCTTTTTGCCTTGCTTGTCTGTTTGTTGGTCTATCAACTGGTTTGTCTGTGTCAGTCTTGATCCCTTTACTGGATTGTCTGTGTCAGTCTTGATCCCTTTACTGGATTGTCTGTGTCAGTCTTGATCCCTTTACTGGATTGTCTGTTTCAGCGTTGGTAGATCAACTGGTTTTTCTTTTTCAGTGTAAGTCAATCAACTGATTTGTCTGTTGTAGTATTGGTCGAATAACTGGTTTGTCTTGTTTGTCTGTTTCAGTAGTTGGTTGATCAACTTTTCGAAACCACGGCAGATTCACACTCTTTGAGTTAACTTCACTAATCTTGAACTCAGCCATTAAATGTTCAGTTGCATTTTTTACTTTCAAAGAGGCTATGGAGTTGTTGCTAGTCATATAAAACAACACCATTACAAATTGACTGCATCATTATTACATTCAATGTTGGTCTTATGTTACTTTTGGTTTCTAACAATGAGAAAATTTCATATACAAACCAGTCTCAATTGGTCATATTGACTTTATAAGTAGTTCAAACTGAAAGCATATTTGGAAGACGACAATTTTAAAGTATGAAAAATGACCTTTCTTCTGTGGCATTTGTAAAAGAGAAAAAGGAAAAATTTCTTGTTATTCGAATTTCTTCTGTTGCCACAGTGATTTCTTCATTTCAATACTGCAGTTTGTTTCAAGGAAATATTGATAAGAAATAAATCTGATTTATTTAGCTTTCTTTACTTTCCAGTGAGTATTATTGATTTTGATAAGATTTGATTAACTTGTTTTCCAAATGTATAAGATAATCATCTAGATAATACTATTGATCACTTTATCTTCCACAGGAGGATTCATTTATGTTGATGAAATACTACATAAAGTGAGGAAGTTATATGGGTATACTTTAGAAGATGTGAATTATGTCGTTGCAAGTAACGATAAACAGCGGTTCACCCTTGCTTTTGATAATGAACGCATGAAGATTAGGGCAAACCAAGGACATACCATGGAGGTAAGCTTCAACTTCATTTGTTAAGGTTTGGTTGAAAAGTGTTGAGAAAAATAGTAAATTGGCGACTGACTTGTGATCTAACCTGTTTGCTACACTGAGTATCTTTCCTCCTAAAAATGAAGCAGATATTAAACGTTTTGGAAAGCAGACCACACAAATATCTATTTTTAGAAAATTGCCCTGCATTCTAAGGTTTAATACCTCATTATCTTTATAGCAGAGGCCCAGATAAGAGCATTGAATATGGTCTTGTGCATGTTAATTCAAACAACACAAACATCCCATTCTTTTGGTAGTAATCAATAGAATCTATACAAGGAGATTTTATTGAGTACCCACAATGCAGAGTTTGAAGAAGGAATAATACAGTTTGTAAAGAAAGTAAGCTTATCCTGAATGAAACTGATAGTATTGTCCCAGTTTGTATACGCTGGTCTATGATCTTTCTGAAAACCTGGGTAATGTGGTCAGCTTAACAAAATGAAAGATAAAACAGAACATGTGCCATTTTAAAATCAAGTTTCATTTTATAAGAGTGTTTTCTGGATTAGAATTTGTATTTGCCAACTTCATTCAAGTAGTTCTAACTTAAAAGTGAAAATTAGAAATTAAAGGGGGGTAATTAATATAATATAAGTAACAAAATTGTTGATATTGATTTTGTAAATATAAATTCAAAATCAGACACATTTTGAAAAATGGCTCGGTGAATGCCTTTGAAATGATAGACATTTCATGAAATACACTTCAACTTATTCTTTAATCAAAGCAATCGCCAGTTTTCCATTACCAAGGTCTTGCCTTAAGGAATTTAGATATGTTCGTTTTATTTGATAATTGTTATTTGAATGATTATGTGTTCTCACATAAGAGCGTATATAGACAAGGGATGTATACAAATGGCAGATTCGTTATCTGGATATTTTTTACAAATGATTCCCATACATGTCAGATATCTGTATGGATTATTACAAATATATGGAAGAATGACCTGTCTGCATCAGGGTGGTTATCTGCCACATAACAATGATTACTCAATTATCATTAGATAGGGCATAATTCATAATTAATCTGAGGGACAAATTAAGTTTGACAATTCTATTTGTAAACTGAGTATCATTGTTTTTTATTTATAAACCTGATGATTGAACCTTATTTTTTTATGGAAACTCGTCACCATGATTATCTCATTCAAAACGAGGCATATTATGCTTGATTGTGTTGTCCTAAAAATCATGTAATTTCATTGGTTGCATATAAGTAATATTGGTTGCCAATAATGGATCATTTAGCAATTGTTAGACAAATATGTTCTATGTCACAACACCAGTTACAAGCCCTATTAATCAATTGGATTTGTTACTTTATCATTCACAATTCAAACTATCAGTCATTCCCCCAGGAGAAGAACATGGTTGGTTGTGTGACTTAAGATAGTTATTGTACGCACAACTAGCAT
This sequence comes from Cerastoderma edule, assembly GCA_947846245.1. Lineage (NCBI taxonomy): Eukaryota > Metazoa > Mollusca > Bivalvia > Cardiida > Cardiidae > Cerastoderma > Cerastoderma edule. The sequence goes on from OX401404.1 coordinate 37,875,084, forward strand.
GATAATCACCTCAACTCCATGAATCTTTCAGTATTATTCAAACACATCAAAGGATAATGGGGTACCAATTATTGTATCCCAATACCTTGGTATATCCCAAGGTATCACACTGAAAAAAGATGAGGGCCAACATATGGCATGATGTATATTTTAAGGAAATGACTGTTTTGTTTTGGATTTGAGCGGGCAAAAAAGGGAGAAAAGAAATTACAATAAATCTTGCCTTTATGGTCGCATACGCTAAGTTAATTTTGACTAATGTGACCATTTTGTCTTCACACAAACTTTATACAGTCTTAGCCCATGTTTTATTTTACATTATAATAGACTGTTTAACTGTGTTTAAAAGAAATTTAATGTTATATTCAGGAAACAACATTAACATTTAGACATACTTATTTAAAAAGCCTAACAACAAACGTTGGAACAGTTGATTTACAAATATCAATGAGATTGTGACAAAAAAGGTTGTTCATTGTGTGCAAAGTCTTTTCAGTCTCTCATCACTTCAATTATCTTTTAACTGAATATGTACCATAAATATTACGAAAAGAAACAAAAAACATGCTGTCTATGTAAAGTACAATCTAATTCTATAAGCCATAATTGTTTGTATATCTACGAAATATGAAGCCTTTCTCTATTTTGGCTAAGGAAACTGGTTTGCTGGTTTTTTTCTGGGTTAAGCCTTGAACTGCTTTCTTCACTAAAGCATCTACATTTTGCAGAGTTGGTCCATTGATGCACACATTACTGTCTTATCCGACATTTTTATGCAATTTCCAACAGTATCAAAGTTTTATTGTTGAAATAAGTAAAGCTATCAGGATGCCAGATCCAGTCAAAAGGTTTAAACTGTAACATATTCCTGAATGACAGCAACGAAAAACAAAGCAGACTAAGTCACAGAAAACATCACAGAAAATTGCATAGTTAACCGTAAAATCTCGCAAATCAAGGTGACAGAAAAACAAAACCAACTTTGCTCACTTCAAAAACTTCAATGTTCATCTCCACTTACGTGAAACAGGCCTAAAATCTCGTGAAACAGGCCTAAAATCTCGGATGTCTAGCTTGCTTTTCTTCACTTTGTCTGAAAGCGGACGCTTATTGTTGCAAATAGTAAAAAGTGTCTGGTACCCAATTAACCAAACACTTGGAGATGCCAAGCGTTTATTGATTTTGAAATCAGTTTGGGATAAATCGCAATGTCACGATCAGTTAACTGGTTCCTCGCTGTCTACTAGCTCCACTATGTTCGATAGATAAGACACTGGTAACCAGCCTAAACTAACGGATCGGTGATCGAAATTTACTGTCTTTTAATCGAAATATCTTATAAATTTTTCGGCCAATTTTTACAAATTAAAAAGGAAGTTGGGGGAATTCAATAGCCCAAAACGAAATCCACTAGTCTCGGGCTATCAGGCTAGTGTGAATTTTGCACACTGGTTTAATTATCATGCTCCCAATAAATGCTGATTGTCAAACAAATGCCCCCAAGCAATTTCTGACCAACTATATATTTTTCAAAATTGATTTGGAGTTCAACACTATTTTCAACTGTATTCTAGTCACATTTCAGTGACCAGTACATCTATCCGTGTTTCTGATATTTCAAAGCCTCTGACTGCCTTTCCACTTGAACATTATTGATCAGAGGTAATAGATGAAAAGGATGCCATTGACTTTATATAATATCAGATGAATATTAGCCAAGGGGTGTCTTCAACTGGGGCTCCTTCAACTGTATCATTGAATCCCTTTTCATCCATGTTACAGACTGGGTCTTTGAGGCTTACTTTAAGGTAAATCTATTGAGGACCAATAGCAAAACTCTTTGTTCAAACCAAAGGTGTTGCTGACCACCGTTGTTGTGTATATGTTTATTAGTAAATACTGAATGTATGTACCAATCACAACTCCTCTTTACTATCTATGTAGGTAGAAGACTTGGACTTACAGCCTATAACCAGTGCTGATGATTACCCGACTGTGATCCATGGTACCTACATGGAGGCCTGGGAGAAGATAAAGAAGACAGTATGTGTTTTACCATTTTGCTTTGCAGAAAGATTTCTCATTCTCCTTTAAGATTGTTGTTAAGTTTTAAGGTAGAATACCATTAAATCCATCATTTTCATCGCCGTACTTCGGTCCTTATCGGTCTATTCTTATCGGTATACATTGATCTGGGCCGGAATTATTAGGTTTAATATTTGGTTAAATAGTTATGGCCCCGACTTAAGTATTCCAACAAGTATTTCAACAAGAGAATGAGTTTCAAAATGACAGATTATGGGTATTCTACCTTAACTCTTGTCTTGTTTTGTAGCAGACAGCATCCACCTTGATAATCAAACTGACTTCAAGTTTTATAGAAAATTATCATGAATACTTGATTAGTTATAACTGACAAAAGTATTACCAACCAAGGAGAATTTGCTCATATTTGTATGAATCTAAAGAAAGTAGGTAATATTCCTTCATTTTAAGATTAATTACACAGAAGTTTTATCACAATTATTTCTAACCTATCTTGTCCTGGTGATAGGGAAACGTTTGGTGTATTCATGTTACTCTGCCTGTCAGTGCTGTGAGGGAGCTTCTTCCATCTATGAGGAGACAAGAAGTGCAATACAACCCCCTCTTCCCCCCAAAAAACATGTTTTTCGCCCCCTCCCCCCCAAAAAAGAAAACATCACTTAACCCATTACCAAACAATAACACTTTATTGTAGACGACTCTGGAAAACATTGTGGGAAATGGAGAAGTTGCTGGTTACGAGTAATTTCTCCTTTTCCCTCAAGTTTTTCTGTCCTATCAAAAGATTAAGTTCCGATTTCATTACAATTTGAAATGTCATCTGAAAACTCTTTCAATTTGGGACAGCCAAAAGTTTAGGGTATAGTAAAGGGTTAAAGAACCACCTAAAGGTAATTTGGCATAGTCATATTTTGGACTAATAAGTTAACCTGTTCTCTTCTATGAGAAATTGTGGCTGGCTAAATTTAGAAGCAATAAGAGCTGACAGAATTTGGCATGAAAAAAACCAAACCATCATCATTTCCTTATGTAATTGAATAGAAACAATTGTAATAAAGTAAAAATTAATTTGTTTCATCTTGTCACAGTGGTTTATAATGTTTCCTTTATCAGATGCAGCAAAAAAGGGTACTTTGGTACACTAGAAACACAAATTACAACTTCACATTTTATGTTATATTGTAGTCAAAATCAAGTCACTTGAAGGTAGTGATTGGCTATGATTCAAAACCATTGCTACATTTTTTCAAAGGCCCTACATGTTCCATTTGAAATAAATGTATTCATTGATATTTACAGGGACTAAACCGAATGAAAAGAAATCACATTCACTTTGCCCCTGGTACTCCTGGTGCAAACGGTGTCATCAGTGGTGTGTATTAACTGTTCTTTCTATAATATCATATTATGTAACTATGTTTCTTTTAGCACCTGGCAGGTGTGTCTCTAAGCTATATATTGTTGTGTATTTCTCTAAGCTCCTGTCATATTATATTTGTGCATGTGTGTTTCTCTAAGCTCCTGTCATATTATATTTGTTAATGTGTGTTTCTCTTAGCTCCTATCATATTATATATGTTCATGTGTGTTTCTCTAAGCTCCTGTCATGTTATATTTGTTTATGTGTGTTTCTCTAAGCTTCTCTTAGATTATATATGTTGCTGTGTGTTTCTCTAAGCTCCTGTCAATTATATATGTTCATGTGTGTTTCTCTAAGCTCCTGTCATATATTTGTTCATGTGTGTCTTCTAAGCTTCTCTCAGATTATATTTGTGCATGTGTGTTTCTCTAAGCTCCTGTCATATTATATTTGTTCGTGTGTGTTTCTCTAAGCTTCTCTCAGATTATATTTGTTCATGTTTGTTTCTCTAAGCTTCTGGCCTACAGTTTTAGGTTTATTTCAAAACTTTTTAGATCAAGAAAATGGAAATATTATGAAAAGTACTGTTTTAGCCCAAAAGTTCCTTTCTTCATACTTCACATACTTAACCCTTTCCCAAACAATAACGAAATTTGACCACTTGGTTGCAGACAAAATTTAGGGCAAAAATGTCAAAATGACAGTACCATCTTCAAGGGTAATAAAATAATTTCTGTAAGGTTTATAAACACAGAAAACATGAATTTGTATATTCAATACTTTATAATTCAATGTTATATTAAATCATAATATTCTAATTAATTTTTGCAATCTAAATCAGTTTTTCAAACAACTAAAATTGATATGTATGTTACAAAAAATGAAGATATTAAAAAATTTCTTTCATAGATTTTTTTTTATTTTTCAGTATGTGAAGTAGAATTTGATCTTGAAATAAAAAATGCAAAAAACCACCTATGTTGACGATTAGTTTTTTCTGTAAAATGACAATTTCAATGGTAACCGTATTTGGAAAACATTATGAAAATGACTAAAATAACTTGAAACTTGAAAAATAGAAGCTCGGGAGCTTAAAATGCATGAGAAATATGAAATAATGTAAATCTAATTGTTTTCAGGATAATATGATTATTCTTTGAAAAACAATGCATACAGTAAATTTCATCCAAATTAAAATGTTTATCTGACTACAATACAAGTATCTCTTCGGTAACAGATTGGTTCATCTGCGCAGAAAAAACGTCCTTAACTGCTGACATATTATATAATTGGCACCCTTATTCCGCAAAAAACGATCATATTAAGAACAAGTCTGATGCGTTAATGTACTTGTTAGATTGTGAGAAACCAAAGAGTTTTAATGTGTAAAGTATGTCAATATTCAAAATTTGCTTACCAAGATGACACAACTCATCTTTCAACATTGAACAAATTTATTGGACATCAGGGGAATCATCAAAGGGAGTTTCGGAGAGTTTTAAACAAACAGACCCCAATTACTGTTTACCTTACCTTTCGATCAGACAATTTCTAATTTGATTATTGAAACTAAGAATGCAGAAACATTAAGTTTATGCTTAATGTTATCTCAAATAAAATGTTTATTTTGATATTATCACAAAAAGCATAATGTATGGTTAGATGCATAAAACATTTTAATGATAAAATGATTTTTCTCAGGGGGTTGTGGGCTTGAAGAGGTATGAAGGGTTTTAGGTCGACTCTTGGACCAATTGGAATTTGGAGATTTCCTGATCCCTGCATCTGGCATACTCCATATGTTGTTGTATTTATCTGAAGAAATAGTATTTCTGCTATTTGAATATAAACTACATTTACAATAACATTATTGAGAATGATTTCTCCATGTTCCAAAGTTTGAAGATGCAAAAGATTCATCAAACAGTCTATCATTGGGTGTAAAAATAAAAGAGCATTACCCTATGGTATGATAAGTTAATATGAATTGTCATTCAAATGCGTTATGATGTTTTTGTTCTTAATTTGCTCTTTTTTTAATTTCATCAGCAAGGGAAAAGTAATTAACAAGTTTTTTTTAACAGGGCTTTAGACAAATCTTTTCAACAAATCAAAACTTTCCAATATTGTTGAAATTAAGATCCATGTAAAATCATTGATGACTCATTTCAGGTATGAGATCAAGCTGTGAAGTGATGATTTATTTGGATTTAGAGAAAGCACTTAAAGGTAATATATTTAGTCTGTTTAATATAGGTACAAAGTAATTATTACCTCATTTATTATTTCATTTCTAGGGATTTTTTTTACCTGAAGAATGTAAAAATATGACAAATGTTAACAGATTATTTTTTTGACAAAGTAAGTTTTATTTTGGAGATAAAATCAAAGTTCATGCTCAAATTGCTATGTTCTTTTTCTTGATATAGGTGTTGTTTTAGTCCACCAGCAGTCAAATGGCTGATAATTAGACCAAAGAAGACTCAAAATATGAATATTGAGAGAATTTGTTTACTACACTGTTTTAAGAGATTTAGGTATGACTTTAGGTTTTGCAACATTTGCAAGGTGTAACGATTGCCTTTGTCAGATCAGTTGCATTTATAATGCAGTAGGCATAAGTGACTATAATGCATCGAAACACATGTTCTAATCTTGTCTTAATACAATACCCATGATCTTCAATTTTCAAAGTCGGATTACTTTGGTTGTTCTTGATAATGACCTAAGTATTTTTCAGATCAGAATTAGTTTCTAACTTAAGCTTCATATTACATATTAATGGAACCTTGGCCGAGGCAATTTGTATTGGTAGACTACCAAAGAAATATGAATTAATCAAGTGTGAATGAGAAGTGTTTAAAATGACATTTGACCCAAAACATAACTATTCCATCTGAATTCTTATATTAAAGATGATTGAGGTTTTAATTATACTATAGTTTGTGTAAACAATTCGTTTCATTTTAAGTTTGTTAGACAACATTCTGCCAAGGGGCCATTACTTGTGACAAGCAAATCTTTATGTACCACAATCTACTTGTAGATGTTTTTTTCTGTAGGATTTAAGAACATGATATTGAAGCAATTGGTAAAAACAATTTTTTAAAAGACCCATGTTGAAAGGAATATTAATGATGACAACTGCAATAATGTTAACATTTAGATAGAGAGAATAAATAGTTGTTTGTAATAAATCAGAAATGTTATTGGGCAAGGCATAGTTGGCCCAGTGGCGGCCTTAGATCTTGGGGTTGACAGGCTCGATCCCCAATGACACCTCTGGTTTCGAGGGATTGACCTTTGGCAAGTCACTTTGGGGCCCTAGCCTAGAAAAGGGGCCCGTTTCACTAAGCTGCGTAACTCTACGCAAATAATTTTCGCAAGTACACTGCAGACTCATTATACCGCGACTCGTTATACCGCGATACTCATTATAACGCGGGTCTCCTATGGCTCCCAAAATTTCAAGCACATTAGGGCTTAAACAATAGCCTTAATCTCCCCCTTTCTGCAAAATGACGCGGTCGCCATCCTCAATAGAAAGTCTACCTACAAATTGCACTCCGAAGGCGTGAAAATCAATAACTCCCTGGGTAATCCCCATTGTTTGTCACGGTCTTTTAAACAAAGCGCGTGGCCTTTATACGTACACAATCCGTGACCCGAGGGAAGATTTAAATCTATGTGTACATAGTGTTGATAAATTACATAATATCATTAGTTTGTACACGCTTATTCAGGGGAGTGTTTTACACCTAGTTTAAATGGTAAAGCATTAGGTACACATGCTGGGAGAACTGTCGATAAAATTTACTCACTCCTAACTTGGAGTTTAAATCTATAAATAGAACATGGGTTAACTGAATCCACCCTCCTTTTTCTGTAGTGTGTATTTAAACTGCACGTGCCTCTATCAATGATCCTTAACTTGAATCGTAATGAAACAAATAAAAAGGAATATATAGTTAAACATGTAAGTTTTGATTATGTTTTTTATTTGCTTTTCTTTTATTCACAATAAATTCAATGATAAGTCCGTAACTAAACACAATCTTGAAATATGAATAGACTACTTCTTGAATCTTATTGTTTCTTAAGTGGTTATGGTCTGGCATAGTGCGTAAGGGACCCCGCGTTATATTTGTCAACCCCACTATTAACGCGGATCTAGCATCATGGCTCCCGACGACCGCGTTATAATGAGTCTGCAGTGTATAGGAGTTACGCAAAACTTAAGTTCTTGCGTAAAGCGTTTCACTAACATCAACCTAAGTTAACCATTTCTGCGATTTGCATACGTATGAAATTAAGCAATAAACCTTACCGGGACGTAAGGTTATTCAGCAATTTTACCGAATCGACAATCCCGATTACCGAAACCTTACGATGCCAACTGTTATGATAAATCCCTTTTCAATTATTGCTGGGTTTTCATTTACAAGTGAAAAGGAAAGAAAGAGAAAAAATGATAACAATGATGTTTGATCTTCTCATAAATAAGTTTGAATAATATTCGGCCGCTATTGCTAAGCGAGCAAATAGCGGGATTCCGTTGTTTTACCTGGGAAAAACACAAACGCGTAACTTCTAAAAGAACAAATAGATGTGTTTAATGTTTCTGTTTCCTTTAACTTTAAATCATCGAATTGGTAGTTGCAACTGACTTTCAATGTTGGCATCGTGGCTATTTTTCAATGTGTTTTAATAGGGAAGGGAACGATTAACTGTTTCATTAATGTATTAATCGGTCAATGATTAGTCGATTAATCGGTGAAAGAATGATGGTTTGTACATGTATACGTCGAAGCCTTTGTTCAGTATCAATGTTTTCAGTTGTTTACTTCGTGTGCGTGCAAAATTAATCATACATGCATACGATCAAAGGCAACGGTTCATTGGTTTGTGTAAAGCGAGAGTATAAGACAAAAATATAACAAAAATAAATGATCAAACACGGAAAAAACAGTTTGCATAATTTAATTACCTGTTGTCAAAGTTACCGGTTATCTGCAATAACAACACGCATGTCAAATATACACTGACTGCTTTAATGAAGAAGCGAAATTTGCGTGAGGTTATATTCGTCCAATTTGATCTCAAGGCACATTTCGAATCTAGTCACTAATACACGTAGAAATGGTGTTCTTGTTCAGGAAGATTATCTTGTCAACTAGAATTGGAGAAAGTCTGTTGCGTAGTTTGTTCACCAGGACACCAGCAGTTGAGAATACGCGTTTATTTAAATATTTAGTAGTTTCTCGAATGAGCATTAAAGAGTGAGGGAACATTTTCATTTTGTGATTATTTAAAGGTTTCAGAAACAATCGTTCGTAATTCTTAAAGACGTACAATTAAAACGTGTTAACAATTGGAGTATAGACCGGTGTAATAAAAAAGTTTTGCCGATTTGGTATTGCTATTGTTGGACACGGGGTGACAATTTGGATACTGTTTGACGCGTGAGCGCTAATTGGACATCAAATATAACGGATAACCCACCTTTCAGACTACAAGGTGTTATGATTGATCCTTACATTCCCTTTATTCGCACTTGTTAGCTATCTTTATTTGATTTCGAATTGATTAGTTTATTCAACCTTTAAAGTGAAAAAACGGCATTTCTGTTTTTTTATTTCCGATTAATCGATTAATAAAAATTAATCGATAGTCGGACGTTTAATCGATTAATTGATTAATCGATCCCAATCCTAGTTTTTAACGATATTCTGTTGATATTTTACAGCGCAACACCATAATACTGCATATTGTCCGAATACACCCTCCTTTCAAAATGTTAATTAAATCTATGAAATGACTGGCAATGTGGAAATAAGAAATTTGAAACCATTTGACTTACTTGGCCTTTGTTTTGATATTTCATTCCAAGGTCCAATCGGATAATCATTAACATGAGCAACCAGATCGGTTAAGTTACGGAAACTCGAAAATTCTGCTGAAATGCATCTTCACACTATTTTAGAAGAAATGATGATACTTTGGTTGATATAACCTGATTTTACACATATAACTACGCCTGTTGATGCGCCTTGACACACAACACAAGTTCATCCAATGAATCTTGATATATGTACATGGCAGTTTTACGATAATGCCACCACATGTATGTATGAGTCTGTTTAAAATTGTTCATCTGATGGATCTGTTTGGTTCTTAAAATGTGACTAGTTTCGCATAATTATGCCTCACTTTTAACCCATTACCAAACAAAAACGACATTTGACCAGTTTGTTACATATGACTCTGGAAAACGTCATAGGAAAAGAAGAAATGCTCTTAACGAGCAACTTCTACTTTTCCCACAATGTTTTCTGCCCTATCAATATTATTTTTTAATTTCATCACATTTTGAAATGTCATCTGCAAACTATTTCCCATACAAGGACAAGTTGAAAATGCAATGTTTTGATACTGTTTTCGGCGTTATGAGAATTTCCTCAACACTTCTCATTTCAAAACTCCCTGGAGCCAAATAAGTACAGTGTATTTTCTACCTTGAGCTCTCAGTCTGGTCTTTCCCAATCAACAAGACTACTGTGCTAAACTTCTTTAGACCTTGGGAAGGGCCAGCCTGGATTCAAATACACAACCTCCACACAGTAGGCAGACACATTAGTATATGAATGAAGACTTAGGGTTTGGAGGATACACGAGGGTCCACTCATTAGAAAAAACCTCTTTCAACAGGCTGGTTCATGTTGTTGGTGTACAGAATATAGTAACTTCATTAACATATAACACTGGGGCATCTTGTCGCTGCATAGATAACATTGATTATATAACAAAAACATTAACTATAGCTCTTTACCAAGAACCTTGAGATAAAAAAATGAAAAAGGTGACAAAAACATCAAATAAAAGAATATGTTTTATTCAATTGTAGGTTTACATTCCCTTTATGCTGCATATACCACTATATTTAATTTTGATTTTGATTATTGGCCTTACATATGACTTGTTAATCTTTTCTCAATCAATGAAAGACGAAATAGTTGAAATTGCTGCAGTCATGCTATTTATTGAAAAGGAAACATGTGTTCATAAGCATAAGAAAAATGTTCTAAAAAAGCTTTGTTACTGTGAATAAATAAATACATTATTTGCTTGATTCACATAGCAAAAAGGCATATTTACAGACAATCTACTACAGTAATAATTGACAATATTTAGGTATATCTAGAAATTACTGAGCTAAAATAACCTTTTATATCGAAATTTTGCAACTTGGAGGTATTCTAGACTATCTCCCAATTCAAATATTGTAAAAATGAAAATCAAAAGCATCAACTCCCAAAAAAGCGTGCTATATGAAAATATTTGACAATTCATGTTAAAATGTTTGAAACACTTAATCAGTTTCATCATATGTTTATTTATAACTGAAAGTTATTATTCTTTGCTAATCTCTTAGAATAATAAGTTGATTGTATAATTGACATGAACCTCTTGCAATGAAGTCAAACAGTCATTATAAAAAAAACAAGTAATAGTTATTCCTCTTCATGCGGTATCTTTGCTTTGATGTGGTATCTTCTCTGTTCACTGATAGTAGTCCTCAATCCATTTGATGAAACTATCTAAAATATAACAAATGGAAAGTTTAAAGGTTATTATTATGACAACAAGTTTGTATGTACTACAGCTGTTTGCCTGTGAAATGCAGCAAACAGGATTGAGGCCTTTATTGAAGAGACAATTGACATCTCTTGAGTCCAGCATCAATAATGCATACATTAAATACTTGTAATAAATGGTCAGTTAGGACACTATGCTCATTACATGCAAATTATCCTTGAGATTATTAGCTATCAATGACTAGAAACAAGGGAATTATCAATGAAATTTGATGTAGATATTTTTCTTCTTTATTTTTCTTTGAATTGTTGAAATACTACCATAGTTGGTATGTTAGTAGAATTGCACAGTCTGAGCATATGCCAATGTTTCTTTGGCATACTTATATTTCCTTAGAATACTCAGTGGGCACTACACAATAACCTACACAGTACCAGTAATACATAAAATCATGTTGGAATATAAAATAAATGTGTATGGAAAAAATGGTTTTAATTGCTATCATTGTAAATAGATGTAAGCTATGTAACTGGTCCCTGTATAATAAACACATGACAGAGATGTCATATAAACAATACTGTCAAAGATCTGTGTATTTAAGCATTGCTTGAATCATGATGAGTGGTTACTGACATGTATTTGTTATTAGATAAGATACTTTACCTGATGTGTTTTACTGTTGGTACTCCACTCCTATGTGTAAATTCCATACCATATCAACTGGAGCTTATCAAACAAATTTGCCACTTGTCTGAAAGAAAATGATATACTAATGCAATATTTCATCAACTTTGTTTTTAATTTTCCAAGAGAACACTGTCTTCAAAACCTCATCATCTACATAGTTTAGGCATTTTAAAAGTCAATTCATACTTACCGGTACTATATTTTTTCCCCTTTGTTACCTGAACCACATGATTTTTTTTGCCTTAACCCATTACCAAACAATAACGACATTTAACCACTTTGTTGCAGGCGATTCTGGAAAACATTGTGGGAAAAGGAGAAATTGCTCATAATGAGCAATTTCTTCTTTACCCACAATGTTTTCTGCCCTATTAGAAGATTGTTTGTCAATTTCATCACATTTGGAAATGTCATCTGCACACTCTTTCAATTTGGGGCAGTCGAAAATTTGGCATTTGGTAATGGGTTAATCATATATGAACATCCTGTCCTGTAAGTCACCTGGCAAATACATGACAAGAATTAAAGACGAATTTGGTGTTGTGTGAATCAGGTACCGGTATGCTTGTCTTATTTCAGATGGTCTCAAGTTTTTTGTCTCCTCAAACAAGGTGATATTGAGTCCTGGAGATGCCCATGGGATCATACATCCGCGATACTTCTCTGGAGCTAAGGATAGATCTAATGGTTGGTTTCCTTTACTTTCTTCAACCATTTACTTTATTTTGTACTCATTTAAACATGTTTGAAGCAAAATATTAATGATTTTATTTTGTCAAAGGAGGAAATATTGTAGCAGATCATTTCTCTTTATGCCGAAATATGTATAGACCTCTAACACATAAAGATCCTGTTCTATTCAACTTTAGCCTGCTTCTGTGGACAGTTTTGAAAGGTTTGCCTATGCAGATTAACAATTATTTCTTGGTCTTTTACATGATCTGTAAATAACCCTTTGCTCCATATAAACTTGTCCGTGCAACAGAAGGCTTTAGAAACAATTGTCATAAAAGTTAAGATTGCTCATGATGAGAAATTACTGTCTTTTTATCTTGTATAATGATTTTTTACACAATACCTAAAAGTAGATTGCAGTCAAAGACCCATTTGTTTTGGAAGTGCACGCCCATCGACTGCGAGTGTTACATTATGTTGTTACAAAGCATGGGTACTTATATACCACCAGAACCAGAAAGTTAATTGTAAACTCATGTAGTGTACACAATATTGCTATCATTGGTAAAAGTAGGTGAAATAAGTGAAAATACCAATGGCGCCGCAATCTTGTTCGGACATAAGATTGTAAACATTTGTCATGTGATTCACCTTGTCTGAATATGTTCACATAAAAATTAAAAGTTGTCTGCTTAATTTGAGAGAACAAAATTTAATCCCATCATAAGCAATTTATCCCATTGTCACTATATTTTCCAAAAGCATGGAAAAAAGGGTAAATTTTATTGAATCATGCATGGAAAAAAGGGTAAATTTTATTGAATCATGCAATAGGTTTTTGATCATCTCATTAGTGCGAATTATAATGAACATTTATTTGCTTTGTAGGATTCCGGCTTCCATTTGACTCTGAAATTGACACAAAACCTGTCAAAAAGAATAAGAACAACCGACAAAATAAAGACGGGAAAAGAAAGCAAGAACAGAAGGACAAAAGAAGTAAAGAGGACAAAGAACAAGACAAAGTCCAGCCAGCTGATGGAAACCCTCCTTCTAAGGCAGATGCTAAAGAACAAACCCATTCAACAAGTCATGGTCAGGTCCAAAGCACGAGTGTAGAAAAAGACGTTTCTGGAGATATTCCGGATCCAAGAGGTAGTGACGAGGTTGATGAAATGGAACCATGGGTTGAAGAGGCGGACTCAAAACGACTAAAGCTGGAGGAAAAAATCCCATCCGAGGATAAGCCATGTAACTCGGAAGCATTGAAGAGTATAGAGGATAACTACAGTGCTAAAGGTAGTAATAAATGTTAACAATGATGTTACTGCTTTCCTTGATGAACAAGTTCTTTTTGGTAACTTTTAAAGCTGCAAAGAAACAAAAGTGATGTACAATTTTCTCTTACTATATTGAGTTGAAAAGGATATAAGTGTTCGATTTTATTGGGCAAATGGTTTTCAATTATGTTTTTTATGCAGGAATTGTTCATGGATTGTTTATTGATTAAACGTCTTGCATGATTTAAAGTAAGATTTATCAAAGAAAGGGTAACAACTTTTATTAAAGGCTGAAAGGTAGAATATTGATATAAACAGTTGGTATTGTCAGCTTGCAATTTATAAAAGCATTTTCCTGGTTATTTCCCTTATATTCAAGTGTTTGTTTTCATGGATGATAGTGATTTCACCCAAAGGAAGTATTTGCTCCCTCATCAACACATAAAACAATAACATAGCATGAAACACCTATCTAATAGATGGGGAAATCAAAATTTACTTAGATAAAAGTATGAAAATCCTCCTTCAATATGTTTCCCTTAACCTTTCCTGCATATTAATATTTCAAGGTATCTGGAGAAGTGCCCTCCAAGAGAGGTGCCCCCTAATTTCAAGAAGGCAGAGAAGTGCCCTCCACTAAATCGGGAGGGTCGGATATCTGCCCCCTGTAAAAACAGTATGAAACATTGTCTTTTGTACAAGCGGAATAGCGCAATTTTGCATTTTGCAAATTAATCATAGAGGTTTCTTGAATATTATTTTAACGAAATACTAAAAGGGACTTTAAGAAACAGTGTGAGGGACTTTAAGAAACAGTTTGCATTTTGAGCGGAGTTAAACACCATCATATATTTAGGGGAACGGACTGATTTTAATAACTGAGTATGTACGTGTTACCTTTGATGAGAGCGGGCAACATTTTATCATAATATTATAATTAACCGTGGAGATCAGTAATATGGAAGAAAAGCAAACCAATTATTTTTTAAGTTTGTATAATTATGATTTCATGAAATTGACAACTCATGAATTTTGGCGCTCTTTGTCTGAACTGCAGGAAAAATGGAGGATAACATACAATTCAGTTGCAAAAACTTTATGAGCATATGATGAACATTGACGATTTTTGGTCACTGCACATGAGGAAAAACGTCTTGCAGAAGGGTATTCTTTAACCCTTTCCCAAACAACAAATTTTCAACTGTCCCAAATTGAAAGAGTTTGAAGACGACATTTCAAAATGTGATGAAATCTGAAAATAATCTTTTGATAGGCCAGAAAACATTGTTGGAAAAGAAAAAATTGCTTGTTACGCACAATTTCTCCTTTTCCAACATTGTTTTCTAATGTCGTCTGCAACAAAGTGGTCAAACGTCGTTATTGTTTGGGAAAGGATTAAGCGGAAATACCCCCAATGAGGGCTTGTTTGTGTCACCATTTTTGACGAGAGGGCACCTCTCCGGCCCCTAAAGTTTAGTAGGAGGGCAGTACTCCACCCAGTTAAAAATATTCGAGGGGGCACTTCTCTGGGAGGGCACTTATCTGTGATCCATATTTCAACACATTTGTATAGAACCAACTCATAAAGCAATTGCACAAATGAAACTTTATTAAAAACAAGCCATTTCTCGTTTTGTTGCTTTGCTTCCTACCTAATTTCCCAATGAAAACGTTTATTTATTTGATATGTACTTTATAGCTGTTTTCTTCTATTGCCAATTACAAATCCAATAAGAGCAGCTCAACTTTCTGCCAGCCTATGTATTCAGGTTAAAGTAAAAAAGGTAACAAAAATATTAACTCTTCCAAACTTTGGCAAATTTGTTTTTGGATCTTTCCTTATTCATTTATATTCTTAGATAGAGCAATGGCCTATATAGATTTGCATGCCATACTAATGTGGGAGTTGGGGACTTTTTGTTAATCTGCATCCAGCATGAACACTAGGTTTTAATTATGAAAGCTCATTTGAGAGCAGGGATCAGGAAATCTCTTAATCCCAATCAGTCTGAGAATCAGCCGAAAAGCGTTCGTACCTCTTCAACCTCTCTCTTCCCCCAAACCCCCAATAAAAAAATATTAATTATTAATTTCTTTCATGCATCTAACCATACATTATGCTTTATGTGACAAAATATACCTTTTAAACATAATTATGAAGTGTAGACTAAATTTTAGAACATTGCTACTTGGGGATTAATTGCATATCAAGACAACTCTACCTATATAGTAATCATGATGTCAATGATAACCAATTAGTAACACAGTTTTGCATGACTGTATTGTGTCTGTTTGCCCATTTAATTTAATAGCAAATTACTCAGAACAGAGATTGTTCAGGCATTACAGTGGTTAGACATCCAATTACATATTCAGTCAGTTATGCTGACATTTGATTGATATAATCTTTAAGTTTCTTTTGGTTAATCATACGAAGACAAATATGGACAAGTGCTAGGTAAAAAGCTTCAATTTTAATAACATTTGAAAAGGTTCTTACAGTTACTTTATGGTATAGTTTTAAACTGTATCCAAACTTTTTTCCCTCTGTATTTCTATGTTAATTGTAGTTTTTCACCCATTGGGTTTTGAAGGTTTTACTGTTTAATTGTTCCATAGCTTGTGAGTTATTGCATATATATTTAGTATTTTTGTCCATCTGTTTTTTCTTGATTATAACATGAAATATCTCTGATCCTTAAAGAAAACTGTTGACCTCTCATTGTTGCATTCATGTCAGTATAGGTAAATTGGTCAGGACCTTTAATATGAATTATTATGTTTTCAAAATGATAATAAATGATATTCTGGTTTACTCTAGTGTCTGTTATTTACATAAATACCAAATATTTGTAACACATACAGTAATGTTATAACAAATACTGCTGCACATTGAATAACCACTTAAACAAATCACTTAATTTAAAGAGTAGCAGCTGCTGTCAAATGAAAGACTTTCCTTTACATCTTTATGATATATGCATAACTTTTACCAAATATAGAAGGAAGCGAGTCATCTTCCTTAAAAACGTAGCATTTCACTGATTGAGATTTTAATCTCCTTAGAATAAAATGCCTTCCATGGAGAACATGGTGTCAAAGATACATTAGGTTAAAGAAAACTACATTATTGATATGCTTCTCATCTCCTTTCATAACCATGTAATAGAGGTACAGCACATTGATGTGGGAGATTTAGTAAACTGTTTAAACAGTTTATTTTGTTAAAAATGATCTTTTATTTCTAACCCGAGTAATAGTTGAAATGGATAAGAGTGCCTTGGACCCAGATAATGAAATGGATGAATACTCTCATCACATGACACTAGTAACATGCACCAGGGAGCAGCCATTTATAAACCAAGTTGTTTGATCAAAACACTGAAGGCTCTAAGCTTCCTATCACAATTATCAAAATTATAATGTAAACACACATTTTCTGCATCGTTTATTTGTAGATATTGAAAGTGGTCATTTATTTAATGATAAGGATTGTCTTTATCATCTTTTTGATGTTTATTACTCACACAGCACATTCTGTTGGATAGTCCCTTTAATGTTTCAAATTCTTCAACCATCAAATTCCTTCTTGTGAGCAGTCCAAACTGAAAACAACAGCAGACAACTATTAGAAAGTAAGCAGGTAACATTTCCATTGTGATATTTGGGAAGTTAAATGGCTAAAATTGCTGAATTCGGAAAGCAAAAAGCTGATATGACTTTGATTGTTGAACTGCATGATTTTTTGAAGAAATTCCCAATCGGGAAGGTGCCTTTTTATAGGCCCTTGTTATATAATGTGAAACAGTTCTGGGATTATCCAAATATCATAGATTTCATGAACATGTATTTCTTTTTGCTATTTTTTGTTGTCTACAAGAGGGAAAATGCTTTCTGAGTTATTGATTTGCTGAAGATGCATTTAAATACAAAGGAAAAGGAAAAAGGCAATACTTTGTCAACCATTTAACCCTTACTTTTTGAAATTTTACTTTAACACATTTGCTTCGGAAGTCTTTAGAAATCACTATGATTAAAAGGAAAAACTGCTCACATTGAGCAATATATTGTAATGTCACGATAGTTTATATCCCAGGGCTGTTTTTTCTACGAATTTTGGAAGAGACCAAGGCTTTTTGAATTTGGGAATTTTATTTGCCAAAATTGCTGAATTAGGAAAACCAAAAGCTGACATGACTTTGAATTCTTTTAGGAAAACTGAATGATTTTTTAAAGAAATTCCCAATTGGGAAGGTGCTTTTTATAGGCCCTTGTTATATAACATTGAAAAGTTCTAGTATTATCCAAATATCCTAGATTTCATGAACATTTCTTTTTGCTATTTTTTGTTGTCTTATGGAGGGTTAAGAAAGGGATCTTCTTCCATCCATCATGAGTCGCACATTAGAAAATAATTGGAAAACTATTGATGAAATTTAAAAATTTAGTGAAACAAATGAATAAGACATACTGTAATTGGTTGCTTTTGAATTCAATCTGGATCAGTGATTCAGATCCATAACAAGGAAAGATTTGAGTATATAACTCAATTGCCCATTGTTGTAGTCTATATTGTACACAGGTGTACCTTCCTGCTGTATAAAACAATTTTCTAAGATGTGGTTTTTGTTTTAGATTCAAAAAAAGAAGATGAAGAAGAAGTAACCATGGAGCCTGTTATGATAGATGATCCAGAAATATCCAAAGTTACAGTGAATGAACTCATTGATAGTAAACCCCCTTTCGTTGTTGTGATCCACTGTGGAGAAAATCTTGGTGATGAAAATGGCCGCCTTCATCGAATTGTGGTGGGGACAAGAACGGAATTGTATGTGTTTAACTTGGAAAAAAATACATCGTTGATGAATTACGGCCAACTTAAAGAACTGCTGATGAATAAGGAGATTACTAAAGTAAATATTTCTCATTCATTTTATTCATTTGACCATATTTGAATGCAAGGGGAAAAGTTGCTAATTCATTGTCACAATGTTTTGAAAGGATACCAAAGGTTTAAGTTGTTGAAGGAAATATCCCTCTTGTCTGTTCCAACCCGTATCAGATAGACCAAAACATCCACTCAGCAAACAAATTTACATTGCACTCGTGCATTAGCTCATTCAGCCCTGTTGAGGCCACATATCATCTCTCACAAATATTGTGTACCTTGACTAGACAGCTCAATTATTTTGTGAATAAAAAGGCTGTATAAACATATTTTTCATAGAATTCCTCCTAGAGGTTAAATATGATTGTCATGCTGTGTTCTGCGTTGTATTGCAATATTTAAATGGACCCTATATACTCTGTTTATCTACTTCTCTTGGTCAAAATAATTTGATGTGAATATTGCTTTTTATTTTTGAAGGGGCAATCTAATGTCGAAATTCCGAAGGATCCAAATAATGGTGGATCTAACAATATTCAGAATTTCTGATCTAAAGCATAAAATGGTCATTTGATATGCTGCTCATCTACCACTCTTTGATGACTGACCATATAAGGACATTGTGTATATTTCAGGTTTTCTGTGGAATACAGGCAATTTCATCAAGCCTTATAATGGAATATGATATTGTGATGAATGGCATACCAATTTGGGATATTGAGGTATTCAGATTTCGTTTTAGCTTTTAATAAGTAGTTTTCGCTAGTAGTGAGATTTAAAAAAAAATATGCAGAAGCTGGCTTAATTTGATAGTTGCATACTCTATAATATTCTGTCATGTTTCTGTTATTTTCTATTTCCTCACTGTGCTGTGTTAATCCATCAAATTGACCCAGACTGCTTTCCCACATGAGCGTTGAAACTCAGAGGTAAAGGATGAATAAACTGTCTTACAATGTCATAACTAAATCAGAAAAAATATGAAGAGAGTGTTTTACTACTGACTGGTGCATTTCGGGCTTTGTTTAAACTCATTTATTTTACATTGATTCTTACAAAAGCTTGAAGCTTATTAAATTCACCTTCGATGACTGCTTCCTGGATACTAAACCAGCACTCGCCCCCAATTGAGGGCTAGTCCCAGCAATTTTCACCTCCCCAAACTGGGATCGAACCAGGGACCATCAGTACAAGAGGCCAACCATCTACCTATGAATCTCATCTCTTGAATTGGAGACAATTTTGTTTCAAGTACAAAAAAAAATTATGTTAAAGGAGTCTATCAAATAGGGTCTAAATACATTCATAAATTAATTCTCATGACTTTTATGATAAGAACTCCATTCAGTAATATATTTGTACTCATCTCCTTTCATGTGCCTTTAATAAATAATTAAAAGTAGTCATTGAAAGAATATTTAATCAGGAAGCATCATTTTATCTAAGCATGTACAGTTTACTTGTGTAGATATGAAAAGGAATTTCTCACCTTTGATTAAAATACATATTAATTCGCTTCAAACACACTTTAAAGAATTATTCATTTGAGTGATGTTTATAGAAATCGTTTTTTAACTTACAGATTTTCTCTCATCTGTGAACAAGCTCCTTTGATACTTTTTTTTATGTCTTTTACTAGATTCTACATGACAAACTGCCTGAAATGGACAAAGACACCATTAAAGAAATGGGCTTTCATAAAAAGTATTTCAAAAAGTGGGTAAAGAAAAGTGAGCAGCCAGGGACTCTTTCTGAAGAAGATATGGAGGAATTGAAACATCAAGCAGCATTAATGATGAAGATGTTCCCTATCTTTCAAAAACAGTCAGTTTTCTATTTTTGTTATTCTGCTCTAAGGATTGCTATAATACTCACACAGGCGTTGGCATCACACCTTTGTACATGCAAGGGGGTATCTCAACAACGCCCATGGAATGGGCTGATACTTCAAACATGTATTCAGTATCATCATGTACTCTTTGGCCAAGTTCTATAACTTTTGTTTTGAAAATTAAGCAAATTATGCCACCTTTTGTACTTAGAAAATCTTGGTTAAGTTTTTCCATGTAAGTTTGTATCACAACAATTCTGCCGTGCACAGATTGAAACTTTACATTTGTGACAGAAGGCATAATACAAGGTAACTGACAAATTTCATGAACTCTGATATTGATTTTAAGCAAATTATAGCTTTTTTGTACTTAAAAAATCTTGGTTAAGCTTTTACATGCAAGTTTATATCTCCTAACTACTGTACTGAATGGGTTGAAACTTTGCACACATATTCAATGTCATTATGTTAGGTCCCTGACCAAGGTCCATAACTCTTGTTTTCATTTTTAGCAAGTTATGCCCCCTTTTTGTACTTAGATAATCTTGGTTTTTACATGCAAGTTTCTATCTTAACAACTGCTGCAGTGATCAGACTAAAACTTTACATATGTGTTTGGGATCATAATCTTAGGTCACTGACAAAATTCCTAAACTCTGGTTTTTGTTTTGAGTAATTTATGGCCTTCTTTGTAATTAAAAACTCTGGTTTAAGTTTTGCTTCCGAGTTTGTTTCTCATAAACTACTATAGGGAGTTGATTGACACAAACACACATACTTAGGGTCATAATATAAGGTTACTTAAAGTACAATAATTCTGCTATTGATTTAAAGCAAATTATTCCAGTTCTGTTCTTAGAAAATCTTGGTTTAATTTTTAAGGGCATCCTCATATTTCAGAAACAAATTATATTTCACCGATCTACACTGATCTACATTCCTCTTTGACATAATCAAATACTAGTAGTGGAGCATGCTGTCTTATGGACAGCTTTTGTTTGATTTGTTAACACACCTCAATGCTCTTCACTGTTAAAGAGTTTTTTGCCCTTTACTGAACAATTCCTGGATTTTACACAACTACTGTAGATGACATTGAGTAAGGCAGGATCAAAATAAACTGATTGTGTGCATGTTTTTATTCTTTATAAGAAATGGGAAATGATCAAGGCTTATGTTTTAATCAGAATGTTCTTTCCATCTTTTTTTTTCTTAGTAGATTATTTATTCAGGATTGAGATCATGTGATATAATAAAATTTAATAAATTATTTTCCCTTATTCGCACACCTTTGACCTGTTCCCATATACATGTACATATACATGGTTTTCTCATTGGTACAAATTGAAAAGGAAAGCATAATGTTCTATAATAAACATACATATACCTTCCTGATTCTCATTCAAGAATTACATAATTGCATTTTATCTCGTGGAAAATTACACCAGGGAAATGTTATAGGAACAAAAACATTTTGAGGTTTCAAAACTAGCCATAATTGTAATATGACTAAACTTGTTAAACTTTAATGAAGCATAAGCTAGCATTAATACAAAAAAATCTGCATTGGACTTTCTGGAAGTGTAAATAATTGTTGGCTTGAAAGTAATAATTACTGACACTCTGCCTATAATTGCAGTGAAAATAACCTAACAAATGGAAGCACTATTGACAACAATACTGCTTCGATTCTCAGATAAAGATTTTCAAATTACACTAGTCGAAGAACATGCTACTCTAAAAGAATCCATTGCATTTTTTGTTTAAAATCCTTGTTAATACACTGTTAATTTTGTATTTCTATATTTGAAAAAATACACACACAAAAAAATAGTTCCTGCTTTGTGAAAAGGTGTCTGCAGAAAGATTTACTTGTTTGTAGTAAATGTATACATATTTTGTCATCTCAACATGAATTAAAATCAATTGTCTTGTTTTCAACACAACCATTGTGTCATAGTCCTGGTTAACGCTATATATGCTTATATATTGTTCAACTCTACTAACCAGTTGAGAGCTGTTGGGAAATTCATATATATTTAGCATCCTCATTTAAAACTTCTGCTGGTTTAGGTTGAGATCAACAAAAGTCAATATTTATTTTCAGGATGTCTGATTCAATAACAAAGGTCATGAGAAAGGAAACATATGAGAGAGCCATACCAATGAATCGAGATTTCGTGTGTGAAAAGGTACAGAAACTCAAGCTTGAAATGAAAGAAAAAGAAAAGAAAGGCAAGGGGGAAACAAAGAAAGAAGAACAAGCATCAAGTAAAGGAAAAGGTGCTTCCAAAGCAACTGTTGGAAAGAGACAGAAAAAGAACAAGAAATGATTGTTATAGGGTCAATAAATCCTATATCCATGTTGGTCAACAAGAAAAGGCTGTTCTATTTGTCATATTGAATTTTGAATGAAGAGCTGAATGATCCATTTTACATTTTCATTTGAAAACTTCAGAAGCTTGGGGAAGTGACAAAGTTAGTTTAGATATGTTTGACCATTATCCCCCTTTGGTCTTTTATAACAGTTTTTTCATGTATTTGTGATGAGAGTTTTTATCCATGGCCCATCCATTATTCAAAACTTTGATGATGCCTATTGATATGATTAGTTACACCAGAGATATAGATGTCTCTGGTTTCACAGTTCACAGCTGATCAAGATTACTCATGTGGGGAAGTAGGCGGTGGCATTGCTTAAATACTGGTGAAGAAATACCATCTTCTACACAGAGGAACATTGTTATATGCAAATTTTCTTTACAAGAAAAAAGTTTCAACATCTGCTTCCTTTTAACCTCAAAAGTCTGACGTAAAACATCATAATTAAGCTATAGTTCTAACCCACCTGAAAGATGTTATTTATTATGAGCAGTGTTTCCTTGTCTCATGATGAATAAGTTCTCCTTTTGTCACTAGGTTTCATCATGTTATCTTTAAAAAGTTTAGGTGTGGGTTTATATAATACATGTTTAAGCTGAAGCAGAAGTTTCCACTTTTGTTACAAAAAAATGAACTAATTTTTCTTTTGTTGTGATTTCTCTATGAATGAAAATTATTTGATATTCATATGTTGAATTTCTATTTTGTTATTTTCTTTGTGTACATGTAAACATATAGAACACAGTGTTAGTAGAATATGCTAAATAAGAATTGCACTTTGTCACATATTGTTGTCTTCAAAATGATTTGCAGTACACTTCAGTTGTAAATGAACCATATGAAACTAACATTTGTAAAACTGCTCAATTAGCTCATGAATATGTAAATTATTATGACAAAAGGCCAATTTAACTATCAGGAGCAAAATTTATTGTTTAAGATGACTTTTAACAATTCTTGGGTACTGTTTTACTAAACAGTTTATGCTTAAGATTTCCTTAAGTCTAAAACAACAATTCCTCTTTTATCAATATTTGGCTAAGCAATATTGCAAAGTAACACATCATTGGAATCGTCTCTCCGAGACGCTTCCAATGACGTGTCACATTGCAATATTGTACTTTCATTGAAGATACTATCCATGTTTATCAATTATGACTTACGCAAATATTTTACGTAAGTTGTTTAGTAAAACGGTAACCTGATCTTAAAGCCTTTGAAGTCTCGTGTTCAAGGACATACAAGTAGCTTGTTTTCAATTAAGAGATCCAAATGTATTGTCTTGAATGAACAATTATCAGATGCAAGGGCCGAAGGTACTACATTCATGTAGATATAACTATGTGTATATCCTTTTTCCATTTTATGTCACACATAAGACTCGATCTCAATTCTTGGGTTGTCATTTCAATCATTGGAATGGATGACAGACAAAGGTTGTTTTTATTTTCCGGAATTATCGTCATCTGCTTTTGCTTTCTTCTTGGACCATCCACAAAGACATAAATCTTGGAATATGTTAAAATGGATATATGTCCAGTCTCTTAACCCTTTCCCAAACAACAGATTTTTGACTGTCCCAAATTGAAAGAGTTTGCAGACGACATTTCAAAATGGAAACTGCAAAAGTACCTTTTGATAGGGCAGAAAACATTGTGGGAAATGGAGAAATTGCTCGTTATGAGCAATTTTTTCTTTTCCTACATTGTTTTCCAAAGTCATCTGCAACAAAGTGGTTAAATGTCGTTATTGTTTGGGAAAGGGTTAATGTAATGTAATAGTTTTAATCAATGGTGGTTTGGTTTGTTCAATCATTTTCCTTATATAGGCTTGTTTTAATGCACTTGAAGTAAAAAAAATCAAGCAACATTTGAGTAAAAAGCTACATGACATATGCATTTTCTTCTTTTATCTGACTGCAATTGAAATAATATTGCAAAGAAAGTTATTTTTCTTACTAAGAAATATTGATTTCGGATGTTGCTTTTATTATTGACATGTAACAAACTCTAAATAATTGAATAAGTTAAAGAGACTCTCTCAGATATTTGTGCTTTGGGAATAATTAAATGTTTAAAATTTGATATTCACAATCCTTTCATTAAACCAAAGACCCTTTTCAATTTCTTTTCTTATAAATTGCTGAAACCCTGTGTTTTCGTAAATAAGCGTAAAGTAAGCCTACATGTCTGTATGTTCTTCTTTGTGAAAACCAGTCTATAAATAATCGGAGAAATTCTTTCTTGTGTGTGTTGCTATTGTCATGTGACAACTAAAAATAAAATTACAAAACAACAACATGGAATCCTCAACATCCAATGTAGAAAGTGTGATTAATTTTTATTTGCCATATCAACTTTCTTTGCCTTATTCAATATATTAATTTTTTTGCTATTTTGTTTATCTCCTCGCTCAACCCATCTTCGCGTGATGAAAATGATGTCTGCATCAATGGGCATGTGCGGTAAACATTTCCAAGGACCCATGTGATGATGGTATCGAAATATACCACCTCTTACTCAGAGTTTAGGTTGATGTTTACGAGCAATGTCTCCTTTTCCCACAATGTTTTCTAAAGTCCTCTGCAACAAAGTCGTCAAATGTCGTTATTGTTTGGAAAAGGGTTAAACTGTCTGCAATATCTGTGATTTTAATGTCCTTTTTCTTTTCTGTACAGTTATGATCAGATTTGAGAAGCTGTCAGTCATCTAGTTATGTTACTTTAGAAATCTTTGTTGTTATTTTTACCACAGTGTTGCGTAGCCGCCTCACTCTCTACATCATAGCAACAATCAATCAGGACAAGACGTAACCTCTGCATTACCGAGCCAACTCTTTAGCTCAGTGGTTATGTCTGGGACTGTCACCCGGGAGAACCGGGATCGAATCCCCACAGGGGGAACAAAATCCAAAGTGAATTTTTCTAGCTATGCTTCGTTGCGGACATTGTTCTTAAGATGGGGGCTCGTCCGGGATTGGCCATTGAGCCATTAATTCGTCTGAAATGGATTACAAGCCGAAATGGCTTACATGTCATCGTAAATGATGACTTCTATAAGAGGGGGTGTGTTACGTAGCCGCCTCACTCTCTACAGCATAGCAACAATCAATCAGGACAAGATGTAACCTCTGTGTTACTGAGCCGACTCTTTAGCTCAGTGGTTATGTCTTGGACTGTCACCCGGGAGAACCAAGATTGAATCCTCACAGGGGACATAAAATCCAAAGTGGATTTTTCTAGCTATGCTTCGTTGCGGACATTGTTCGTAAGAACAGAAAACAATTTATTTTAAAAATCTCAATCTCAGAGAGTCCTTTTAAATCATGTTCAATATGTCCATGACTTGTTGAAATACTTTTGTAAATCTTTTTAAGTAACCTAGTATTTTAACAAGCCATATAGGTTGTTCATTCTATGTATTTACTATCCATTGTTAATAATAAATCATGTTAAATATGATTGATTTGTTTTAAATGCTACTTTTGATGTT
Organism: Cerastoderma edule; assembly: GCA_947846245.1. Classification (NCBI taxonomy): domain Eukaryota; kingdom Metazoa; phylum Mollusca; class Bivalvia; order Cardiida; family Cardiidae; genus Cerastoderma; species Cerastoderma edule. The sequence goes on from OX401404.1 coordinate 37,901,320, forward strand.
CAATCAATTATGATGTTCTGTTTGCCGTTTTAACACATTTATTCTCATCCTGGTAGATCTATTTTTCTACTGTTCTTCTGAAGCTTGAATAATTTAACCATGATATAAAGTCTTGAAGAATTTAAGTCTTATGAGATACTCTTTCTTTAACGACCAAATAAAATGAACCTGCCAACAAAAATGAAATAAGCATAGTTTTCTTATCATAAAAATGATTAAAGTCGGAAAAAGAAGAAGTTTTATATAATGACAATTCCTTTTCCCAGCAGTAACACCTTAATAGGTCAAATACAATACACGAATAGTTTGGTGAAGGGGTATACGTGTTTTTTTTGTTTTTTTTTAAAAATGCATATCTTTTACGATAGTTTTGAACCATCAGTTAGTGATGTAGGGAGTTTTGTCTCATTCCCTTGTCCTTTACTGATGAAGTACCATAACCAGGGTTCAACGCAATACTATAGTAAGTGCTTCATAATTATAAATTATAACTATAGTCTTACATTGAGCCCTTGACATTAAGCCTTACAAGATTCCCTGGAAGGTGGTCTCTTAAGATTAAGATTTGACTTAAATATCAATGGCTCAGGGCAATCATTGTGTGTAATGAAATCAGTGGAAATGTTAAATATTGAATTGATTAAGGACTTTATCAATGAGCTGGTATTTAAGTCTTCAATGACATGTCTATAACCATGTTTTATAAAATTCATTTGTATAGATGTCCATACTTAGGGTGCAATGGAAGACTAGAGCAAGTTTTTCACTTTATGAAGGACTTACTTGAGTCTTGGACTGAACCCTCACTATGAAGTTTTTCTCATTTAAGCAAAATATGCAGAATGGGGTTTATATGCATACAATGCATAGATATCAGTGTAAATGGCCTGGTAGATCATTCTGAGGGCAAGTTGAGGCCCAAGGTTTGAGTTATTGTCTGGCTGCAGGTCCACTCGCCTTGAGAAAAAGTGATATGGGGAATGGTTAAAGGTAACAAAATGATAATAACGAAACTTCTAAAGCTATGACATTTATAGATAGATTCATGTTTTCCATGTAGAACATAAATAAAAGATAATCCATTCATGAACCTTCTGACTTTTTTGTCTCACCAAATGAATCACTTGTAGTTCAATAAGCTATGGTTGATCCGATTTTCCTGGACTTTGGAAAAAGATTGGGTGAGCAATTTCTCAATAACAATAACCTTCAAAGGTGCTTATTCACAGATGAGAAAATGGAAAAAATGTAAAGAAAGTGCAATAATACATTATGTTTTCTATACTCATTTAATTCTATGGAATAAAAAATCGCTATTGATAGCTAATTTTGATGGAAGAGAGCCATTATATCGTCAATATTGCAGCTGAAATGATGACAATTTCAAAACTTATGCATTGCTTTTGATCTTTATTTAACCATTAAATAGACATCCATTTCATTTTAGATCACTAACCAACTGTGCATAATTTTAGGGAGATCCAGTCTATTTATGTCACAGTAATTCCCAAACACTAAGTGTGTCTAGAATGGATTGAGAGCTAAATTGCTTGTATACACACTGAATTGACTGAATAAAAACCACCTTCATGCATATAATATAAAGGAATTGATATCCTGTGAAATATTGATTTTATTGCATGTATGCCCTTTACCAAACAAGAACAACACTTACTGTCAACCAGTTCATTGCAGAATACCCTGGAAAACATAGTGGGAATAGGAGAAATTCCTCGTAACGAGCTATTTCTCCTTTTCAAAGAATGTATTTTGCCCTACCAGAAGATTATCTTACAATTTCATCCCATTTTGAAATGTCGTTTGCAATCTCTTTCAATCTGGGACAGTTGAAGATTTGGCATTTGGTAACGGGGTAAAAACTACCAGTTTTTCTCCTCATTAACTTGTTTATAATTAAAACACATTTTCAACAATTTTCAGTTATTATTACTGCAATTCAAATTTTAATAAATATCACAGACGAATGATTATTTTCAATTTACAAGATAACAGCTGTGTGCGTGTTTTTGTTTTCATCAAAACAGAATTTTAATAAAATCCTTCATCAGGAACTGGTTCCAGTAGAAGTGAAATTGACTGATGTCTCTATAGAGTCAGGGGTACATCTAATAGTTGCAGATCATGTCATACTTTTTCTTTTTCCGATTTCTTTCGCAAGTTCATATTTACTTCGTTAGGAAGGTAGTTACAGGGATACAGCTCAATCTGAAAAACATGAAATAAGCGTCAGTTTGTGTTGTGAAGAAGTCCAGGTGGAGTATGTTAAGTTAAACCCTAAGAATAATGGGAAATTTAAAAAAAAAAAAAAGATTTTTGTCTGGTCTGCTTTCCAAAACCTTAAATATCTGCTTAATTTTGTTGAGGAAAGATACTCTGAGTGGCAAACAGGTTAGACCACAGGCCAGCTGCCAATAAGCATGAAGTCGTATCCAGCACTAAAAAGGGTCAAATTTATTTATTTTGCATTGATTGGGATGGAACCTTGTAGCTTATTTAATACACTCATGATGACTGCTTTCTGGATACTTAACCAGTTCTCGCTTTTATTTTTGGATAAGTCCCGGCAATTTTCACCTTGACTAACAGGGATTAAACCAAGGACAAGAGACTGTCGCTATACCACTGCATCAATGTCCAGGGTTGTCATTATTTTTTCGAAGTAAGAGGCCAACTTTTGATTTGAGGAGGCAAAAGAAGCAAACACCCAACAAAAATTAGGTGTTTCTCATGACCACCTATCATATTTCTTGTCATTTTAGCTACCGGTAACCAGAAAGTCATTTGAATCGGTCAACTTGGCCAGCAGCCGGCCGTTAATGATAACTCTGAATTTCGCCCACAAGTGGAGTCAATCGGGGATGGAAGTGTAACGAGTGTGCTTCAGAAATAGCATTCAATTCATCAACATTCATAGAGTAATATCTAATCAACACTAAAAGAATGCTTCATATTACATCTTTTTGCTCCATCTGAAGATCTCAGAAACCATTGTCACAAAAGACAAACTACTCAACCAGAATAAATTCTTCATTTATCACAAAAATGGTTTCCACCATCTATCTCAACCCTTTCCCAAACAATAATGACATTTGACCACTTTGTTGCAGACAAATTCAATCGGAACTACTTGCGTATTTCCGTGAGCTGTGAAATACACCTCTGATATAAGTGTAGGGTTACAATTTATCGGGTAAATCAGCCCCAGCATATACCACGTTTCCACAGGGTCTACATCAAGTAGTTCAATGTATATGGACGTGTTGGCCATCCTTTTTAATCATTTTTTATCAGTAACTCATAAGAAATGGCGAAATGATAAGAAATGACATATAAAGTTGTCCTAAATCGAATCAAACGACTTTTTAGATTTCACATTTAAGATCTATTTTTAAAACAAAAGTAAAGTGATGTCATTCTCGCGGGAAACAAAATGGGGTCATCCCTATTATTTCAGAGGTATTTTCATTGGATAAACCCATTGTGTTCAGATTGAGACAAATTTAAAAACATTGTGGGAAAAGGAGAAATTGATCATAACGAACAATTTTTCTTTTTTCAACAATGTTTTCTAACCAATCAGAAGATTATTTCACAATTTTTATCACATTTTGAAATACCGTCTGCAAACTCTTTCAATTTGGGATAGTCGAAAATTGGGCTTTTGGTAAAGGGTTAAAGACACTGATATTTTTCATATACCATCATTGTTGTTTGCTTCAGCTTTCCATATAGACCAATCAGAGATCATTTTTAAAAACTCCTGTCTTCAATCAAATGATCTCTACAGAAAATATATTCTTAGTTTTAAACTGATAATTTCTTATTGTTTCAAAATGCAATAGTAAACTCTTTATCCAAATTGCAATAGTAATCTCTTTTTATTTCCTCCAGTTAAAAATGGTGAAGAGGAGTGTCTAAGAAGTAAACTTTTCATCAATGAAGGCCCCCGCTTTCTAATAATCATGTGAATGAATGTGAGCTTGAATATCAAATCTATCAGAACCTAATGGAAAATTGCAAGCAAGCCATTCTTCCCATTTTATCGGTCACTTTATCATAAAGATTCCCAAACAAAATATGTAACATATTTTACTCCTATTTTACATGTACAGGTATATGGGTAACATCACCTACAGCTGAAGGGTAAAAAACCGCTGTGATAATAAAAGATATTGCTCCAGAAGAGCATATTCTATTATTGTACAGTAAAACTTCTTTGTGTCAAACTTCCAGCTGTCAAACTTTTCTCTGTGTCAAAGAAATTAAACGGTCCTGAAGCATTTGTTTATTATTTTAATACAAAGCAGCTTCTCTGTGTCGAATTCCCATTGTCAAATAATTCCCATTGTCAAACCATTTTTACCGGTCCCCACTTTCACTTAACCTGTATTTTCACACCCTATGTGTCGAAGGGTTTAATCAGGGTATTAAAAGCCAAATGGCTGATTACCTTATGAATGGATCGGAAGCTGTCGTATTGTTTTCACACAATTTATGGTCTGTTTGTTTGATCAATTACCAAATTCACAGGTATGTTTGTGGCGAGCTACATGTGCCAAATGAACAACCATTATTATTATATACAAAAAAAGGGCTGTTGGAAATAGAATGACTACCAATGACACAACCACCAGCTAAAGGAATTTGGATTTGCCTGGTGACCTGGTAGCCAACCCTGGGGATACCTGGCTTACTAACTTTCTAGTGTTTTTTAAAAAGCATTGAAAAAATCTCTCATCATTGCTGTTGAGAAAAAAATATGCTGAAGACTAAGTTCGCAGCTGATTTGGGAATTCCTCTCAACACTCTTTCAACATGGTTGAAAAAGACCAATGAAATAAATAAACAAAAAAACGTTCTGATTTGATTTACCATTGAAGCTACTGAATCAAATACGGCATGTCATATTTCCAGTTTTTTATTCTCAGTTATATTCTTACCTAATCCAAACATCTATGTGTCAAGGTCTCCTTGTGTTGAACTTTTTCGAGAGGTCCCTTCAATTTCGAGACAAAGAAGTTCTACTGTATACTAATTTTCAGAATTTTAAATAATTTTTCTAAAACCTTTTTTTTTCATTGTGCGGGGAAGAGGTAAACAGATAAGATGAAAAAACAGAATCTTATCTATCTGTTCCTACCTCTTGATTGTCAATGAAATGATTTCTTTGCATCTGTATGTTTGTTGGTGTCTCTTCTTTCTGAAACTGTATAAAGGCTGGACCACTGTACACACCAATATTTACATCCTGTAAAGATTCATACAGAAAATTTGATAATTTTATGTACATGTTCTTGAAAGCAAAGTTGATTAAAGTCCCATCAGAATAAATCCTCTTTGCTGGAAACGAGATAGTGGATGCTTTCTTTAGAGGGCTTTTTTATAACGCATGCATCAGAATGAATGGAATTTAATACTCGCAGACAGGAAAGGCCATTTAGCACATGGTGCATACAAAGATTTAAGAATGCATTGTAAGAAAAAGAGAAATTACTATTCACAAGCTGTTCCTTATCTTGTAAAGATAAACGTCAATTATAAGGTTTACCAATCCCATAAAATTTGTGCTATTGAATTGAATTACTTCTAGTCACATATTTCTATAGGATTCTTCTTGGCATCAATTTATGACACATTTGCAGCGAAAAACCTTTTGTAAACATCACAGAGCATAAGATAGTATTTAACCCATTACCAAACAAGTTTGTTGCAGACGACTCTGAAAAAAAAATTGTGGGAAAAGGAGAAAACACTCACAAATAAAATCAAAATACCTACTATATTCCGATAAACCTGCTCTACTGGACCATAGTTTTCAAAGTACGATTTTATCTCGGCTGAAAAAAATCAATGAACATGTGAAATAAAGGCAATTCTAACTCGGTAGTCTATATAGAAGTATGGTACAGCTTTAAAATAAAATCAAACATACATTATGCAAAATCTTATAAGTTACCGGCAGTAAAAAAAAAAGGGTACTGGTCAAGAAGATAAGAAATTGAAAAAGTGTCTTCATTCTTTGTTCATATGTTCCTCAAAAAAGGTATATAGAAACAAAGACCTAAATTAAAAATTTCTTAGATCTGTGATAAAGGTTAAGATTTTCTAAATCCTTTGACATTGCTACTAGACTAGACCTAATGGAATGCTGCAGGAAAGGGTTGCTGTAAAAGGGTGAAATAATTCTCATATTTACAAAGTGACTTTAATGTGCATTTAGGAATACCCGGTACCTTACCTTGGATGCATGTAGAAAGGGACATGTATCATGTCTTTTAGTAAACTCTTATTATCTATGGTCCTTGGTTTACAAACAGTGTTTTCTATCAGTTGTGGTGAAAATTTCATGCATAAAGGGGAAAAAGGGAAAATTTCTATGATTGGCAAGTAACAGTACAAAATCAAATTTAAACATTATTTTTCACCATACACATAGAGAAAAACATTCCATTTTTTTTTTTATAAACATGTTATGATCATGTTCAAAGTTCAACATTTCTTGATTAAAATTGAATAACACTTCCAAAGGGGGAATTTGGGGGTGAAATAATACTCTACTATTCTAGAGATGGGGGAATGGGGCCGCATAACGCTGAATATTTAATAAAAAAAAAAATCACTGATAAACAAAAACATTTGTCATAACCGTTTACCAAACAGCAAATTTTTGACTGTCTCAAATTGAAAGAGTTTGCAGATGACATTTCAAAATGTGATGACACTGAAAAGAAATTGTATAGGGCAGAAAACATTTTGGGAAAAGGAAAAATTGCTTGTTACAAGCAATTTGTCCTTTTCCAACAATGTTTTCTAAAGTCATCTGCAACAAAGTGGTCAAATGTCATTATTGTTAGGGAAAGTGCATACAATTTTATTCAAATTTTTATTTTCAACTTTTATAGACAGACCCTAGTCATAATAATTTGACGTGAAGATTTTTATTTCTGATGGGTCAATCTAACGTCGAAACATCGAACCATCCTTACAGTTTCGAACTTTACGAATTTTGATTTTCGGATCTTAACCACAAAAAGGCCCTTCTAAGTCAATTGATAAGACAAGATATGTAAATTAAACTTATTTAACACCAAATAATGGCATCAACTGCCGTTAAACAATTACCAAAAACATGCTTGATAGGTTTTCCTATTCCAGTGCGCATGTGCATTATCGGGAGCAAAAAAATGTCACCTAGTGTTTATTAAACCGTTCTTTCAAAGTTAATATGTAGAATACAGACATGTCAAGTACATGGATTGATTAAAAAATTATTAATTCACACCTGTAAATGTTGCGACAAAATTGCCCAATACAAAATTTTCTCAATATTTCCCCATTGCGTCAAATTAGTTTGACTAAGACAAACCCCCGTTTTAAAAAAGCCCTGATTTTGCACGACATAATCCTTAGCCTTGTACCGGAACATTATCAAAATAACATTACAATACCACGCAGTTCCCTGTTTTCAAAATATGAAACAATCGACAAATGTTAATGCTCCAAACTTCACTAATAAGGAATTTTAATAGTTTGACTTATCATCACAAGAACAATTGATATTTACCGGGGGATGTTCTGACAGCAAGTCTAGTTGCTGTCAAAACTTTGTTTCCCTTCATGGCTTTATACATAAACCCTACATTCATTCGTCCGGTAATACTCATTTCCCTTTTTGATGGACGTGACCTGAGATGAACGAAGTGGTCGATGTTAACGGAGGGCGAACCTAACTATTTGATAGAGTACTTGTTTTCAAAATAGTAAGATTCTATTTTAATTACTCATAACAAATGCACATCTTAGATGTTATTCCCAATGAAGTCAAACAAGTTCAATGTAGTTTATAATATTTTCAAATGTATTTAGGGACATAGATAGTATCATCTGTGTCCTTGATATATAGAGGATGAAAACGTTTTAATGAAAAACAATCTAACAGATTCGTTACACCTATAACGCTGTACTAAATAATCAAACTCGTCAAAAGTTCATAGCCGTATATACGACTTACCTACATATTTCTTACTGCTCCGGAATGACCACGATGTCTATAAAGTAATTAACGATAATCGTATATAACATTATCTTTTATAGTGAACGATTTTAAATTTAATATTTAAGCATAAATACAATAAAGAATTTTGGGTTTCTAGCTCACGTATAGGTATATTCGCATTCAAAATGTCGGAAATCTTGACGTCTGACTTATCTTTCGATGTAATTGACAGATTTAAACCGGTTTATAAAAAGTACAAACGCAGAGATCGCCCTTGTGATGTTACCAAAGTTATTGACTTTTCGAATATTGATACTTTAGACCTAAAAAAGGTTGGTTAATAGAGCAACCAATATGTTCTTTTATACTCGACGTATTTTCGTGCACTCGTACTCGTGGCATGTCATACCTTCATTGGGTTATGATGGATAATTTTTACAATGGCTTTAGCATTTTTTTTCTCATTAAAATCTCAAATTACCCATTATTTCATTGCCTATGCATCCCTACTAATTAGATAGGCCCTACCTATTGACAAAAAAACAATGCACTATCTTTGTAAAATGCAGTTTCAATACCAACTACAATGAATTGTTCTACACTTCTTTTTTTAGATTCATAGTTTTCTGTAAAGCCGTCGAGATATGTTTTAAACGAAGAATTTGGTACTAGGACCAGGCTTACTTAATCATATGTAGGGAATTATCGCTCTAAGTTGCGTTAGTAAATTAATGCAAAGAGTTGTCTACAGATACTGTTATTTCTACAATTACTTTATTTCGGATAATTTTATACATGAACACTAATCTGGATGTTTACAGAGCTATTCTACCGTGCATCTATTGATTGACAATTATGATCAAGTTACTTCTCCCATAAAGAAATATTTGAATGGACTTTTTAGCCTGAGGTATTTGGCCGCGAGTATACCCCGCACCTAGTGTGGGGTATACATGCGGACCAGGACCCAAGGCTCTTGTGATATTTCTATAGCTGCAAGTTGACTGTGTCTTCAAACCCTGCCAACTTGGTTTTGTCCCCAGTGGTCAGTTACATATTTTTCTTTAACAAAAACAAGACCAAAACAAGACAGGAGCTATGGTTTTTATTTTTCAAATAGAATTTGCCTTCATACTGATTTACTCTTAAATTATGTATATTTTCATTGTGTAGAATCGTCCAAACAATTATGTTTGTCAATATGTAGTAATGGGAAATGGAGGGATGCGTAGGATTACCCACGTTTCGCCCCAAATACATTTAGCCCCAACTGTTACGCCCCAATGTCATTTCGCCCCATTTTCATTTCGCCCCAAATGGAATTCATTTCGCCCCTAATAGAATTCATATCGCCCCAAATGAAAACCATTTCGCCCCAAAAGGATGTCATATCGCCCCAATTGATTGAATGTCATTTCGCCCCAACTTCTTTCAGTTTCACCCCATATTACAACATGGTTTCCAAAAAAAATAATTTAAAAGATATTTTCAAGATTGTAGATAAGAAGTACCTAACCTCAGATCAGGTGTTTGTTTAGGGAGATAAGGCCAGAATTAACAGCGTGCCCCACAGGAAGTAGGTGTTAATCGGGTATCGATTTGATCTAAGCTGTTTGCACAATGAAAACAGGTGTCAACAAGACAATACATCTTGCAATTTAGCTAGATATGTGTTAGATATTTGGGCAGGGTTTGGGAACAACGAACAAGATGCACTACACTATTGTTTAAAATATTTTATTCATACACAAATATGGTTCACTGGAGGACTGGACCTACTACTATCGACACTAACTGGAGCAACTCTGAACCGGAAACGTCTCCAGCGTCGTACTTGTCCCACAAGTCAAAGAACTTCTGCTGACGTTCGCGAACAGCACGGCGCTGGATCCGCTTCAGAGCCCCCTCTTCCACCATGACTTTCTGTAGTTTTAGCTTCGTGGCCTCCTCATACAGCAAGGGAACAATCTGGTAGAAGGCGGTGGCGTCTCCGGCACTGTGGTTGATTCGTCTGTGCCATCCCTCACAGTCGTTGTTCGTACGTGTTGGTCGTCGGAAAACGTTCCATGATGTAACTGGAAATATCGAGGAGTTTAACCAGTTGTCATCGACGTACTTCCTTAGCTCAAGCAGTCGCTCGTCTGTCAGGTTGCCGAATGTTGCGTGGAAGACCGGGGCGACCTCTTCCACGGGCAGGTAGGGAAGGGACATCAAAACATCAAATTTCGAAAACACAAATAACATTTTTTTACAAATTTGATTGGTCCAATTTATCCAACCTATGAGGGCTGTGTTCTTTCAAACAATTATTTCCAACACTTATTGCTAATTGTTAATTGCTAATTGCTAATTACCAATTACCATCACTTACATCCAATCAAGAGGTATAATCTCTCATCTATCAAAGAGATTAACCGATGTAGGTGTCATGTTTGATGCAAAGGTGTCATGTTTGATGCACACCCACTTACCTTAAACCAATACATAAAGAGAGAGGTGTGAAGGGCAAAATGGCTTAGAATGGTTGTTTTTAACGCACTTCTATACATCGAGCGGTGGCTAATTGGGTTTGCTTTGCCAGGTATTAAATATATCATTCAAACTGATTATCACAAACAAAATTAAAACACTTAAGCATAGTATGTGTCTGTAACGTATATTTGAAACCCACATTTATTGTGTGGATATTCAACCCAAATACATGCTATTTCATTTCGGAACCATGGGCGAAAAAGTACCATGTTAGTCTTTATCCTGTAATTGGGGCGAAATGACATCCATTCATCTGGGGCGAAATGACATCCATTCATTTGGGGCGAAATGACATCCAGTTGGGGCGAAATGAAATCCAGTTGGGGCGTAATGAAATCCAGTTGGGGCGTAATGAAAATGGGGCGAAATAACATTGGGGCGTAACGGTAAAATCGTGTTGGGGCTAAATGGTAATGGGGCGGAACGTCGTGTACCCGAAATGGAGAGATCATTTCAACGATATTTCTGTTACTCCACCGAATTTTTAGGAATGGTGAGGAAGGTGAAATGTAAAATCCGGAAATAATCTCCAAATCAAGTCTGTATATCGTTCTTGAGATCAGGTATGCATCAGTTTTAATGCCTTTGGATCATTGTACCGTTATGAAAAGGGTTTTTATCGAAAGAATTCAACACGATGATGTGCATATAGTTATTGGTCTTACAAGGTCCGTTACTTCCCAAAATGTGTTCTGAACTGAAATAGGTTGGTTATCACTTGCTGATAGACGGAAATACCGAAAACCAGTTTTGCCATACAAAATTCAAAATGGCCAAGCACCAAATCATTTATCACAAATATTCCCCTCAATTGCAGAGAACATAACATATTATCCATTACGAAATGCTAATGACATTTATTCATTGAACGACGAGCTTAACTAGTTGCTAACTCTTTTATCCCATCTTTTGTCGCTCGACCTACAAAATCAAATCAAAATGATCCCATCTCTTTTCATGTTTTAATTGCAATTCCTCGCTCAATAACCAAAGCACTATAGCATAGGTGAGTGGAGATTCTTGGTTACGCATGCTCAACTAGAAATAACTGAAGTAGTTTCCATGCAGATATTTCTGCAAACCATATTTCTGATAACATTAGTTGTGATTTTTGACTCTATGAAGTGGATGCAGAAAATCTCTTTATACGAACCAAATATCATACTCTAAGGTTGTCAATATTTCGCCTCTTTCATCCCTCTCAACTTGAATATACTATTAATTGGGAACCAATGTCTATGTTTGCAGTCAAACTATTAAAATCTTCCTATCGGTCTAGATTTTTTTATTTGCAAATATCCTGCTTTGATGAGCTTTCTAACCCACGAAACAAGTTGACAGACTATAATGTAGAATTTCAATTTGTAATTTGTTCTTTCCTTTCTTTCTTTCTATTTTTTTTATGTCTCCCCAAATTCATGGAATCAATGCATTGTTCTTTGGAATTAACAGAACATATATGTTACATAACTGATATGAGTGTTAATCAATTGAATATACTTTGTTTACAGTAACAAATCACTAAAACCTGAAATTGAAATAACCTATCAATCAATCTAGCAAATCTGAACTCAAAGGGTACTTCTAAAGTTACGGAAATGTCCGATTAGTTACGATTGAAAATTATAAAATTTCCGTGAATCCAATATCCTAGGCGCTTTTTTTGTTAAAACATGCGTCTATATCTTTATACCCGGTGACATCCAAGTCACTGTAATGTGTTCCTTCAAATCTCACACCAAACTCTCGCTAAAACGTGAGTGCAAAAATGCCGATTTCTTTTGAAAACATTTGTTTTGTTTGGTTTCTTATTCAACATCGAAAGAGTTTAATGTCCGGACACCCGTTGATTATTTGACAAAATAATTTATTTTATGTTCCTTATTTCGGACATATAGAAAATTGAACATTTCTAAAAGTTCGGACATGGTTTATTCAGTTTGTTGTGACATATGTGAGGTCAATAATAACGAAAAATCCCATATAAAGCATTACCAGTAAGTTTTTATATGACTCATATGTATGGCATAACCATGCAGTTTTCTGCAAACATTCGGCTTTGATATGACGCAGTTGGCAGTCCAAATAGAAAGTCTACCTACAATTGCACTCTGAAGGCGTGACAATCAAAAACTCCCATGCTTTTCCCCAAACCTAGTGCGTCCAACTGTATGCACACTTTTTAAACAAATATCACTAACACATGAAGTTTTAACTTCTTTGTTTCCATCATATGTATACACACACCTAGTTTAAATGGTAAAACATGCTGGGAGATCTATCAATAAAATTTACTCACTCCTTACTTGGAGTTTAAATCTATAAATAGAATATGGGTTACCGGTTACTGAATCAACTCCTCCTTTTTCTCTAGTGTGTATTTAAACTGCACATGCCTTTATCAATGATCCTTATCTTGAATCATTATGAAACAAATAAAAAGGAATATAAAGTTACACATGTATGTGTTGATTATGTCTTTTATTTGCTTTTCTTTTATTCACAAAATTCAGTGATAAGTCCGTAACTCAACACAATCGATATGAATACCTAGATATGAATAGACTACTTCTTGAATCTGATTGTATCTTAAGTGGTTATGGTCTGGCATATAGTGCGTAAAGGGACCCGGCGTTATATTTGTCAACCCCACAAACCTCTAATTGGTGTGATAATCGGGTACCGTTTATCAATTAGCGGCAACTTTCAACGCCTTAAAATGGAGATTGTCAAAACAAATTACCAATTAGCTAGGAGAGTAAACATGGATTGAAATGCTCAAACTATTTATGTTCGCTTAGTTTTAGTTTTATATTGATTATGCACAATCAAATGACATTAAAGCAATTATAATGTAACAACTCGCCACATTAACACCGCGCCACAAATGATATTGATTCACCACAAGCCACTTTATGATTTATCACCAGTTTTCACAAGTCAATCTAATTATGACCAATTAATAATTCACAGCCAGGTAATAAATTTGGTAAAATAAAAGGTATTCAAACTTTTAATCAACATCTATTTATCTAATAATTAAGGAAGTCAAACTTATTTGATGCAATCTAAAAATGTTGAGAATTTTTTGTATCAGGCAATATCTTCCGTCACTTCAAACTTTCAAACCTTACATTTAATGGAGGATCTTGCAATGACAATTTTGTCACAGTGGTTGAAGACCAAAATTTCAATTGTTATTGTAAATAAATAAATGACATAACTCACAGTTTCAAATTAATCCCTTTACAATCTATCCATACACGTAACTTGTTACTTTGTATGATCAGTTTAATTGACACAAACTTCCATTGCACATGGGCATGCGAGTGTAAAAAACCTAATCAGGGCTTTTTATCTATGAATTGGGAAAAGGCCAAAGCCTGTTGAATTTTGGAAATTTTATCGCTGAAATTATTGAATTGGGAAGCCAAAAAGCTGGTATGACTTTGAATTTTTAAGAAACTGCATGATTTTAAAAAGAATTCCCATTGAGCAGTAGCCTTTTAAAGGCCCTTGTTATATAACGTGAAAAGGCCCTGCTAATTAAAGTGTTTTTTGCTTGTTTAACAGCAATTGATGCCATTAGTTGGTGGTATGTAAGTTTATTTTACATATGTTGTCTTATTTATTGACTTTGAATGGCCATTTAGTGATTTGAATTTGAAAATCCGAATTAAAAAAGTCTTACAATATTTTGATCCTTAGAAATTTTGACGTTAGATTGCCACATCAGAAAATTAAAAGCAATCTTCACGACAAATTATTTTGACTAATAACTAAGGAACATGCTTTATAGTTAAATCACTTTCTTATTATGTAATCCTTACTGTACAATTCATTATATTAATGATTAAAGACACATCAAATCCATCGATAATTGGGATATTTTTCACACCTATATTGTACTTCTTTTAAGAACTATATACAAATAAAGTTTTTTTTTTAATAAACAAGGTACGACAATAAAAGAAAAATGTCCATTTTAAATAATGTTGAATAATTGATATCAACAACATAAGATAAGATACAATTGAATACTATATTTATAAATTGATGAATTGTTATGACCTTGTGGCGAATTGTTTGTGGCAAATCGTTATTGTGGCGAATCCTTACATAATATATTCAAAGCAATAGCATAGCTTTTTAAAAAGCATTTTTGATCTATCCCATGGTCTCGCAGCATGTATTTAAGATACATCGCTGCTTCAATTAATCTTATGTCATAGGGTAATTGTCAAGGAACAGATATGCCTGAGTAGTTACAATAAGATTCAATTCAACCTTCAAAATGCTTTTTGTGTTAAAAGCATCATCATGGGTCTATATTTTTTATCACTGTTCACATATATATAAGTATTTTTGTTTTGGAAATCAATATAAATTTGAGGACACACTATTGTAAAAGAAATAAAGATGAAGTAAAGTTGTGATTTAAAATACCTCTCTTATCTTGAATTCTATAAAATAAACCTTGTATTAATGAAACTGAAACAGTTTAGGGTCTTCCGCAGGCCTTTTTAAGCGCCTGAATTACAACCCAGCCGTCTGAATTGATCCCAATGTGCTAAAACATTTACCACAGCGCTTTAAATTTGTCCCAAAGCCAGTCAACTTGATTGTAAAATTGTTTGTTCCATTTGATTCGGTTTAAATACTGTTTTTATTTGTCTTTAATTCCATAGATATTCCTAAATATTCACCATTTAAGGATGCACATATAGAAAAACATCAACATGGGAAGGGAATACCCTCTCCTTTGTCGCAACCCTTCCCCCATGAAATACCCCAGCGCTTAAAAATTTCCTGGGGAAGATCTTGCAGTGCTGTTTAAATGAAACTGCTATCAGGGGTAGTCCGGTCACTTGATTTATTTCTGTCTGTCAAATGAAGATAAATTAAAAAAAAAAGTTCATTTCATATTAAGAAGTCTATTTGGAGTCTTGGACATAAACTTTTTTCTCTCTATGATGTAAATAATTAAAGGTCATTAGCCTATAGTAGCAAGAGGCTTTTAATGTAAAAATAAAGTAAAGATTATAATCAAATGAATAAACAACTCAAGATGGTTGAGCATAGATGTCTATCAAAGACATGAATATCATATAGTTTGATTTTATTGATATATTTTAAAAAACAGTACCCTTTTTAGGTATCAGAGTATCAACTTCAAGAACCAGATTCCTTGCCTGCGTTTCCTGGTCTGAAGCCTTTCAAAGAGTGGAGAGCCTTTGCTCTTAAAGAGTGTCCAGGTACCTAACAATGTGATAGATATTGCTTGCTGTAACAGTGTTTATGCTAGGCTGCGCAATTGCATGATTCCCCCAAATGTTATATGAATCCCTAGGTATTTGTAATTCAGCGCAGGACAAAGCCCCGCTAAATATCATTTCTTTAAATCTTTTGATAAACATTTCTGTTGCCAAAATTGACAAAGAAACATATGATTGAGATTGGGTATTGTTACCTCTTATGAATAATCAGGGATTTTTGTCCTTTTCATCCAATAAACCCATGACATAATTACAAATAAATTCCGGATTCGCATATTGATTTTCTATTGGTTAATCAACGAAGTTAAAACCCATGCTCTTTAAGCAAGATATTCTAGATTTGGATCTTCACTGTCTCTGCAGTAATATCTCTACCATTTAAGGTTAAAAGAAAACCTTTTTTAAAAAGATGAATTTTCTCATCACAAATGCATTGTTTAGTGAAAGATTGTTTTATATCTTCTCTTTCAGACTTGCCAATGTATATTTGGTTATGTGGATTATGAAATATCTTCTTTAGTCATGTATTTGTAGGTTTCATTGTGATCCCAAACCCATTCAAGGTAAAATATCAACGGTATTGGATCAAAAGATGCCTTCTGGATTTTGCCACCAAGCCAAATACTACTAATCTAGATGCACACATGAAGAGACCATCACAGATTTGGCATAGTTGTGTAGATGAAAACAATAAGTAGGTTTTACTAAATAACCTTTTATCAAATAAGCAATGTCTTATCCACTTTCTAGTAATATGCAGATGCAAAATATATTTTATTTGTCATTAGATTGAAAGGTCTTATTTTGGTGGATGTCAACAATTTCTGGAAGCATTTGAATTACTTGAATAATAAACAGTTTCCTCTATAAATTTCTGTACAGGGGAAAAGATACCAAAGGTGTATTTTAAAAAGGGTCACATATTATTGAAATTAGGTTCTAAACTTATATTTTTTATTTATGTTTGTTAAGTTGAATACAATTTTGAAGACAGACAAGTTATTTGTGGTTAACTCAATTTTACTTGTATACATATTTAAACAATTTAGGAAAATCTTAAATAAAGAAAAAGTTTTTAAAAAGGTTTTTTTCCTTTTGGATCAATGATGCCTTCCTGATATCACATTTTTCATAAACCTTCTGTACTGAATATTATTATTATCTTCTGTTGCTTTCAGTTTGTTTAATACGGTAAAACTAAAATGGTGTTTTCAAAATAAACTTCTACTCCAACAGTGATTAATGTGCATAAATGTTTGTTTTCAGGCCAGACTTGAGTAAAGAAAGTTTTCTTATGAAATTAAGATGGGCTACTCTTGGATACCAGTATGAATGGAATACAAAAGTTAGTATTGAATTTGGTTTCTTTCAAGAAATAACATGTTTTGCGGTTTTGAATTAGTGAATAAACAGACTGGGAAATCATGTGACGAATGTTTATGATCTTCTGTCTGAATATATATACACCTACATTGTGTACCCTGCATGAGTTAACCATCAACTTTCTGGTTTTGGCGGTATATGATAGCCGATGCTTCATAACGGCAAAAATCTCTTGGCAGGGGTTGTGCAGTCAAAGGGTGCGCATGTCCAAAATTATCAGTCTTCATCTACCATTTCTCTGTCGAGTAAAGGCTAGCTAGCTATTATACAGCATAGTTTATCATATATATTTTACAAAAGAACCATAAAGTAAACACATGCAGTGAAAAACACAAGAAATGATTGTGAAAAAGAGGAAAAATGTTTGTTACTTTTTACATTTGTTTTAAAGTTTTCTTCTCAATTTCAAACCAAAATCACAAGTCCTGACTTCTTGTACACATCATCCACTTTTCATGCTTAATCTCTTAATTTTGTAGCAATTTTTTTTTTTCTTCTTTTTTTTTCTGTAGCAAATGGTTAGTTAAGATCAGTCTCAAACAATGTATATGCTGATCTTTATTTTAAGGAGTACTTCTCGGACAGGATTCAAGCCTTTCCCGATGACTTGAAGCATATATGTAGTTACATTGCTGCCGCCCTGGGCTACAATGCATACTCATCAGAAGCTGGGATAGTGAATTACTACAGAATGGAGTCCACTTTAATGGGTCACACAGATGTTTCAGAGCTGGATAAAGCTGCACCTTTGATATCGTTTAGGTTTGTCTTTTTTTTGTATGGAGTTAAACCCATAACAAAACAATAACGACATTTGACCAGTTTGTTTCAGACGACTCTGGAAAACTTTGTGAGAAATGGAGAAATTGCTCATAATGAGCAATTTCTCCTTTTCCCACAATGTTTTATGCCCTATCAGAAGATGATTTTTACACTTTGAAATTTCGTCTGCAAACTCTTTCAATTTGGGACAGGCGAAAATTTGGCGTTTAGTAAAGGGTTTATGCAATATTATTAGTTTCTGTTATATGAAAGCTTTCCTTGGCTTCACCAGTTGTTGACTAGGGCTCTGAGGTGATTAACCAAAAGCGGAATGTTTGACTGTCTCAAATTGAAAGAGTTTGCAGACAACATTTCATAATGTGATGAAATTGGAAAATAATCTTCTAATAGAGCAGATAAAGACTGAGAATTGATGCAGTACCGATTTATTAACCCGTATAGTGCTGGAACTGACTTCATGTTTATGCAAACAGGTTAGATCCAGGTAAGCTGGTCTGTGATCCTACTTATTTGCTATGTTGAGTATCTTTCCTCATCAAAGTTACGCAGATATTTAATTTTTGGAAAGCAGACAACACAAAAATCTATTTTTAGAAAATTACACAGCACTCTGAGGGTTAAATAAGGCCACTGATCACATGATCATACTTTATGGTTGCTTTTAATGGCTGTTGCTCATCTGAATTTTCTCATCTGTAGCAGACTTGATGTTTGAAATGCAGGATTCTTTGGCAAACTTGTTTTAGTAAATGCATATATGCATAAATGACTTTACTGAAATATTAACAGTGTTTTAATCAAGGCTAGAGCATTTACTTGATTATTTCTTACATTTTGTAAAAAAAGCTGCTTTTGTTTTGCTCTATTTGAACAGAGTGACAGTAAAGTTTTACTTTATTTTAGAACTGAGTAGAAAAATTGCTTTGCTCATAGGAATGAGTATTGAACATTGATGGTAGAATAAAAAGAATATTGAAACAAAATAAGACTTACATGACAAATTGATTACATTCACGATCATGGTGCATATTTTGCATTAAGGAGGTGTTTAGAATTATCCGACTTATTTCTGACTTTGAGTAGATTGACTGTTATGTATAAATGTATTGTTCTGAGTTCAATGTTAACCTAGTCTATTTGCTGAATCTATCACCTAATATTTATCTTAATTATTATTTTATTGATACCTAACTAAACATTTGGTTAACCCTTTACCAAAAAACAAATTCTCGACTGTCCCTCATTGAAAGAGTTTGCAGACAACATTTCATAAGCGATGATATTAGAAAATAATCTTCTGATAGGGCAGAAAACATTGTGGGAAAAGGAGAAATTGCTTGCTACGTTCGCACAATGTTTTCTAAAGTAGTCTGCAACAAAGTGGTCAAATGTTGTTATTGTTTGGGAAAGGGTTAAATACATAAAATCAACATAATATGAGTAAATCAAGAGATAATGAGATTGTGTGATGCTGTGTTTGGCGCACATGTGGAAGGTTATATTGAAACTTTTGTATTGTGTCAAAGTACTTACAAAATGGATGACTAGAAATCACTTATTATACAATATAATATTGTTCTGTAAATCACTGTAACAATGTGATGTTTCGGTTTTTATGATATTCATTTCTTCTATTGGGATGTAGGACTGTTTCAAGTTGAAAACAACCGCAAACAATACTTTAAGATTTAACCCTTTCCCAAACAACAAATTTTCGACGGTCCCGAGTCCCAAATGCAGACGACATTTCAAAATGCGATGAAATTGGAAATAAATCTTTTGATAGGGCAGAAACATTGTGGGAAAAGGGAAGATTGCTCGTTACCAGCAATTTCTCCTTTTCCCACGTTTTCTAAAGTAGTCTGCAACAAAGTGGTCAAATGTCATTATTGTTTGGGAAAAGAGAAAAAGGAGAGAAAAGAAACATTTTTATATGGTAAAATGGGGAACAAATATTTTGACTGAATGAGTAATAACTGTTTTTCATTATGATTACTTTTTCCTAAACCCATTACCAAAAAATAATGACGTTCAACCACATTGTTGCAGACTTCTCTGGAAAACATTGTGGGAAAAGGATAAATTGCTTGTAACAAGCAATTTTTCGTTTTCTCACAATGTTTTCTTACTCTATCAGAAGATTATTCTCCAATTTCTTTATATTTTGAAATGTTGCAAAATTTCAATTTACTATTTTAGGACAGTCGAAAAATTTGGCGTTTGGTAAAGGGTGAAACAATGTATTATTCTCTGTTGCATGTATATGCAAATGAGTGAATATAAAGGAAATAGTGAAAGTATTTGTTATACTTTTTCAGTTTTTGTCAGTCATGTATTTTTATGCTATTTCAGTTTTTGTCAGTCATGTATTTTTATGCTATTTCAGTTTTTGTCAGTCATGTATTTTTATGCTATTTCAGTTTTGGTCAGTCATGTATTTCTATGCTATTTCAGTTTTGGTCAGTCATGTATATTTCTGATTGGAGGACCTACCAAGGAAACAGAACCAGTTCCTCTATTTCTACACAGCGGGGATATCTGTCTAATGACAGGTGAAGCACGACTTTCATTCCATGCAGTTCCACGGATATACCCATCCAATAAAACATACTTCCATTCTTGTTTCCATGACACTAGTATAGATGGATCCACTGAGATATCAGATCAGAACAGACTTTGGGGAGATGAGACAACAGATGAAGAACTCGCTGAGTCAGTTAATGGAGATGAAAGAGTTAAATCAAATGATGATTTGTCTGTGAAAAGTGGCATAGATATTGACTCAGATTCTGAAGATGACCCATACAATAAATCAGAAAGGAAAAGGATATATAGGGAAAATATGGACAAGATACCCACAGACTGTGATAAAATCATAATTGAAACTGAAACAGTTCATGCCAATGTATGCAGTGTTGAGGAACTTTCAATAATAATGGACAAAGTTGTCAATAACACAGATTGGCAGCCATTTGAAGACTATGTATCCCAGTCTAGGATCAATGTGAATGTTCGACAAGTATTAAAGTCTGGGCTCACATTGGGTCTAAGTGCCGTTGTTCCATGTCAAAGGAGACAGGGGACTTTAAAATCATGAGAAAAAAGTTTTTGTTATAGCTTTGTATTTAAGTATTTTTGTGTATGATCTTGATGAAAATGATAATAGAAATAAAATAAAACATGGATAAATAAAAGTTGTTAATTAATAACTGTGATCAATTCAAAAGAAAATACGACCAGATAAGTACATGTCAAAGTGGCTCTGTTCAAGATAACTATTTTGTCACAATAATTCCTCATTTATTGATATGAGATTCAACTGCTAATTGATATTTTTTCAAACTATGATGCAAAATTTTTTTTTATGTTTTTAAAGCCAGTGATCACCTTTAAAGGCCCATTAAAGGAGATTAATGCTTTATCAAACTATATTATTTGGTAAACTTTTGGACAGATTCAAATAGTTATCACCAGAAAAATCATCAGCACAACTAACATGGGAAAGTAAACCAGAAATAACCCAGATTAGTAAGTTTTATAATCCAGATTTCCTGACAGTTTATACACACATTTTTGAACCGACCAATCAAAATTAGTTATTTTGAATATGTAAACAAACAGGTTGTTGATAAACATGATTGAATTGGAGACAACTATATTTCAAGCACAAAATAACTTATTTTAAATGAGTCCATTAAATAGGATCTCAATGCATTCCTAAACTAATTCTCATGACTTTTATGAGCATAATGAAAAAACTCCATATATTTTTTCTGTAATTTATTGGTACTCCTCTCCTTTGATGTGCCTTTTAAGATTATGTCTCTCCTGACTGACTTACAGAATGCTGATGGTTCTACCCGCCTTGACCAGCCCTTGTGGGTAGTTGAGTATTGGGTCTTCCTCCATCTTTAAGAGTCGGGCATCGCTACATAACTAAAATAAGGTTGATGTGATGTAAAAATCCATATAAAAAAGAATTAAGATTAAGTCAAAAATAATTCAACACTGCTTTGTTTATTGATGCCAAATTTATATAAAAATCTTCTTCAAAGGAACGTTGTTTTTTACAGCCCTCTAAGGAAGTAATTATTTTTGTACTAGGGTTTCATAGTATTGAGCTTGCTTTCTGTGTTTTTGAATCCAGAAATGGCAAAGAGTAAATGTTGAAGTAAGTCTGAACATGACCATGCATTAGTTAATCATGCTGATAGACCAATCAGGACGAATGAGGTCAAATTGGTGCTTAACCCTTATAGTGCTGAAACAAACATAGTGTTATGCAAACTGGTTATTTACACCAGCTGCCAAGTAAATAAGCAGTTGATCTGTGATCTAACCTGTTCGCTATGCTGAGTATCATTCCTCATCAAAATTAAGCAGATATTTAAGGTTTTGGAGAGCAGATCACCCAAAAGGTTATTTTTAGAACATTACCCAGCATTCGGGGTTAAGATGGTGGCCTTGTAACCTGAATTTTAGAGCTACCAGCCTCTTGCCTGCTATATAATCAAGCCCACAAATAAACATACTTGAACCAAATCCTATCAATTTTTGGGCATTTTGGATTAAATTAAGTATACCATGTAGTGTGTTTATAAGATTTTTCAATAACCCGATGACCTACTATTTTATCTTAACAAATTCTTTGGTTTTTGTGTGGTGACTTTAGAAACCATATTATGAAAGGCTGAACAGTCTTTAAGACATCCCTGCTTATGCGTTGACTTGAGAAAACCCAATTATGAAAGGCTGAACCGTCTTTAGGACAACCATTTTTGTGTGGTGACTTGGGAAAACCAAATTATGAAAGGCTGAAGGGTCTTTTATCTAGATATCCCTGTTTGTGTGGTGACTTGAGAAAAACCCAATTATGAAAGGCTGAATTCTTTAGGACACCCCTTTTTGTGTGGTGACCTGAGAAATCCCAATTGTTTTAGGACATCCTTTTTTGGTGAAATGACTTCTGTAAACCCAATTATGAAAGGCTGAACAGTATTAAGGACAACCCTTTTTATGTGGTGACTAAAGAAACCCCAATTATGAAAAGCTGAACAGTCTTTAATCTAGATATCCCTGTTTGTGTGGTGACTTGAGAAAACCCAATTATGTAAGGCTGAACGGCCTTGAGGACCCCCCTGTTAAAAAGGATTGTTCTTAAAGACTGTTCAGGTTTAGGCCCTTCATACTTGGGTTTTCTCAAGTTACCACACAAGAGGTTTTTATATGGTGACTTGAGTGAACCCAATTATGAAAGCAAAAACTAACAATAGATCTACTTTCCTTTCTCTGGGGACTCTACAGGTACCCAATAACTATGCATAAAAAATAACAAGCCTTAAATCCGGTCAAAATCAATATACATAAGGAACTGGGTCATTCGAACTAAGGGCAATCTAAAATACCAAGGCATTTCATTGAGCTGAGAAACACACCTGGTGTGATTTCGTTGGATAAGCCAAATGAGCTCAGATTGAGCCTCAGTTCCTAGCCAATGAGTGTCAAAGAAAGAAATTTTGCTTTTGATTGGCATATATAAAGTGCTCAATGTGGGCTTTTGTGACAGCCAAATGTCTCTTGTCCGTTATGCAAGCTCAACAATTTCTCCTCCTAAACCATTTGGCCAATTTCAACAAAACTTCACAGTAAGGTCCATTGGGTATAATGCTCTTCAAACGTTGTTCAAAGATATTGATGCCATGCAGAACTTTGGTTGCCATGGCATGAAAAAGGGGATAATAACTGCAATTTTCAAAATAATCTTGTCAGAAACCACTGGTTCCATTTCAAAATAATTTCATACAAATGGTTTTTGGGGGCTTAAAAAGGATGGCCACAATGGTGCGTTGGATTTTGAACCTGTCTGCATTTTCAAAACAAATGTTCAAATATGCCAAAATGATAATCATATCATGGGGACCATAGATTATGCTGGACGAAAGTACAGGCTGATCTTTGTACACATTATCTGTAAAAAGTAAAATATTAATTTTCCCATTGTGAGAAATAAGTAACATTTTAATGTCCCAATTCAATCATATATTGTCAAACTTGTCAAATGGGAATTAAAAGGATAAATTAAAATGCATAATTTAAGCGCAAGAAATCCTGTGTAAAGTTATTTACAAACAATGTTTTCTTATTTATTCTTCAAATATGTTGTAAGCTCACGTGAGAGTATAGGGCCATCAGGTCAGAGTACACTGAAGAATTACTTCCGGAGGTCGTTGTACAGTAAAAAGTAGTTCTTGAAAATTTAGAATGATACTTTGAGTGTTGATTTTATGCTTTATGGACATAAGAAGGGGTGTTTTTGACTGTTTTTGATATTTTGTGTGTGTTGGCCATGTTTTAAACCCTTGGTTTGTTGTATTTTCCAGAACTACTTCTCGCGGAAGGCGAAGCGCTGAGGGAGACGTCCTTCGCTGACCCACCCATTTTTGTAGGCGATTTAAGAGGTAGGTAAAAAGTAATGGCCGGAAGTGAAAAAAGTAGCTGATCCAATCTGAACACATCGGGTTTATCCAATAGAAAACACCTCTGAAATAATAGGGATGACGCCATATTGTTTCCCGCGAGAATGACGTCACTTTTTTTCGTTTCTAAAAATAGATCTTGAATGTAAAAATAAAAAAGTCGTTAAATTTGATTGAGGAAACAAGTATACATGTCACAACAACAAGTTCGCCATTTGGTATGAGTTACTGATCAAAAGTGATTAAAAAGGATGTCCAACACTTCCATACACATTGAACTACTTAACGTGCACGCTTAGAAAATGTGTTCATCGGCGGATGCCGATTTACCCGAAAAATTGTAACCCTACACTTATATCCGAGGTGTATTTCACAGCTCACGGAAATACCCGAGTAGTTCCGATTGTAGCTGATCTTCGGCATATCAGATTATTGAATTCTGATTGGGAACAGAGTGTGGAATAATGAAACAACAAGGATTAACTCTGAATCTTTTCATGGAAGGTACTGTGAACATGCCAAAATGACTGTTTTTGTATAGAACAAAGAAGGGCTAAATGAAGGGAGACTCTGACCATCATGGCCCTCTTGTTTAATCGATAGCCTCGTTACCGTTTTTGGGTGTAGTCATTATTATGTGCGCATGCGTAGCCGAAATCCACGTGATAGTATTTCATCAGATTCGCTGTTGTGAGAGACAGAGCAGATAGTCTATCAAGTTTACGATATTTTACCCACGAATTCAAGCCACAGAAGATGGCCGATAATGAGAACGCTAACCATCCCGATGAAAAGAAGAGTTTGAAGTCCGACTTTGACGATGAGGAATTCAACGACTCCAAAGCCAAGTTTCTCAACGGAGGGAAAAATGGCGGCGAGGTCGCTGTGGAGTTGTCGAATGGCGATACAAGCTCGGAAGTTTCGTTCAGCGGATTGGGAAAGGAGGAGCTGATGAAGTATGCCGATGATCCGTTCTGGGTTCGTATCCGGATCGTTCTGTTCGCATTGTTTTGGATTGGCTGGATTGTGATGCTTGTAGCCGCGATCGTCATCATTGTCCTTGCACCACGATGTCCAACTCGCCCCAATCTCAAGTGGTATGAATCAAATGTCGTCTACAAAATCGACCCGAAATCATTCAAGGACTCGACCGGTGTTGACGGAACTGTCGGTAAAGGATTGGGAGATCTTGCAGGTAAATATAATATGATTGAATAACTTCTGCGACAAATTCAAATTCGTAACCAAGGGCGTTGAGCATTTGACACAATGGATTCTTTTCGCAAACAGTCGTGTTCTTCAAGCAAAGAGAATGTAGATCTATCTGTAAATGCTCTTCCATTATTTGTCATAGGTTATTTATCAGATAAAGCTCTGTTTTGTAAATAAATAACTTTCTTGTATTTGAGTTTGCTCCCCAAGAGTTAAAAAATAAGATCGTGTTTGAAATATTGCACCAGATATGTGGCAAATATTGCGTCATGTGATGATGAGATGCGGCAATTTGCCAAGATTTGTGGTAATGATAAACATATGTTGACATTTTGGCATTCAGCATTTAAGCATCTGAAAGGTTAAAAGCATTAGAACATTGAAAGGAATGTAGGTTATGTTAATATTTGTTTGCTGTAATGTGACACCCCCAGGGCACAGGGAGAAAAATCATAATAGACCTTTATTAACACTATATATACACAAGGGAAACAACTTCAAAGAGAAACCAGTTCTGACGTTCCGCGCTTATCAGTCCGTAATTTTTTATACGAGCGCTAGTCTGTCAATTCTCTATATGTCCCGCATAGTCAAATGATTTCTGCGTCCAACAATACCACTCTCAACAAGATCGGTCCAGTCAACTCGGAGAAATCTGTGACGACACGCGACATTTTTTTCGAATTTGGTTTATTCGGAACTGATCGTTGAGAACAGAACCAGCCGATCATTCGGCTCGTAATCACCCCGATGAACGTTATTTCAGCGATGGCACTTAACCGGCACATGAAAAACAACTATTGGTAATGATCGAAACAAAAAATTCTAACCTGCACACTATATACAATATGTAATCCACAATTTTCTTTCAATTATTCACTGATTATCGGCTCAACTCTATTTTGACAGTTCCAAAACGAGGCTTGATTGATCCCATCGGCCGTTTGTAAGAAGTGATATCATTGGTTTAAAAATTACAAGGCAAAATCACAGCTTGGTTCCGCGTTTTTCAGATTATTAAATAAATAAAGCCTGTCGAGCGTGGTTCACAAAGCGTTACTTCTGTCATTTATCTGTCAATTAGTCGCCCCATTGAGTTTTAGCGGTTAAATTTTTGCGATTTTAATACTGTGTTGTTATTGATGTTGTGCTTTGTGTACATACAAGTATGTGGCAAGTGAAAAAATTGCATGATACAAGCAATTTTGCATTCAAAGAAAAAAAAATTCAATCCCATGTATTTACTATAACTACAGTACTCAGAGAGTAATTAAGATTTTCGTCTGCTGCAAAATAAAATTTTTAATCTGCAGGTGGTAAGTATTTTTTTTTTATATGGGTTTTACAACACATCAACATTATTTCAGTTATGTAGCGATGCCCGACTCTTAATGATGGAGGAAGACCCCATACTCAACTGCCCATAAGGGCTGGTCAAGGCGGGTAGAACCATCGGAATTCCGTAAGTCAGTCGGGAGACTGCCTCTCATGAAAATCCATATCCCTCTCAGGATTTGAACCCACGCGGAGAGGGGCCTTGTGATTTCAAGTTCACAAGTAGTTTATAGGTGGATTAAACTGATATCATTTCTCATGTTTGAGGGCATGTGTTGTGACACATCAAGTAAGCCGAAGGAAGAGACATGGTTTTGTCCAGGCTGTGACAGTGTTTCAAAAGGAAAACAAATAAGGAAAAATAAAAGAAACTGAATAATTATCAAAACCGAGACTTTATTTTGTTTTTCTATTGCCTCCATTAAATCTTACCAAGTGACAATCATTTTCATCGATTCCAAAATACTTTATTTAGTGCTTGTGTGAGGCTTATTCAATTAGATACTTCTTATTTCTGATCGTGCGCAAGATTCTGTGTGTTTACAATATTGGTACTCGACGCCGCAACGCCCAGCACCTGAAAAACACAAAGCTGGGGAACAGCACAATTGACCTTCAACCTGTTAATCGTTTATCGTTCAGCCAATCGTAGAGAATGTTACAGTTTAATTAGCATAACAAGATGGAGTCGAGAAGAAGCGGGTTAGCGAGGTCAGTGAATATCGAAAGAAAATTGTGGATTACATGTTGTATATAGTGTGCAGGTTAGAATTTCTAGTTTGGTTCTTACCAGTAGTTGTTTTTCATGTGCCGGTTAAGTGTCATCGCTGAAATAACGTTCATCGAGGTGATTACGAGCCGAATGATCGGCTGGTTCTGTTCTCAACGATCGGTTCCGAATAAACCAAATTCGAAAAAAATGTCGCGTGTCGTCGCAGATATCTCCGAGTTGACTGGACCGATCTTGTTTAGAGTGGTATTGTTGGACGCAGAAATCATTTGGCTATGCGGGACATACAGAGAATTGACAGACTAGCGCTCGTATAAAAAATTACGGACTAATAAGCGC
Source organism: Cerastoderma edule (assembly GCA_947846245.1). Classification (NCBI taxonomy): domain Eukaryota; kingdom Metazoa; phylum Mollusca; class Bivalvia; order Cardiida; family Cardiidae; genus Cerastoderma; species Cerastoderma edule. The sequence goes on from OX401404.1 coordinate 37,929,403, forward strand.
GGAACGTCAGAACTGGTTTCTCTTTGAAGTTGTTTCCCTTGTGTATATATAGTGTTAATAAAGGTCTATTATGATTTTTCTCCCTGTGCCCCAGGGTTACAAGGGTTGACACTTGTTGCCCCAAAGAGTCTGTTTCCCCAAAGTTATTTATAAAGTAGTTGAGAAGTCAATTCCCCGAATGTATTCAGATAGCAATTCTATCGGTTATAATTATATATTTATTAGATTTACAGACTATGCGAATGAAATACAGACTACCAGACTGATGGTCTGGTAATATTGATAAATTTACAGGACCGAATGGATTTTTACCATACCAAAAAATATCGTACTTTAAATGATGAACAAAGACAAGGATTTTTTTATAACTTTAGGGAACGGGTCCGTTACCAGACAAATTGGGAAAGGTCACAGTATTTTTCTCTTAAAATGGGGATTTTTTCATGAAGAATTCAATTCAAACACGAGCTAAATTTGGAATTTGGGAAAAATAGTCAGTTGATTTAATTGGGAACGGGTCCGTTTTATGGTACGAAACATATAAGAAAAAAAATCACTAAATGAGCATCTTTGGCTTAAATAAGTTATAACTACAATATAGTTAAAATATTTCGTCATGAAGATTGCTTTTTATTTTCTGATTACACGATTGGCTTAAATAGCCTCCTTCACAATCAATGTAAAACAAATTAAACAAACGTCGAAATTTCAAACTATCCAAATAGTGTCAGATTTCCAAATTCTGTTTTTTGGATTTAAAGCACAACATGGCCATTCAAAGGCAATTGATTAGACAATATGTGTAAAATAAACTTGCACACCACCAAATAATGGCATCAATTAGCTTTTAAACAATGGAAAAAAAAACCCCGCTAAATCAGGGTTTACATACTCCAGTAAGCATGTACAATGGAAGTATATCAGATTCAGAAAAATCCTCACCTAGTGTCAAATAAACTGTTCTTACAAAGTAAATACGATGAATATTAACAAGTTAGGTGTATGGATCGATTAAAAAAGGATTAATTAATAACTGTGAGTAATGTCATTTGATATTTTACTGTAATAATGGAAATATTGGTCTTCAAACGGTGCAACAAAAATTTTGTTGCAGCGTCCTCCATTCGAAAGTTCGACGTGACGGGAGATATTCCCCAATGCAAAATTTTCTCTATATTTCCTGATAGCCTTAAATTAGTTTTGACTAAACTACAATATATCAATCATTCACTTTATTTCAATTTTCTCTTGCATATTCGAACATGTTTTTCCAGAGATTAATCTCGTTTCTGGTTACATTAAATTCTAGTAGCGAATGAAGTTTACAGCAGCTGGTTTCAGGATAATGGTCGCATTGACCTATCTTTGATGCTATGCGGGGTACAACAAGAGCTTGAGCCCATTTTCGTTACAATCTTTCAATACCGATGTTGATAAGCCGGGATACCGCGAATGATGCCATATTGAATGTCTCGTCATAATTTGCCTGGTTATTTCGCTTATAACCGTTCAATGCGGTGAAAAAGTACACATTAATACTAACCAGTCAAATAACACTCTCAGGGGAAAGTGAAAGTAAGTTCCGAATTGAAAATGTTTACCGGCAATCGGACTGGTATTTTGGAAAAACATGTCGGACCTTCTAAATTTTTACCGGACTAGTCCGGCGGTCCGACGTTGTTTCGCAATAACTGGATTTATAAAGAGATATATTAGTAAAATGATAAAATTATGATATTGATTTTAAATAGTCAGTGATTTTTTTCTAAATTGAATTTCAATCAATGTTTTTTGTTTGTTTTTACCAAAACTTAAAATTGAATGGGTGTTTCTATAGAAAAATGACTGAATGAAATGAGTTTTGGGGAAATTTTATGAGATTTTTTGGGCCAAAAATTATCACTGTAAATTGTGTTTTTCTTGATAGGGAATATCTTGATATATAAACACTATCATCTCTGAGAGAAATAAGCGTCATCTATGGGTTATTAAAGGTCATATGTACAGGTTGGGTTTATTTCATAAAATTAAAATATGAAGTAAAAGAATCACATTGAAATTATTTGCAACATTTTAGCATAACGCATTACGTCATAAATCACCGTCATAGCGCACCGATTAATAAAAGTTCGTATGACTTACTTCCCTTTGCTGTGACGTCACTCGTGATCCACTGAATGCGCCATGTAAAGGGCGTGAAGAGCGATCGCTGGTTAGAATTGGTGTTTTTCTTCAAATAAACGATCCTAAAGTCATTGTTTGGATTGACAGCGCATTTTCTTTATTGAATATGATTCATTTCATTAGAATATCAATTTGAAAAAAAGATAAATTAATAACTTAACCCGTGAATTTGCATGGATTTGTCATTGCGTAAACCTGTTCAAATGAAATGAACGACTTGAAATTTGGACGATTTTCCTTGAAATAAATGATTCTTAAGTCATTGTTTGAATTGACAGTGAATTTTCTATACTGGATATTTTTCATATTATAAGAATAGCCATTTGAAAAAAATGAATTAGTGACTTAAAGCGTGAATTTGCAAGGATATGTCAATGCGTTCATATGAAAGGAACGGCTTGAAAGTGGGACGATTTTCCTCGAAATAGCAATCTGTAAGTCAATGTTTGGATTGACAGTGCATTTTCTTTATTGAATATGTTTCATTTTATAAGAATATTCTTCTGAAAAAAAGAGTAAGTGACATAACGCGTAAATTTGAAAGGATTTGTAAATGTTTTCATATGTAAGAATCGGCTTGAAATTTTGACGAAATTTGTAAAAACATTTTTATTAATATTTGTTGAAAAAAAAAACCACGAGTACTTTTTCGTCAATGATCGTGTATTAGCATTAAGGTTTTAATTGAGTAGTAAACAAAGACATAGATCTGAATAAACGAATTGTCTTAAAACCGTACATCGTATAACTAATGACTGTCAAATTCACCCTTCATTGTCTTATCAATACATGAAATGAAACGGGAGAAGATCATAAATTGCGAACAAACAAACCGTATTATAACCCAACTTACTTGTGATACGAAGGATATCCTTTAACTCACATTTTCACCACATCCAAATTTCAAAACTAAACACTGGCACATTCAAGAGTATTTGTTAAAATCATCCGGCAACTTTCCAGTAACTCCATCCCCAGTAAGAGGTCTATGATTTCAAAATTGATTCCGATGTCGTCTTTCTAGATCAACTGTTTTGACTTAAAAATTGTTCTTCACATTCACTTTACATTTATGTTCGTTTTCTCTCGTGTAAGTAGCCTTGACATATTGAGCATTTAATTTTCGGACAGGTTTAATAATTAATAGCTAAAACAAAAAAATCGTCATAGTTTATTTTACTAACAACCTTAAATAAACATATTTGAATTTTTTTTTATGATTTTGTAATTTAAATATCAATTTGACAAAACTTGATTTTGATGTTAAAACGTTTTTTTGTTGAAAGCATAGAGTTAATACCGTTTTGGTGAATACTGATTATCATATACTTATTGAAGTGTCAAACTATTCTAATACAAAAGACAACATGTTCACTTCTTTGAATATCATAACGACAAAGTATCCGACGTAAGTCACATTGAGAGATAAATATGTACTGGCACCTTATCAATCCAAACATCCTGTGAGAGTTTGGTCTTAATTGGTTATATCTTAACAATGGATTTTTAAGATAAATTTAATTGCCGCGCATTGAAAGTGTGAGATTTGCCGCTTGTTATTTCATGTCTGGAATAGCAGAACGTGTCAGCCCTGTTAATTAACAACATAGATATTTAAGAGATTAACGCCAGAGGCTATCTTTCGCCTAAACAATAAAGGGCTTGAGACTTGAAACATACTGTGCAAATGTGGCAGATTGGTGTTAATTTGCATCACGACCTTTAATCCTTGTAATGTCCGATGTTTGTTGATTGACCCTTTGTATGTGAGGTAAACTGACAATAATCAATTAAATTGTAAACAAAGAGATTATGTTAAAATGTGTAAATTATATAATTAGTGATCTTATTACTATATTATCAATATAAATTTGTAATAATCATGTTTGAACACCTGAATTTCAGTGTGACATACGTCATTTAAACCAATATCACCAATGGAAAAAAAATGAGGTGTGTGATTTAAATAATTCCGAAAAGCAGACGCTTAAGTTAAGATCGAACCCATTATCATTTGCGCTGATGAGTCCAGAGACAGTTTGCGGATATCAAATATTCATTATTTTGAATTTTCATTCAAAGACATCGGCAGATAAAAGAAACTTGCTTGTTTTAATCGGGTTGTTATCATAGCAATCAACGTACATTTTTTATTTTGTCTCATTTATGTACAATGGCAACGTTTCTACGATTATGTTAAAACATAAAACAAGTTTTGCAAATAAGAACAATATGCATTTAAGCGTTTAAAACCCAAAGACATGGCAATACAATAACTTATGATGTTGGATGAAATTAACATATTCTGGCAACCCTTTGAATTCTTACGTAATATAATCGTAAAGCAGCCTAATTAAGTATTCCTGACTAAGTATGTAGCATAGTTTAACTGTTCCAAACAAAACTAGCTTGGCGAGTAAGAGAGTCATTCAACTTTCAAAAAAGGTGTAATCAACGTGATTTATCCTTTTCTTGAATTTATCTACATTTACACAGTGCAAATTTTATATAAAGATCTAGCAATACTACACGAGGCTCTAACACCCCAAACTTACCGTCAGGAATTGTTTAATCACGAACATCAATTCAGGGAAATATAACGGTTACTCAATAAGTAGAATGAATTTGAAGCGTCTTCACCTGTATAAATTACTTTGAATTGAGTCCCATCATTTAAAGATCAATAAAATCAATTCTCTGGAAACGCCTAACAATGCGTAAACTTGCCGTCTTCGAAGTGAAAGTAACACAGCCTACTGTTCTTGTTTAGGGAATATATCTTTTGCTTATTTGTAAAGTAAACACGGTCCAGTTTACTTATCTAAACTTTTTGCAGCTTTTATGTTCGTCGGAAAACGGGAGAAACTCGCATCCCTGCTACCAAAAGCAGAATAACACCAGAAGACCTGTCAAAATACCATATTCAATATCCAATTTACGTTTCCCAAAACACAATTCAACACTTAAAATGTCCGAAATTTGTGCAAAAACACCGTCGTTACTGAGAATTAGATTCTTCTTACTGATAGTTCATATGACTTTGAAGCACAAATGACGTCACAACAAGGGAGATAAGTCATTCACAAAAATCGATAAAGGTGAATAAAAGTAGTCAAAAACAACATTTTTCGCTTCTGTATGAGAAAAAATTCATTACCTCCGTCATAACGAAACCATAACCTTATTAAAAAACCATAATTAAAGAAAATTTTGTTTATCGGGAAATATGACCTTTAATATGTTTATTTGTGTATGGTGATATTGGTTCTAGTCATGTCTCAAAAATAAAAGTGCATGTATTAGGTTTACCATAACACTGACTCATAACTTTATAAATATATTAAACACAATATAGGCCTTAAAGATCAAATCTACTTTATCAGTGATTTTTTTCTAAATTAAATCAATGGGGCTTTTTTTTACCAAAACTTAAAAATCAATGGGTTTTGATAAAGAAAAATGATTAAAATGAATGTAAGTAATGAGTTTTTCCTGAAATTTTATGAGATTTTTTGGGCCAAAAATTATCACTGTAAATTGTGTTTTTCTTGATATGGAATATCTTGATATATAAACACTATCATCTCTGAGAGAAATAAGCGTCATCTATGGGTTATTAATATGTTTATTTGTGTATGGTGATATTGGTTCTAGTCATGTCTCAAAAATAAAAGTGCATGTATTAGGTTTACCATAACACTGACTCATAACTTTATAAATATATTAAACACAATATAGGCCTTAAAAATCAAATCTACTTTATCAGTGATTTTTTCTAAATTATATCAATGGGGCTTTTTTTGACCAAAACTTAAAAATCAATGGGTTTTGATAAAGAAAAATGATTAAAATGAATGTAAGTAATGAGTTTTTTCTGAAATTTTATGAGATTTTTTGGGCCAAAAATGATCACTGCTATATAAGTTCTCCAATAATATGAATTAAATGGGAAACATCTTGATAACTAAATGAATTAACTTTTGGGAAACTACTGTAATTTACTAAATCATTTACAAGCTAAGGGCCTGCTTCAGATTTCTGACCTACTTGGGAAATTTGGAGTGATCTGGTCATGCAAACATCATTGTACAGTTTTGGAAGTGTCTTAATATCAAAAAATCTAATTGCCTTCATAGTATGATAATCCTTAGACAATTGAAATCTACTATCACAAAAGGGCAGTTTCAGGTGGAAATGATGGTTTCATTTCTCATGTTTGGTGTAAGATCAACATAGATTTCTCATATTTTGGGGGGAACAGGTCAGGCTATTTAAAACAAACATTTGATGCAAATTTCAAATTAACAAGTATTTGACTATATTTGTTTTCATTGAAAACCACATCTTTGAAAAGAAGATAACTGTTTAAAATAGTCTAAATGCCCAAATGTGTAATAAGTTGATATCATAACTCTGTTCTTATAACCTATGTGGTAAACGATATATTTTTTTTTCAGGTATCAAAGCAAACATCCCCTATATCGAATCACTTGGCGCCAATGCTTTTTGGATTACTTCCTTCTTCAAGTCTGGTCAGGAATTTGATGGCCATGATGTTACTGATCACAATCAGGTTGAGGAGGCCCTCGGAAGTATGGCCGAATTTGATGCCTTAAGGAAAGACACAAAAAAGAAAGGTTAGTCTCCCCCCAACCAAATATATGAAGACCTTTTATTATTTTTATAAAAGTCATGACAATTAATTTACGAATGCATTGAGACCCTATTAAATAGACTCCTTAAACATGAGTTATTTTGTGCTTGAAATATAGTAGTCTCCAATTCAATCATGTTTATCAACAACCTGTTTGTTTACATATTCAAAATAACCAATCCTGATTGGCCGGTTCAAACATTTGTGTATCAACTGTCAAGGTCAGGGGTGAAGAATCACACAATTAAACCGGCTAATCTGGGTTAATTCTTGTTGGCTTTCACGTTTAAGTTGTGCTGATTGTTTCGTTTTGGTGATTACTATTTGAATCTGACCAAAAGTTTACCAATTAATATAGTTTTTTATAGCATTAATCTCCTTTTATGTGCCTTTAAAGAAAATGTATCATCTTGGCAAATTATTTTTAAATATTTAGAACTGATAACTAAAATATCTCATTTTTAATTATTTTCTTGTGTTCCCCTAGTTTTGAACATGCCTATTTTTTTTTTATTTTTTTTTTTATCAAGGTATGAAGATGGTATTGGATTTTATTCCAAACCACACTGGGAAGAAGCACAAGTGGTTCATGAAGAGTCAGCAAAAAGAGGGAGACTACACAGATTTCTACATATGGGTTGATGGTTCCAATACCACTGCACCCAACAACTGGGTTAGTTGACAGTTCTATCTCTTACTTTGAAGTATTCCAATATAAAGAGCAAAACATTTATTTAACCCTATAGCACTCAATACGTCTATATCGTTTCTTTTGCCCCTACTTCAGTCGACCAAGATCGACATTTTACTATTTTCTGACATCGACACTTTGGTCGATATATGATATACAATCAAACCTGTTCAAATTCTCTTAGATATCACAATTAAATATTTTGTTTTTTCACAAAAATGTAAGCTATGATGGTATTTTTATCAAGTATTAGTTAAACTAAGAAATTACCTTACATAATATTGCATAAATTCCCCTTTAAACAGCGAATCACTAATAAAATTTTCCATAAAATTTCCACGTTGCTAGGGCGCTCTATGCCTCTTCCTAAAGTACCATTTAACTCTCTTTTAAATCAACAGTTTTCTCCCAGTTTAAAAAATTTACTACACACTTTGTCGGCATAGTTGACCAAGGTTTATCTAGCATCTTTTATCGATTAAAATATACACCACTCTCAGCGGGTGATTTATGACTCTGATAAAATCCTTTGTGTAAACACTGACCCAGTAAGTGCAATTCTTGTCATAAGTGTTTGCAGCACGTGTCAAACTAGTTTTCACTAGTTTTCCTGTACATACTTACTCGTAAATTAGAGGGTTAAACTAGCAACAAATTTAACCCTTGCTCCCATGGCATTTATAACTGTGAAAACTTATACTTTTTTTTTATTGTTTTACAAGCCCAATTAAGCACCACCTCTGCCCATATTTCACACACATTTTCTGGTTTGCTTTGTCTTAATCTAGCAATGAATAAAACAATAAAATGTCCAATTTCATGAATCAAGATAGTGCATTTGTTGTGACCATACTTTTTTTGTTTGAATTTTCATTTTATTGACAGTATGGACTTGAAATAGACCCCAGGATGAACTTCAATTGTACTTTTAACAGTTTCAATTAAGAAGCCATTGCGGCAAATTGATTAACTGCTGATTGGGAGCAATTCATCTTTTTATCACAGTTGTCCCTTAATGTTTCCTGTGACAGACACTGTTATGTAGTTTAGAGAAAAAACATTTAAAATGTACTCATAATGAGCTTGAATATTCCTGTAACTGCTTTATGTTTTATGGAATCAATGTGGTATTTAAATACCTTTTTAGATATATCTGGATATTTCAACAATCTTCTTATAATAAGCTTTAATATTTACCTTTGCAAGATTGAAATATGAACTCACAAAATCTATATCTTAAATTTTATCTTTATTATATAAACTATATAAAAATGAAATTTTCTAATGAATGAGATTTATTTTAACCTTTTTATCATTCTTCCCTTTTAATTGGCTATAGTAATTAAATATTATCATGCATCCATTTGAAATTTTAATATATAAAAAAAGACAATTCATCTACCTTCATAATAAAAAAAAATTGCTCAAATGCAATAATTAATGCGAAAGATATTAGCATTTGTATAAATACCCCCTTTTTTTCTTTTAAAAAAACAAATATCGGTAAATTGTCTGAGGATAGGGCAAAGCAAAACCCAATATTGGATAAGTAGATACAGGCTTATCAGCTAAAGGTGCCTGAGTGCTATAGGGTTAATATGGAAAAACATGGGTGAAACTAACAAATTTTGGTTTAAGATGTACTGTTTATCAATTTTGCTCAAATGATATATGAATTTAGACCAATATGTGTTCATTGCATAGAGCTGATAATCATATTGATTGAATAAATTATTCCAGATGCTTAGTACCGCTTCATATATTGATACTATGAATAATGTGAGATGATCAAATTCTGATTCATATTTGTAATTGAATGGCTTATATATTTGTTTTTACTCTCTACATAGGAAACCGACCATGGAAAGACTGCATGGTCTTATGACAACACCAGGAAACAGTGGTACTACTTCTCCCATCTGCCCGAATACCCAGATCTCAATCTCAACAACCCAAAAGTGTTGGCCGCCTTAGATGTAAGAATTCATGCTTTTCTACATTGTTTATTCTGAGATGTAATAAATGCATATGGAATACAATGATATGTACGCAAAGAAAGAAAACTTCCAAGATAGAATTCTCTTGAAGGAATTCTACGATTTTTTCATTGATGTAGTCCAGATACAGAAAGTAGCATTTGGTAGCAGAGAGTTTACCACTACAGGCATGGCAGCGTAGTGTTTGAGGCATTTGTATGGCAATATTCAAGCAAACATTTGTAAATTGACATTCAATGCATGGAATTGAAAAAAATTTTTAAATAAAGAAATTTGATTAAAACATTTAAATAAAATTTACAGTTTTGATTTCCATGTTTTTTAGTTTGGATAATTTTGCTATTACAGGGTGTTTTGAGATTCTGGCTTGACAAAGGTGTTGATGGGTTTAACATTGAAGGACTTCAGAGATTGGTAGAAAAGAATGATACTTCCAAAAATGAAGGATATAGTGGAGAGTTTACAGTAGACCAGTCTGGCAACTTGGATTTGGTAAAACGTTGGAGAGACATTGTAGACAAGTACTCTGATAAGCCTGGCAGAGAAAGGTGAGCATTGGATTTCTGCCATTCATATATAATATAAACATAATATTTATTTACTTTGTCAGAGGTGAACATAGTGTCAATAGACCCCAAGCTCAACTGCTCCTTAAGGATGATCAAGCTGAGTAGAACCTATTGCTAACCTTGTCAGTCAGAGACTATTTTACATTGAATTCAAAATCTACTATCAAAAGAATCCACTTGGCAAGGAGCCAGTCACATAGCAAGGAGCCAGTTTAAGTTTATTTATTGTTTTGTCAAGGTATTGTGTTTGTACAAATGTTACAAAAAGGAGTTTGAAGCGTTTTTCTCTTTGTACTATAGATATATTTAATTTGATTATGCTAGTGTAACAAACTTAATCTTGCGAAACATTTTGGACAAAAAGTGCTGGGCAGAAAGTAGCCTGTTTCTGATCAAACATGAACTCTCATGTTTTGCGTATTTGAATTAAAGGGCCCTGTTTGGTCATGTGAAAGCTGCTGGAAACAACACAGAAGACTATCACAATGCTGGGATACATGTTCTGGCCTCTGATGAATTGATAGAATTAGATTTAAGCAAGTCTGCAAACTTGGAGGAAAATCTGAAGGAAGCAACAAGCAGCAAATACAGGAATGGATGGATGGTAGGCTAATCACATTAAACGTTATTTACTTATCAAACAAGAATAAAGGAGCCTGAAACAGGCGTTTATTTAAAGGAACTGAAAAGGGGAAAAATCCTTTCTGGTAACAAAACAGTCCATTATCAAGAATAGAAATGACATATCTCCAGCTAATAAATAAACCATCAAGGTTCTTGTTGAAAGTGAGACTTATGAATGGTTTTTTAAGTCGCCTTAATAACTGTTCTTGGTTGTTAAGGTTACATGTTTCCCTCCTAGGTAGTTCTCAAAGATGTTTTGCCCTTTTTCCTGTAATAAGTTATGTTTCGCAGATGGTGCTAAAACAATAGTACAAAATATTAATATTGACCGATGCATTTTTTGTGTGAAAATTTAATTTTCACCAAAATAAGGATCACTCATGATGAACATATTTTCCTTTAAATTTTATTTTCCGATACCAACTATCGCTGGTATCTTAAATATCAAATATAAGGGTGAAGGGGAATACTTGTATAATTTCATGTTGCATAGAAGCATATAACCAGGTAACCCTAGATAGATAATGTTTTAGTTGTCTGTGGCTTAGTGACTGTTAATTGACAAACTGAAATATCAATTAAAGAAAAGACAATATATATTTGCTGATCTCTGAGGAGACATTAATGGTTTACCGCATTATGTACACTCAAAATACTTAAAGGCACATAAAAGGAGATTAATGCTATATCAAACTATATTAATTGGTAAACTTTTGGTCACATTCAAATAGTTATCCCCAAAAATCCCCATCAGCACAACTTATACATGAAAGCCAACAAGAAATAACCCAGATTAACCAGTTTAATTGTGTGATTTTTCACCCCTGACCTTGACATTTGATACACAAATGTTTGAACCAACCAATCAGAATTTGTTATTTTGAATATGTAAACAAACAGGTTGTTGATAAACATGATTGAATTGGAGACTACTATATTTCAAGCACAAAATAACTTATATTAAAAGAACCTTTTTACTAGTCTCTCAATGCATTCGTAAATTAATTCTCATAACTTTTATGAAAATAATAAAAGAATTTCATGAATTTTTTAGTAATTTATTTGTACTTTTCTCCTTTCATGTGCCTTTAATATTTAGGTTGGCAATGAGAGAGTCAGCAGATTTGGAAGTCGAGTGAGTGATGCAGACCTCCAGAAAGTCTACCAGGTGTTCCAGTTCTTGTTGCATGGTACACCAATTATGTACTACGGAGATGAAATTGCAATGCTGAATGGTGTGGTGCCTAAAGCCCTTGGGAAAGATGTTGCCACCAAGCACGGACTGGTAAGCATGGAAAACCTTAGCAATTATTAGATCACATTTCATTTTCGAACAATGTAAAAATGATATAAAATGCTCAAGAAAGGCTGAACCATAGTAGGATTTATAAACTAAAGTATGTTGAAATGTTTTGGTTGGTCATACATAATTAGAGACCTTTTTGTGAGAAAAAAATTAAGTTGTCATTCGCAGAAAGGATTCAATTTTTCTGTGCATAGAACTAAAATGGTCAATCCCTTGCATCTAAAACTTCTTGTTTTAAAACAAATGAAGGCACTGTGTCAAAAGAAGCAAATACCTTTCAATGTTTTTTCATATTTGCATTAGTTTTCTTAAATGGAGGAAGAAATCCCGATTGGCAAATGCTTTAAATAGTAAGCTCATAGCTTTTGTAATAAACGATCTATTTCAATACATTTTATATCCGATGACTAAATGAATAATTAAAATGTGTTCTTTCTGTTCAGCCGTCCAGTGACCCGTACAGGACCCCAATGTTATGGAGTAATGCTGCCAATGCTGGCTTCTGTGCCCAGAATGTGACACCATGGCTCCCTGTTAATGCTGACTACAGCAAGGATAATGTGATGGTAAATATTTCAACCCTTTACCAAACGTCAAATTTTCAACTGTCCCGAATTGAAAGAGTTTGCAGACGACATTTCAAAACGTGATGAAATTGGAAAATAATTCTCTTATATGACAGAAAACAATGTGGGAAAAGGAGAAATTGCTCATTTCCTTTTCCCACAGTGTTTTCCAGAGTTGTCTGAATCAAAGTGGTTAAATGTCATTATTGTTTGGTAATGGGACAAAGAGGATTTTCTACTCAATCTTTGTTAAAATGAAATATTTGTTATGTTGGCATAGCCAAATCATACTAAAAGCTGACTATTGGCTTAGTTAAAATGATTTCTAGTCTTATGGCTGTATATATGTTTCATAATGTACATGGATAAAAGTTTTCCGTATTATGACGGAATTCCGTATTTCCGATCTTTGTCAGGGCCGTTTTTCCAAATCACATAAATTCGAGGAGAAAATGGGGGGGGGGGTATTTCTGCGTAAAATTTCACCATGACATTCCTGACGTCCAAGGACCGGCAGGTCAAATTGTTGTCTTCACTAAACGGAGTAAATAAATAACGTCATCCCATTGGTTAAGAAAACAATTATAATTGCCGAATCAATCGAATTTTAATTTTGACAACCAATGGGATTACGTTATTTATTTACTCCGATTAGAAAAAGTAATGGCCGACTCCAAACGTCAAACAGTGAATATTTATTGTTAATATCGCAAATGTGAATTGTGTGTCCGATGCCCGATGTTGTAACTGCATCATATCGAAAGAGAATGGACATATCTTTCGAAGGTATGTGGCTTTTGGATATTTTCGGGGAGGAATTAGTGAAAATTTGCTAAAAACTACCGGTTTCGTGCATCCGTCCGTGGACGTAGGAATGTCATGGTGAAATTTTACGCAGAATTTTGTGAAACTCTTTGCTGTTTCTGATTGCATTGACGGATTTTGATAAAACAAAAAGTGTTTTTGAAAAGAAAAATAATTCCTAGACATGATTCAGTAAAGATTTTTGAGATCCTGTCAATTTTAAGTGACTTTTGGGTGATTAGTAACTTTCTCATCTTACAGTTACTGATTGTGAAAATAAATTGACATTGTGTAGATCAACTTTCTGCTTTTCTAACTTTTAAACCTTTGATTTGTAGTGTTGTCATCTATTTCACCTTCAAAATGTAGAGAATAATATCAGTGTTTAAGTATATTTAAAGGCCTCAGATTGCACTCCAATATGCTAAAATCCAGGAGCTTCCGGGGGGCCTCCGGCCCCCTGGACCTCCACCCAGGGCGTTGCCCTGTACCCACCGGGGGCCCTGCGGCCCCCAGTCCCCCAGCTTGAAATTTCAGTATTTTCACTTTTCTGAACTTTTACCCATGATAATAAAATTTTTACTACAAGCCAACATCAAACTTTGTGATAAGGATTCATTGGGGGGCGTCCCAAAATGAGGTTTATACTTGCAATTGTGTTCTTACAATATATTTTCATTTTTAACATTTGTGACTCATTTAGATACACAACACCATATCGGAAAAATGACCTTGCTTCATGTACATTCAAGACACATTTAAATACAATGAATTGAAGGCCAATGATTTTGTAGGATAGGTTGCAACACTGCTAGAGTGATAAAGGTAACTTGTGAGAAAAACGGCTCTGTAAAATATTCTCTATCTTAAATTAATTCTGATGATATAAAATTCCATGAATTATATACTTTTTTAAATCATAGAATTAAAGATGGTTTATTTTATGGCAATTTCATGGGTTTAGTTGATATTAATGTTCGTGTTGTGTGATGTCTGTTTATTTCAGTACAACAGTGCTCATCTAAATGGCTTCAGCATCCTGGAATCCCTAAAAGAGCTTGTTAAACTCCGTGAAGGTGAATCCTTCCAATGGGGAGCAACTGACATCAAGGTGGATGGTGATATTGCCTACTTCACCCGTAAAGCTGAGGGGTTCCCAGGATACCTTGTGGCGGTGAACCTTGGAAAGGAAGCATCCTACAGTTTTGGTGGTGTTGCTGACCTGATGACTTTGGTCTACAATTCTGCCAATTCTGACATAGATAAGGTCTTCAGTATGAAAGCAAAACATGTAGCCCTCAAGGAAGGCCAGGCATATGTTTTCAAATATGAATAAATTTAAAAAAGAAAAAAAAAACTTTGGGAAATATTTCTGGAACAAAATTTTAAAAGATCCTTTCTCACGGTTTGAATAATGTTTATCTCCTTCCTCTTTTCTGTTCGTTAAATTTTGGGACTGCTGATGGAACCTTTTGCATAAAAAACTATTGGTCTGAATAAAATTCTTTAGCAGTGTTATGAATTGAGTACAATCATGAATGATTGGTGGCCGACGGAAAACAATATGAATACTTATTCATTGTTATGGTAACAAGTATTGCAATTCATCGTATAAAGATTTATATTATGTATGGTTCAAAATATTTGACAAATTGGGATTATGATGAATAATATACAGTCTCTCTGATTCTTATCGGCTGGTTATTGGTTGAATGAAATGATTTATTGAAACAATCCAGCATGAATGACTGAATGTGGTTATGGGGTATAATAACTGCATCCTGCTTAGTGGTGTTTTGATTTGAATGAATCTCGTGGAAGAACCATCTTTAAACTTGTCTATCGTTTTTTATCAGCTTACAAGTCGGGCGTTCTATAGCAGAAAGGAAATTTTGTTGATACATTTGTATTTGTCATTAAAAAGATAGTATTATAGTCTAATAATATTCTAACAGTCAGTTAGAGGAGTTGGAGTAAACTTATTTGACTGTGTCATGAATTAAATGGCATAACATCTCTCAACAGACAGAAAATTTTCTTATAGCTGTTTTTGGAAATGCTTTTTGAACAATAAAACATCTTCAAAATTCAGTATGTGTTGTCTAAACCAGAGTTTCCCCTGATCCTCAATTTATATAGTAAATGACTCCCCATTCCTGGATATGACCCCTAAAGATCAAAACTCTACATTCATTATCCCATGTATAAAGAGTCAAAAGTTCCACAGATTGTTTTAAAATCTAGGGGTCAAAAAACCCTTGCCAAATACTCCTTTTTGTGACCCCTGTACAGCATAACGGGCATCTCTCTTACAATTTACTTCTTTTTAGGAGTTTGCCCCAACTTGGGATCACCTATTTTAATTATAATAGCCCTAAACAGGAATTGTGATTGGATGGTTCTCTGCTGAAGTTAAATGATTCGTCAAAGTTGCTGTCTAAAGTTGGGATCACCTATTTTAATTATAATAGCACTAAACGGGAATTGTGATTGGATGGTTCTCTGCTGAAGTTCAATGATTCGTCAAAGTTGCTGTATAAAGTAGGTCACTAACATTTTAATTTAAGCTTTATTGGAAGCATCTGTCTGGCAACCAATGTCTGTTCTTTGGCCCATCTTGCACCTATTTTTCAAATTACTCTAAACTACGTACTGTATTAGAGACCAAATTTGCAGGAATGATTCTTGAATTTGATTAAAGATGGTTTTATCCTGATGAATGAGGTGTTGAAAATACCAACTGAAATCACATTAGCCAAGACCCACCTTCGTTCAACATACACTGTAGCACCAAAGGATAGCGGGGTACAGCCTCCGGCAACATTGGTTAACACTTAAAATGCTGGGCAATTTTCTAACAAGAATTTGTGTCGTCTGCTTTCCAAAACCTGATATCAGCTCACAAACAAGTTAAATCAGAGGCAAGCCGCCAATTTACTTGGCGGCTGACCTGGATAAAACCTGTTTTCATAAACATGAAGTCTGTTACAACACTTAAGGGTAAAGAAAAGCAGCATTTAGCCTGACCTCAAATCCTCCAAAAAAATAGAAACCGCTGTAACAACAAATATTGCTCCTTATCAAAAGGGTCCCAATTTGACTATGGCTATCATGAGATAGAAAGCACATATATATGACGTGAGAAAACCCACCTTATGGTTTAACGCGGAATAATCGATGTCAAAGTGACGTCATTTATTACGGCTGTTCCCCCGCTGTTTTCAAACGCGATATTGTTTGAACTTTCAATCTTTAATCTCTCTTATAAATGTCCCAGTCTTAGAAGGAACTACAGTTAAGAGTAAAAATCATTCTTCATTCATTTACTATATGTAACATTTAGATCTCATAGGCGAAGGAGCCGGGGGGGGGGGGGGCCGGACCCCCCAATATCCAGACTGGGGGGGGGGGGCAGAGTATACTTTGGCCCCCCAATATTCACAAAGGAAGATGAAGATTTTTGGAAAGAAGAAATGAAAGAAATGGAATTTAACAGCAGAATTAATATAAAAGTGTATTTTGTGCTTTATTTAATACCAACTCGCCTTTTGTTACGAACAATAACCAAAACATTTTGACGTCATCATCGCAAATGGCAATCTGAATACATCAGATTTATCGTATGAAATCTCAGCTCACGGAAAGTAGTTTCAACTAACGAAAACAATAATGCAAATCGTACTCTAAGAAGTCAGACCCTATATTGTTTTTAAATATAAACTTATTTTTTACTATTGTAGACGATTTCGTGGCTGTGACAGCATGGTGGCTGTTATTATCAGTACAATATGCTCTCCGCGTGAGATCGAGTCTTGGCCAATCCTATTTTCTTTTTCTTTTGGTTATTTTGTCTTAACTAAGATACACATTTTTATACACTTTCTTTTAATTCATTTAATGATATTGAATTTGTAGACGCATTATTAGTCATGAGAAAGATTAGGAATATTTATTCTTAGACCGGTCTCATCTGAAGTTGCCCCCAATGTTGAAAACGCTCCTACGCCTATGGATCTAGACTACTATGATACTCATTTTCATTGAAATCTCAGCCGCGATCGGGAAAGTAAATATATCAACAATGCTACCGACAAATCTTTTCTCATTCTTATAAACCTAGTTGAATCAATTTTTTTTTAAAACTCATTTTCTATTGAATGCGTGACTACATGTAAAGTACGACATATTGCCTGCAGATTATCAGTCAATTCTTCAAGGATTCAATTTTAAAAACCGTGATTGTAGCAAAACTTGCTATGTACCGCCAATAAAGTTATGGAGTTTCTTTATTCGCTTCCCTTTAAACAACTATTATATAATTGATTTTTATCAATGTTTTACATGTATATAGCTGTATTAAAATTAAAGTTACCCCTAGGTTAACAGATATGTCCTTGGAGTTTAGGAATTAGAATCTTTCTTATCAAACCATTTTGAAAGGACATAAACCATATGTTAGAACTTGTTGGAGGATGTTTTCAAGGAAAACGACAGCGGACACCCAGTAGGTTGATAACGGTAGTAAATTTAGTGAATCAGTTGTCGGGCTAGGTCATATGTTGCGTTCATAATTAAGGATGGGTCATTTACTCATTGTGACTTTAATACAGATCAGGAACCCTATTCTGGGGATGTTTGCATCAACGAGTGTGGTCAAGGATGTTAACTTAAGTGCCAAACAAATTATGTTCTGTCTTTCGTCCTCTAGCTTCGTAAAACCAGGAAAAAGATCTAAAAGTCATGACACTCTTACAGATCCTGGTCACGGAGCTTGACAAAGGCGGGGCAAAAAGGCAGAGGGGTGGAACACACTTCCTTGGAAATGGAATAGTTGTTTGCTGGGATACGTTACCGCTATTCCACGACATATCCATTGATAATATGAAGAAGCTTCAAAGGCAAGAATGCCTGTGGAAATGCGCCGATCACAAAACAGCAAAAAGATTCGAGCACTCCACATTTGACTTAAGTCAGAGCGTGAGCCTCCCACACTATGTCCGACCAACGGGACCGCTCTATTCTTTTCCTTAGAAAGATTCAATTGTTTGAAGCCAGCATTACTCTCCAGTCAAAGCAAGTTAATTCCCCTATAGATAAGAATCAGACCATCGGGCAATATGGCAGCCCGACACACGGACCAGAGTCTGTTATCTCCTTGTAGAACTGGGAACTGGAGAATTGTGAATGAGGTCACGATGCATGCTTTATCAATGCAGACAACTGGTGAGGTACGCCACATATCTAAGTACAGACAAAAGCCGTTCTGCAAGACTTGTGCGTTTTATGTAATTCTTTTTCTTTTTACTGACATTGTTTTAATAAGTCATTTCACCATTCTTTATTAGTCTGTCACACCTTAACAGTTGCATTCTGCCTTTGATGAAAAGTGTCCTCCATCGGTTATGACATACAAAAAACATGGCTAGTTTTACTGAATACGGTGACATGACTGAAATACTTAATCACAGTGATATATAGACAATAGATGGTTAGTCTCGTGAATCGGAAATGGTATCGGGCAAGGCTTAGGAATACTATTCTGTGAGCCGAATGTCAATCGGATAATTATCCGAAGCCTATCCCGATAACCATTCCTACACAAAGACACAAATCATCTATTTTGTTTACCCTGTTAGTGATATGGATTCAAATTAATAATAAAAAATGAAAAAAAAAAACATGAACAAAGCGGAAAATCAACATTAAGCGACAGTTGACAGGTAGAGAATGGCGTCATATGCCATAACGTATCTATGACCTCATGATTCGTCACACGGCTGCATGTTATATGGTTACAATCGGAACTCTTCGGGTATTTCCGTGAGCTGTGAAATACACCTCGGATATAAGTGTAGGGTTACAATTTTTCGGGTAAATCGGCATCCGCCGATGAACACCTTTTCTAAGCGTGCATGTTAAGTAGTTCAATGTGTATGGAAGTGTTGGACATCCTTTTAAATCACTTTTGATCAGTAACTCATACCAAATGTCGAACTTGTTGTTGTGACATGTATACTTGTTTCCCTTATCAAATTTAACGAGTTTTTGGATTTTACAGTCAAGATCTATTTTTAGAAACGAAAGAAAGTGACGTCATTCTCGCGGGAAACAATATGGCGTCATCCCTATTATTTCAGAGGTGTTTTCTATTGGATAAACCCGATGTGCTCAGATTGATATGGTTAGTGCCAATGTTATATGGCATCCGGTTATCGGTCTGTGATTCGCACTGCTGACCTGATAAAATTGGCTCTTGAGAAAACGCGATCTGCATCACTATTGACCTCTTTATCAATTTGATTATGCATTTCAAGATGTATAATATAGACTTTTTTTTTTACACTCTTTTTATTTTGGGGTAAAATACAGTAAGATTGTCGTTGGCTACCTTATTTGGAGGATGGTGACAGGGCAGCCAAGAACGATAGTATACCACATGCACGTTTTATGTAGGTCTCGGATTCCCAACTCTTTTTGAATGGACACATATCTTCTTTTCCAATATGGGCAAATTGTCTTCAATCATCGACTGTAGGTCAATTATCTCAATATAACACATGTATACTCCGCAATTAAACAAATGTACACGCTTGTTGAAACGATCGACACATGCAGCTCTGTGTTTTATGCGTATACTAATGAAAGGGATTTTCTTCAAAAGAACTGGTCATACATTGTGTTTAGTTAACTTTGTATTAGCTCACATAACGTTTAAGTGTCATCGCTTGAAAAAGAAAGAACACCTTTAACCATGCATTGCGCTTAGATGACGATATTAAATGAGCCTTGAATTTGACATCACATAAAATACATTTCAAATATATTTTATTTTGTGTTGTTTCTGAATTGTTTACTTTCAAGAATTATTGTAGAAAAAGTCGATCAATTTCAAACATAAACAGGATGATCTGTCCGTTGTCTATCGTCTTACAAAAAACAATCTGAATCTTCAAGCCTCATGATGAAAATTGTTCAATGTTAATAGAGCGCTTTTCAATCGGCAAAGGAAGCAAACTTTTCATGGAACAGAACGATATGCTTTACAAATAAATATTCCCTGATTTCTTGCAATCTATCATGTGCCATTAAAAATGTACCAAATGTTGTTAAAACAATCAGTTCTCGAGAAACAAACATGTAATTTGTACTTCTCAGTCAAGCACGTCGATAAGTTTCCATAATCAAGCCCCGAAATACACGCTTATGACATTGTTTTACACTGGAATTACAATAAATTGATTAGTTTTGGGATAATAGAGAAACGTGTACTGTTAAGTGTGTAAAATTCCATATCTGTCTATGATATCCCGACCGATTTTTCCATAAAATTGCTAGTTGCAATCGGTCCGACACAACCAAAATCGGTCCAAACCGGCATTTTCCTGATCTCTGGCGAGTAGTGAAAAAGAAAACAACTCTACCTTTTTCAAGTAGAGACCTGTTTATTTCGAAGGTTTGACACAAACTACAGTAAGTCCATGTCAAAAGTGAGTATATCCTTTCGTTGACCCAGAGACATATGTCTCTGGTTAACCACTAGATCTGTGCTGTTTAATTTCCTTTGATGTAGATATCAACCGATTTAATTGGATAGTTTATTACTTTGAATAAAATCTTAAAATGATTGTTTTGTTTCCTAAGCTTAAGCACTAGGATGAACCAAAAAGGTGTTTACGTAAAATGAAGAGCTCAGATGTGGTAACTCCAAAACTTAAACGTCGATTTAGATTACGTCGTTCGCCAAAACGCTGACGTCGTGTCACTTGCGTGATATTTCTCTAATTACCTGGCGTCTTTGAACGCTTATAGGAACCGTATTTTCTTACGCATTTACATGAGACTTGTTTCATTTTAACAAAGGCAAATCGAACTAAAACAATCACTGAAAAAACGAAAATCGAAAATTTTGGCCATAAGGTGGGTTTTCTAACGTCGCTCCCCATATATTAATGTCCTGGAATAAACAAGTCGAGGTTCAATGCAAGACTCTAGCAGATTCTCAAACGTGAAGCAGTAACTTAAGTATTGTATATAATCCCCGGAGAGTTCGGTAGTAATTATGTTACGAATATTCTATGTATATAATATTTGCTTTCTTAACAGGCGTAGAGCCAATCTGAACACATCGGGTTTATCCAATGAAAACACCTCTGAAATAATAGGGATGACGCCATATTGGTTCCTGCGGAAATTACGTCACTTCACTTTCGTTGTTAAATAAAGATCTTAAATGTGAAATCGTAAAAGTCGTTTAATTTGATTAAGGAAACAACTATATATGTCACAACTTATAATTTCGTTTGAGTTGCCGATAGAAAATGATTTAAAAGGATATCCAACACTTCCATATACATTGAACTACTTAACTTGCACGCTTAGAATTTGTATTTCACAGCTCACGGAAATACCCGAGTAGTTTCGATTGATATTGAACAAGTGGCACAAGAAGAACCTACTGAACGTTGCAGCAACTGGTATGTTGTACAGTTAATGTGATGGTCTTCCTGTAACAGAGTAATACCTTCTAGCCAAGTGTCTGCAGACTTTACCATGAGCATGTCTCAAATCTACTTAATTTCTTATAGGATTGAATCATTCTTCAAGAAAACGCTGGATGATCAAATTATTGCCAGTCAAGTTCCATTTACATTTCAGTTTGTTGAAACAGCGACTTGCCAAAACAAAATTCAATGTGAAATTTGTGAATGCTTAAAAGGGACACTTGTCAACTGTATATTTCAAGAGTGTACTATTTGGGCATGATCAAGCTGATGTGGTAACTGAGGGAATTATTGAAACACTATTTAAAAATGGTTTTGAACTGAATATACAGCAGTTAGTTGCTCTCGATTGTGACGGCCCAAATGTGAACAAAGCAATATGGAAAAAGCTTAATGACTTCAAGAAAGAGTAAGGAATTGCAGAGTGCCATTAATTCTTTGTACCCTCCCAGTTCTCCACAACGCCTTCGAGAAAGGAAGCTATGTGTATGGTGAAGTTGCTGAACAACTGGTAGTGGACATTTTCAATGGTTTAAGGCACATACATATCAGCAGGAGGACCTCCAGGAAACCTTGGCAAAACTGAGGCTGGATGATGGAATGTTTGTGCAACATGTTCAGTGTCGGTGGTAAACACTCGTCCCTGCTCTGCAGAGAATACTACACAAGTGGAAACCTGTAAAACTTAGGCTGGATGATGGAATGTTTGTGCGACATGTTCAGTGTCGGTAGTTAACACTCGTCCCTGCTCTGCAGAGAATACTACACAAGTGGAAACCTGTAAAACTGAAGCTGGATGATGGAATGTTTGTGCGACATGTTCAGTGTCGGTGGTTCTACTTTTCTCTTATTATTTTCACACCGTTTTTCATAGGGTTGTCTTATATATTTGTATACATATGTTCGATATGCCTGCTACAGACCTCTTGAAACAGAAATACTTAATTCCAAATTGCATGTTAATGCTTTTTAATAATTATGTAACATATATATCAGGGAAATATTGTAAAAAATATGTTTGTATTATGGGCCGGAGGCCTCATATATTGTGAAAAAATCATTTGATATTGGTTAACGCTTGTCCCTGCTCTGCAGAGAATACTACACAAGTGGAAACCTGTAAAACTGAGGCTGGATGATGGAATGTTTGTGCGACATGTTCAGTGTCGGTGGTTAACACTTGTCCCTGCTCTGCAGAGAATACTACACAAGTGGAAAGCTGTCTGCAAGTATTTCATTACTGACCTTCAGGCTCTTAACGAGCAATTTCTCCTTTTCCCACAATGTTTTCTGCCCTATCTGAAGATTGTTTTTCAATTTCATCATATTTTGAAATACATGTATCATCTGCAAACTCTCTCAAACAGTTTGGGACAGTCGAAAATCTGGCGTTTGGTAAAGGGTTAAAGAGTATGTGTTCACAAAAAATATTAGTATTGTAACGTTGTAATTGTTTAGGACAGCCTTCCTCTAAACTTGTGTCACTGGAAATGCTTCGGACATCTACTATTGACCATCAAAAGGGAGCTAAATACGCGTACTGTAGGTATATTTCTGGGCATTAGAGGTACTTTTTCACAGAAGAGAAAATTTGAGAGTAAAAATAAAATGTCGTTGCAACAATACAGTTTTTGCATTATTGTTTGATAAACTTAAAGTTAAAATTTATTTACCCATGAAGAGCAAATTATTATGTCTGTCAAAGTAGTTTTGAAGTCAATTTATACATTTCAATGAAAACCATATGATTAATACAGCAAACATGAAGACACTGGCAACAAAAAGGGGGAGGGACATTTTCACATTAAGGTAGAATACCGATAATGTGCCATTTTGAAACATTTTCTTTTAACTGATTTCTTTGGTAGGTTTCCGTATGTATTGTTAGTCTTAGCCGGAACTAGTTGTATTAAACCAAAAGGTTTCGGTCCGTCCGGTGTATGAAGAAGATGTAAATTGGCATGTGAAATAAACTGCATTTGTCTTCCTCTTCATTCTCAATTTAATCACAGGTCCAGATATGAGACATATTGTACTTTTTGTACTTCAGTGTTCATATCAAATCTTAGTTTATGGGCACTCATTTGATTAATCACGGTGTCCATTGAGTAGCTACACAGTAGCTATGAGGTATCAAGAAAAGGTGAAGTTTGTAAGTGAAATATTTATCTTGACCTATCCACATGTCTTCTGTAATGGTCAGCATTGCGACACCTTTGAGTCACAAGACTTTCGCGGGTGTGATAAAAGGATCCCTTTCTCATTAAGAGCAATTTCCCCTTTAACAAAACGGTTTCTTTTCAAGTTGATAAAGAAAGTGTTGTATTAGCATACTTAACACCTTGAGGGTTAAACCCAAGACCATTGTAATTCCTTCACAAATGTGAAGCCCTTACTATAGCATTGCACCCTCACATTGTCCTCAATTTCTCATACATAATTACACATAGGTATTTTAAGCATGATCAATTAAGGAAGTCATTTCTTAAGCATGTACAGTTTATATTGTCAGCCTTCGAATTAAAATAAATGATATTTTACGGTAAACAAACTTTAAAGAATGAAACAACGCTCTAACTTTGCTTCCAATGACCATTCTACACTGTGTATCATATATATATAAGCAGTTGTACAACTAAAGAAATTGATTTTTTAACTTCCAAATTACCTCAAATCCGTGAACAAGCACCAATTTAATGGATATTTTACACAGATAGTTAGTCGAGCCCTATAAAAGGGTTTGTCAGTAGAGTATATCATCTTTACAAACCGTGCATCCCAATATGACTGAAAAACATTGACATAAAGAGGAATCCTACCAAACCAATCAATTCAATATCAAAAACTTGCAATCACTCTGGTCGCTTCACCATTATAACGCTGGGTTATTTTCTTAAAATACATGTTTGTGTCTTCTGCTCTCCAAAACCTTAAATATCCGCTTAATTTTGTTTGGGAACGATACCCAGAGCAGCAAACAGGTTAGATCACAGACCAGCCGCCAAGTAAATTGGCGGCTGGCCTGGATTGTACCTGTTTACACAAGCATGAAGTCGGTTCCAGCACCCCAAGGGCTAATGCAAGTACATATATCCTTTGAAATATACACATCCTGTCAATTAAGAACTGTAACCGGCGTGTTATAGTGAGGCACACGGCGCTGTTCCTCCATAATGGGCGTACCGTAATGTTTTAAATACGTACTGTAGTTCTTCCGGAACGCTGGGGGCAGTCCCGACTTGTTGAGCATCTTCTTAGAAATAGCACTTTGCATGTGGATTCCGAAAGCGGTTTTCGTGTACTGCTGTCTACTACCTTTCGGCCGTTCTACGTCAGTGTCCGTTTTCAATCGGTTCACCTCGGACATCAACGCAGGAACGTGAGTATAGGAGCGTTCCAACTCGGTAACTGTCGTCTGTTTCGATACGGCACCAATTTCCCGTCTGGAAGCTTTCTTTTGTATGGTTTTCTGTTGGTTGCATTTTGTGGCCTCCTCGCGGGTTTTGAAGATTCCTTCCGCTAAACAGGTTTTTTGTCGTTTCGAGATATCCGGAGCTCTGAGGTCCCCTGGGGCGGTCCCTTTTATTCGGTTTCTAACAGAACTCCGGTTTGTGTCGCGTAACAATTCCTCGTCAGTCGGCAGGGATTTTAAGTTCAGGCTTATTTCATCGGAAGGAGGTTGATTTTTATCGTTCCTTGGCAGCTTGGGAACGGCCTTGTCCTGATTGACCATCGGTAAATGGGTACCCTCTCGAGTTGGTGGTGGTGGCGGATGTGATGCAAGTCTCGTATCTTCTCGGTAGAATTCCCGTTTTGGCGCGCTTGAAGTTTGAATCCGTCTGATGTTATGGTTTGTAATTTCTCTCACCATCCCCGGATCGGCAGATTGAACATCGCGTTTTCCACTGCGTTCAGGATACACGTTTTGTCCGAGGAGTTTTGCCTCCGTCAATGATCGTTGGAAACTGAAGCGGTATCCATAGAACCCGGTCATGGTTGGAAGCTTTGTTGACGCGTCCTGCGACCAGAAGAGCATGTGTGGTCGGATGTCCGATGTGATCGATAGTCTCTGACCGGCAACTTTGATCTCTCGCACCTCTTCCAGAGACATTGTGTTACAGCTCTCAATAGATCCCAGTCGTTCTCTATCTTGTGACACAGAAATCCTTTGCAGTTGTTCAGAGTCTGAATTGGCACTTTTTCGCGTTAAAGCAGCATCTTTTCTCAGCATTACCACCAGGCGTCGCTGCTGGTTGATCTCGCTGTTGATGTTTGACAGACGAGATTTCAGTTTTGTATCAATATTATCGAGATTTCTTTTCAGAAGCCGGTCTTCTAGAGCGTTTCTACTCCGCGCTCTCACGAAATTCTCTAGCAGTCGTACCTTTTCTTTGTCTCCCATATTTAATCCACTGTTATTTACTTTGTCATAACTTATACTTGGACATTGAGCCGATAATCCGGTTAATGTTTAAATACAAACCATACTTAATCATAAATTACCCACGAACCTTTAATACTTTTTACGCTTTTAAGTCCGATTAGCTATTTTCTTCATGACTATAATTCTTTTAACGCACATATGGTAGAATGTTCCATATACAGTTACTATTGTGCCAAAGGAGTCAAATGCTTGTGACGAGCAACTTCACATAGTGCAACAATTGATTGAATCAAATGAGCGTGACGAAAAGAGGAAATTTATTCCATGATGTATTGTGATTGCCTATTAATTCTTTCAGATCGGTCACAAAATCCAATAACAGAACATGTTACAAAACTAAATGAATAAAAAAATAAATAAAAAAGGACAAATTAATAAGGATTCGAACCTGTTACCAACTAATAATTGAAATAAGGTTTCTTTAAATTGGAATTATGGGAATTATGTTTACCCATTTGAAAAATAGAATGAGATAATAGTATGGATTATTTGTACACGTTACAGACAATAGGTATACATCACGAAATGCGGGTATCAGAAAACTTAATCAAAGATCATTCAAAGTGTCAGCTATTAATAGCTTAATGCTAAGACGAGTCATTGAAACATAATTACTGCGAGCATTTACGAAACAAACAAAATAGATTCGTATCAATATGAAAATGTTGGCAGTCTTGCACAAAATAATTCAGTCCTTAAAAAAAAATCCTTTTATTTGTGAATGATTTGAGTTTTTACGGAGCGCTCCGTTAACATAACGTCATACAACATAATATAAATATGTTAACATAACATAGGCTTCTGATAAGGATATATGTCAATTAAATGATGGTTTAAGGCATTGTTGTTGTATTCTTATGAAATAATTTGCCATATATGACTTCATATTAACATATCAATTTTAGACAATGGTGTGATTAATCTGCATACCTTTATGTTTTTTTTCTGAAGAAGCTTTTACAATTCATCGGTGAACTGCTTATTATTTCTAATTATACATTGTAGTATAGCACCATTTGACTCTTTCTCATAAATTTGTTATTAGTTAATATGTACTAATGTTAATTACGACTGTGAATTAATGGCCCGTGTGAACAGCCCATTACACATGCAATATAAAATGTTTATTATTTT
This sequence comes from Cerastoderma edule, assembly GCA_947846245.1. Taxonomy (NCBI): domain Eukaryota; kingdom Metazoa; phylum Mollusca; class Bivalvia; order Cardiida; family Cardiidae; genus Cerastoderma; species Cerastoderma edule. The sequence continues at coordinate 37,956,877 of OX401404.1, forward strand.
TAGGTTTGGTAGATGGAACTTTTAGATGGAACTTGGAATCCAATAAAAGCTCCAACGGGTAATGAGGCGGCCTACATATGTATGAAATATTAAATATTATCACGCACTGAATGTGCAGGCTGTGTGTGATAATGATATGATGTATATTATACTCATTCTTTTAATTAATAGAAAAAGGATATCAACAAAAATAAAAATAATTCTATGTGTCTTTTAAGAAACGACAGAAACTATGCAATTGGATATTCTCTTAATTGTGTTATTGAACAGCGTGATTAGTCATAGGCGTAGGAGCGTTTTAAACATGGGGGGGGGGGCAACTTCAGATGAGGACCGGTCTAAGAATAAATGTTCCTAAACTTTTTTATGACTATTCATGCATTTATCTAAGACTAAATGTTCCTAAACTTTTTCATGACTATTCATGCATTTACAAATTCAATAACATTATGAGAAAGTGTATGAAAATGTGTATCTTTAATAAAAAAAAAATAAAAAAAAGGATATGCCAGGTCTCGATCTCACGCGGAAATCAAATATATTGATCTAAACAAAAAGTAGCAGCTATCAGACTGTCACAACCACGGATCCAACTATTGACACGGTAATATTAAATTAATTTGTAAGCATTAGCTATTCAATTGAAGACAATATTGAGTCTGACTCCTTAGAACACGTTTACCAACACTGTTTTCGTCAATCAACTCTTCCCGGGTATTTTTGTGACCTGAGTTTTCATTGGATAAACCTGGTGTATCCAGATTGCCATTTGCGATGATGACGTCAAAAAGATTTTGGTTATGGTTCATAACAAAGGCGAATTGGTATTAGATAAAGCACAAAAATAAACATTTATTTTTGTTCTGCTGTTAAATTTCGTTTCTTTTCTTTTCAAATATCTTCATTTGCCATTGTGAATATTGGGGGGGGGGCAAAGTATACTCTGGCCCCCCAGTCTGGATATTGGCACCCCCTGGCCCCCCAGCTCCTAAGCCTATGCTAGTATACCACTGTTTGTGTTAATATTCTTTTAAAAATTTACAGGATTTTCTAGAGCACAATGATATAGGGGTCCTTTTGTTTAAGTAAATATCTACTAACTCCAAATCATAAGGCTGTCACTGCACAAGAGGATAAGTACATTCACTATCTGTGTAGGAGCAGACGTTTTATTGAGAGGGCTTTTGACCTTTTCGAGCCAACATTTAGGTAAAAAAGACACGATGCAAATCGTAAATGCTTATATTGCTTTACCTCGTTATCACACATGAATAATCAGATTACAAACGGCTGGGTTTGTATACAATTTTCAATAATATTTATTTATCACTTTGATCACTAGTATTAACATGAAACTTGGCTGAAATTATTCAGAAAATATAGTTAATGCTGAGAAAGTGCATCCAAAAGGGCTGGGGAAAAAGAGAATTCCTCAGTTTTCGAGCCAAACCATTTTTTTTTCATTTTCTATTGTGTTGCTGGTTTACTTATTCTTATAATAATGGTTTATTACTAAAATAAAAGGATAGCTTGTCAGCCTTTTGCTTCTTGGAAAGGTTTTCAGACTTGCTCTTGGGCTCTACAGATAACATGTCTACACAATGCCCAACAGAATTTCAGATTGAAAATACCAACTATTATTTTCTATTTGTCTGCATATTAGTTAAAATGATGTGCTTGCAAAAGGGCAGTTTTTCATTGATCAATGTCTCTCATATCATGTGTTCAATGCAAGACTATAGCAAGTGCTTCACAAACGTGAAGCACTTGCTATAGTATTGCGCCGAACCCTCGATATTGTATTGTTGAAGAAAACGATCCAAGCGATACATCATGGGAAAGTGAAAATGTTGGGGATGGCAAGACTGTGAGGGAGGCGAATAATAAAACTTTTTGGTATAAATTGATATAACAATTTCATTTTTACCTGTGATTGTGTTATGCCTTTTATACTGCAATATATATTGGAGTAGTTGAATACAACTTTATCTTGGTTTTTGCTTTGCTTAGTTATAGGTCTCATATAAAAGCGAATTATCCATACTTTCATCCAATCCAGTAATGATACAAGCTTATAGTCTTCATGGTAGAACTATGATTGGCTTACAAAATAAGCACTGTGGCTTTATACATGCTCTTCCATAGAACAAGGGGATCAAAATGGTGCACAATTAACTTTCCTTAGTGTTTATTCTGTACTACTCCATCATTTTATTAGCTTTATTGTTGAACTGAATATTACGCACATTTTTCATTTAAGAAAGAAAAAAACACATTTCTGTAAGTACAAATAATTCTATTCACTCTATGTATTTAAACAACTGGGAATGTCTTAAGTATCAAGAATGGTTATTTAATAAAATGAAAAAAATCCTTATTAAATAAATGTAAGACAATCAAACTATCAGAGACTTGCATAATCATATCTTCTTTCAACCATTTCCAAAACAACACATTTTTGACTGTCCCAAATTGAAAGAGTTTGACGATATTTCAAAATGTGATGAAATTGGAAAATAATCTGATAGGGCAGAAAACGTTGTGGGAAAAGGAAAAATTGCTTGTTACGAGCAATTTTTCCTTTTCCCACAATGTTTTCTAAAGTCGTCTGCAACAAAGTGGTCAAATGTCGTTATTGTTTGGGAAAGGGTTAAATTAAAGTGTTACTTTTGCCAAGGACATCATTTGTTTAAGTGACACAAGTGCAAGATTAACATATACTAGAGTGCCCTGAGGGCCCTGGGTCGCTCACCTGATATGAGTACACACACATTCATATTTATGACCTTTTTGCAATATGTTGCTACTTATTACATGAACATAACAAAATGCGTTCGTGAATCTGCTATATCCCCCTTGGCGCTTTGACCTTGAAGGTTCTTGACAGGGGCAGCTCTATGAGATACACAAGCATGCCCAATATCAAGTTGCTACCTTCAATATTACAGAAGTTATGACTAATGTTAAAGTTTGTACTTTTGACCTATTTATTTGACCTTGAAAAATGGCCTTGACCTGACCTGGCATCACTCAAAATGTGCATCCCATGAGATACACTTTCATGGTAAATATCAAGTTCCTTCCACAAAAGTTCAAAAATTAAGGACAATGTGAAAGTTTGATGAAGGTTTTTTATAATATATTCCATATATAGAAAACTGAGTCCGTCCTCCGGCAGCCATATACTTTTAAGTTTTTTTTTTAACTATATCTCTAGTGAGTTGAATGATTTTTATTACTAGATGCTTTGAGGTGTGACTTAGGATCACTTATTGAAAGGTAAATGTTTTCCTTAGGTGGGAGATGTTTCCTCTTTTTCAACTTTTGACAATTGATCATCATATACGAAAAAAAAAGGTTATGTATGCATGGTATGTAGGGCAAATTGCCTTTTTCGTAAACAAACTATGAATATATGATATATGATTAAAAGTAGTTATTGAAAGCGTAGTTAATTCTGGAAACATCAATAGTCTAAAGATGTACACTCTATATAAAAATAGAAATTACACAATGCGATTTATTTAATGTTGTGTGCCAAAGTAACAGTGAAATGAAATCACAAAAAGCTTTTAAATAATTACAAAATATAGAAAGGACAAAAGCTGTCTAAAATACTGTTGATATGAAATAAATTCACACAAAAAAGAAAGAAAAACATTTACATGTAACTCATTGATAAAAATTTAATGGATCTTTTTCCATTGCACTGGTCAAAACTTGCACTGCGTTTGTTAGTGAATTGACAGAGGCTATCAATTGTCTCATCACAGCAGTCTGCTCATTGATCAATGCTTCTGCACTTGTTCCTCCTCTTTCTGAAAAAATGAATAAAAAAGTTGTTCTTTAATGATTGTCTTAGTAATTCAAATCCATTGAAATATTTGATTGAACCTTTGTAACAAAAGTGAAATTGCTCTTTATGGAAAATTTCTCCTTTCATCACTTTTATTTCTTAAGTCTTCTGATGCTTGTTTATTAACAGGAAAAAAGGGTTCAAACTGTCAGTTCCCGTGATATCTAAAAGTCTGCATGAAAGGTTACATATCAAGGGTTCAATGCAAGACTATAGGTAGTGCTTTATAAACATTACTATAGTCTTGCATTGAACCCTCTATATGAACGTGCCAGTAACTATACAGTATGACAAATAGAACGGCCTTTTCTGGCTGACCCACAGGGATTTAGGATTAATTGACCCTAAAACAATTATTTCTTCTTTATATTCTTACCTGGGTGTAATAAAGGATATGGTCTGTTCTGTTCTGGTCTACTCTTTACACCAGTTGCTTTGGCAGCACCTTTTCCTTTACTTGATGCTTGTTCTTCTTTCTTTGTTTCTGCCTTGCCTTTCTTTTCCTTTTCTTTCATTTTAAGCTTGAGTTTCTGTATCTTTTCACACAGGAAATCTCGATGCATTGGTATGGCTCTCTCATATGTGTTCTTTTTCATGACTTTTGTTATTGAATCAGACATCCTGAAAATAAATATTGGCTTTTGTTGATCTCATTCGAAACAAGCAGAAGTTTTAAATGAGGATTCTAAATGTACATGAATTCATCATGAATTGCCCAACAGCTCTCAACTGGTTATGTGAGTAGTGTTTAACGATATATAAGCATACATATTGCATTAACACAGACTATGACACGATGGTTGTGTTGAAAACATGACAATTGATTTTAATATATGTTGAGATCTATTTTGATAGATAAAACAAAATATGCATACATATGCTACAAACAAGTCAATCATTCTGCAGACACCCATTTACAAAGCAAGCTTTTTTTCACACCCAGCGCACATGCCCTATAATATTGCCAATTTGGTGTGTTTCGTGTGTGTTTGTCTTTTGTTTTCTTTTTTTTCCAAACTTCAACAGGCCTTGAAAATTTTTCTATCTTGCTCCAGTTGGAAACGCCGATAGAACTAAATGAGTGCCACATTGATGGCACCTGTTAAAATACCGAAATTTAATTGTCTTTTTGTATCTTGTGCCTGTCATTCAGTTACATAACTGACACTTTTGGTTTCATTTTCTGTAAACAAACCATGGAAACTTGAAATTGGATGAACAAAGCTGTAACTGTATGCAACATCTATGTCTGGAGCATTTGGACTATGAAGTGCCAAGATGAACCGACAATCGCAAAACAAGTGAAAGTTTATAAGACTTTGGAAGACCTTTTTTTTCTCAAAAGCTCATCATGTAGATGGGAGATATTGCATCTCTTTTTTATTTCATTTTTCATTAAAAGTATTTAATGTTAAAAAGGCAAAATGACGTTGGGACAACAAATGTGTACACATGTCAAAGAATAATTATTTGTGTACAGTTTTGGCTATTTATGAATGTCTCAAGGAGCAGGAAATGTGAACCAGTTCATAAAACAATTCAGTCAGGGATTGAAAGATTGCTAATCACAAAATGGACATAGTAAGATAAACAATTAAAGTAGATGTCAACACTACAAATCATGTTTAGATGTTCAACTTATTGAATAATTGATAAGCCATTTAAAAAAACTTTTACTAAATTCTGATGCTTTAATCATGTTTTAGGAATTGAAATTGGTAGGTGTTGTAGACTTTTGCTGTCCTATGAACAAAAGAGGTGATGTCACTTTTAGAAAGTTATGCTAAACATTCATCAAATAAATGAAATAACTATCATTTCCATGACAAAAATCGAACCAAATTAAAACACTGGATACCTGTTCTGAAAAAAAAAAAATTGTGGAATGTATCTATTTTGGACTGGAGGCCTTTGATATCAATAAAATCATTTGTCATTTCATAGAAAGTTGAAGTTCAAAATGTTTCAATTTGCTGTATTATGTAATAATAATTCTTTTGTTTAGTAAAAATGTGCCATAATTCATAGCGACAGCACTTAATAGTTATTGTATACATGTACATATTCAATTGCAAAGTTTAAGTAATAGCCATACGTTCAGTCGGTAACACGTCGGGTCTACGACCGAGAATCCCTCTCCAAATCACAGTTTAACTTTCTTTTTCTTCAAGCTAGAAGGAAAGGTACGGCCACAAGCATTTTAATTAAGGCTACTAATCCTGAAACATAGGAGCATCATGGACACCTAACCACTGGGGGCACTAGCGGCTACCTTGACCCTAAGCTTATTTTGCACCCCTCCCCCCATAAATCCTGGATCCATCCCTGATTATTTCACATAGAATCCATTCTGAATAAAGGATCTGCTGAAATAAATGGAAAAATGTTCCGATTCCAACATACTCTAATATACGCATTGATCATTTCCCCATTTCAAAATTCTTTGAACAACTTTAAAAAAGAGGCCCATAAAGACCATTCCTGTGAAATTATTTTGAAATCTGACCAGTGACTTCATACAAGAAGATTTTTTTTAAATTTCAGAAATTCCCCCTTTTCCATGCCATGGCAACCAAAGTTCTGCATGGAATCAATTTCTTTGAACAACTTTTAAAGAGCATCAACCAACAAACATTCCTGTGAAGTTTGGTTGAGATTGTCTCAATGGTTTAAGAGGATAAGATGTTTAAAGAATTTGTTGATGGCGCACGACGGATGACAGACATTGGGCGATCACAAAAACTCACCTTGAGCACTCTGTGCTCAGGTGAGCTAAAAACAGAAGGGAAAAACGTTCTGATTCTAACAAAAGCCTTGATCATTTCCAATTTCAGTTTAGTTCTTATATAGAATAAAAAATATGCACACAAGCAGTTTATTTTGTTCAACTCAACATCATCTACAGCAGATGTGTATAATCCAGGAATAGTTCAGTAAAGGGCAACTAGTGCTTTAACCTTTGTAATGGGCAAATAATGCTTTAATATATAAGAGGAGCATTAAGGTGTGTACTAATCTTAAAATGGGAAGAATGTTCTAACAAAAAAAACACTGACTGTTTTTGAAAGATAGGGAACATCTTCATCATCAATGCTGCTTGATGTTTCAATTCCTCCATATCTTCTTCAGAAAGAGTCCCTGGCTGCTCACTTTTCTTTACCCACTTTTTGAAATACTTTTCATGAAAGCCCATTTCTTTAATGGTGTCTTTGTCCATTTCAGACATTTGGCCAGACAGTTTGTCATGTAGAATCTAGTAAAAGACATAAAAAAAAAGTATCAAAGGAGCTTGTTCACAGACGAGAGAAAATCTGTAAGTTAAAAAACGATTTCTATAAAAGTCACAACAAATGAATAATTTATAATGTGTTTAAAGTGAAATAATATGTATTTTAATCCAAAGGTGAGAAATTCCTTTTCATATCTACACAAGTAAACTGTACATGCTTAGATAAAATGATGCTTCCTGATTAAATTTTCTTTCAATGACTACTTTTAATTATTTATTAAAGGCACATGAAAGGAGATGAGTACAAATATATTACTGAATGGAGTTCTTATCATAAAAGTCATGAGAATTAATTTATGAATGTATTTAGACCCTATTTGATAGACTCCTTTAACATATGATTTTTTTGTGCTTGAAATATAATTGTCTCCAATTCAAGAGATGAGATTCATAGGTAGATGGTTGGCCTATTGTACTGATGGTCCCTGGTTCGATCCCAGTTTGGGGAGGTGAAAATTGCTGGGACTAGCCCTCAATTGGGGGCGAGTGCTGGTTTAGTATCCAGGAAGCAGTCATCGAAGGTGAATTTAATAAGCTTCAAGCTTTTGTAATAATCAATGTAAAATAAATTAGTTTAAACAAAGCCCGAAATGCACCAGTCAGTAGTAAAACACTCTCTTCATATTCTTTCTGATTTAGTTATGTCATTGTAAGACAGTTTATTCATCCTTTACCTCTGAGTTTCAACGCTCATGTGGGAAAGCAGTCTGGGTCAATTTGATGGATTAACACAGCACAGTGAGGAAATAGAAAATAACAGAAACATGACAGAATATTATAGAGTATGCAACGATCAAATTAAGCCAGCTTCTGCATATTTTTTCTAAAATCTCACTACTAGTGAAAACTACTTATTAAAAGCTAAAACGAAATCTGAATACCTCAATATCCCAAATTGGTATGCCATTCATCACAATATCATATTCCATTATAAGGCTTGATGAAATTGCCTGTATTCCACAGAAAACCTGAAATATACACAATGTCCTTATATGGTCAGTCATCAAAGAGTGGTAGATGAGCAGCATATCAAATGATCATTTTATGCTTTAGATCAGAAATTCTGAATATTGTTAGATCCACCATTATTTGGATCCTTCGAAATTTCGACGTTAGATTGCCCCTTCAAAAATAAAAAGCAATATTCGCATCAAATTATTTTGACCAAGAGAAGTAGATAAACAGAGTATATAGGGTCCATTTAAATATTGCAATACAACACAGAACACAGCATGACAATCATATTTAACCTCTAGGAGGAATTCTATGAAAAATATGTTTATACAGCCTTTTTATTTACAAAATAATTGAGCTGTCTAGTCAAGGTACACAATATTTGTGAGAGATGACATGTGGCCTCACCAGGGCTGAATGAGCTAATGCACAAGTGCAATGTAAATTTGTTTGTTTGCTGAGTGGATGTTTTGGTCTATCTGATACGGGTTGGAACAGACAAGAGTGGATATATTTCCTTCAACAACTTAAACCTTTGGTATCCTTTCAAAACATTGTGACAATGAATTAGCAACTTTTCCCCTTGCATTCAAATATGGTCAAATGAATAAAATGAATGAGAAATATTTACTTTAGTAATCTCCTTATTCATCAGCAGATCTTTAAGTTGGCCGTCATTCATCATATTTTTTTGGCCGTCATTCATCATATTTTTTTCCAAGTTAAACACATACAATTCCTTCCTTGTCCCCACCGCAATTCGATGAAGGCAGCCATTTTCTTCACCAAGATTTTCTCCAAAGTGGATCACAACAACGAAAGGGGGTTTACTATCAATGAGTTCATTCACTGTAACTTTGGATATCTCTGGATCATCAATCATAACAGGCTCCATGTCTACCTCTTCTTCATCTTCTTCTGAATCTGAATCAAATATTTCATTTTAGAAAGTTGTTTTAAACAGCAGGAAGGTACACATGTGTACAATATAGATTACAACAATGGGCAATTGACTTATATACTCAAATCTTTCCTTGTTATGGATCTGAATCACTGATCCAGATTGAATTCAAAAGCAACCAGTTACAGTATGTTTTATTCATTTGTTTCACTAAATTTTTAAATTTCATCAATAGTTTTCCAATTATTTTCTAATGTGCGACTCATGATGGATGGAAGAAGATCCCTTTCTTAACCCTCCATAAGACAACAAAAAATAGCAAAAAGAAATGTTCATGAAATCTATGATATTTGGATAATCCTAGAACTTTTTAATGTTATATAACAAGGGCCTATAAAAAGCGCCTTTCCAATTGGGAATTTCTTTAAAAAATCATTCAGTTTTCCTAAAAAATTCAAAGTCATGTCAGCTTTTGGTTTTCCTAATTCAGCAATTTTGGCAAATAAAATTCCCAAATTCAAAAAGCCTTGGTCTCTTCCAAAATTCGTAGAAAAAACAGCCCTGGGATATAAACTATCGTGACATTACAATATATTGCTCAATGTGAGCAGTTTCTCATTTTTATCATAGTGATTTCTAAAGATTTCCGAAGCAAATGTGTTAAAGTAAGGTTTCAAAAAGTAAGGGTTAAATGGTTGACAAAGTATTGGCTTTTTCCTTTTCCTTCGTATTTATCTTCAGCAAATCAATAACTCAGAAAGCATTTTCCCTCTTGTAAAAGTTGGTTGTACCTTGATGTATCACGATGAAAATGTTATCTGCATACTTGTTAATAGTTGTCTGCTGTTGTTTTCAGTTTGGACTGCTCACAAAAAGGAATTTGATGGTTGAAGAATTTGAAACATTAAAGGGACTATCCCACAGAATGTGCTGTGTCGGTAATAAATATCAAAAAGATGATATAAACAATCATCATTAAATAAATGACCAATTCCAGTATCTACATATCAACGATGCAGAAAACATGTGTTTACATTTTATAATTGTGATAGGAGCCTTAGAGCCTTCAGTGTTTTGATCAAATAACTTGGTTTATAAATGGCTGCTCCCTAGTGCATGTTACTAGTGTCATGTGATGAGAGTATTCATCCATTTCATTATCTGGTTCCAAGGCACTCTTATCCATTTCAACTATTTCTCAGGTTAGAAATAAAAGATCATTGTTAACAAAATAAACTGTTTAAACAGTTTACTAAATCTGCCACATCAATGTGCTGTACTTCCATTAAATGGTTATGAAAAGTAAAAGATTTGATTTGACCCTCAATCATTGATGTGCAGCAGTATTTGTTATTACGTTACTGTATGTGTTATAAATATTTGGTATTTATTTAAATAACACTATAGTAAACCAGAATGTCTGAAAACATTAAATTAAATGGGCAAACAGACACAATACAGTCATGCAAAATTGTGTTACTAATTGGTCATCATTGACATCATTACTACATTGGTAGTGTGGACTTGATATACAACTATAATCCCCATGTAGCAATGTTCTAAAATTTAGTCTACACCTCATAATTAAGTTTAAAAGGCTTATTTTGATATTGTCACTTAAAGCATAATGTATGAATATAATGTATGAATAGATGTATGAAAGAAATTAACAATTAATATTGTTTTCGGCTGAATCTCAGACCGGTTGGGATTTAAAGATTTCCTGATCCCTGCTCTCAAATGAGCTTTCATAATTAAAACTTAGTGTTCATGCTGGATGCAGATTAACAAAACCCCACTCCCACATCAGTATGGCATGCAGATTTATATAGGCAATTGCTCTATCCAAGTTTATAAATGAATAAGGTAAGATCCAAAAACAAATTTGCCAAAGCTTGGAAGAGAGTTAATATTTTTGTTACCTTTTTTACTTTAATCTGTTACATACACCGACAGAATGTCTCTCACATTAAGTTGCTCTTATTGGATTTGTGACTGGCAATAGCAGAAAACAAATATAAGGTACACAAAAATAAAATAATTTTCATTGGGAAATTAGGTAGGAAGCAAAATGACAAAAGGAGAAATGGATTGTTTTAGATAATGTTTCATTTGTGCAATTGTCATAAGTTGGTTCTATACAAGTGTGTTGAAATATTAATATGTAGAAAAGGTTAAAGAGATTCTCTCAGAGAAGTATGCTTTGGGAGTAAGAAATGTTAAAACATTAATATTCATAATCCTTATCACTATACCAAAGACTGTTTTCAATTTCTTTACTTAAAACTTGCTAAAACCTGTGTTTACTTTAACTAATTTGAAGTGAGCCTTTGAGCATGTCTGTTCTTCTCTGGGAAAGCTGATTTATGAATAAACAGAGGAAATTATTTTTCACTCTTGCTTTAGTCACATGACAACTAAAACTTAAAACTACACAACAACAACAACAACATGATGGAATCTTCAACATCCATATGTAGAAAGTGTGAGTTTTTTTCCTTTTCCTTTTCATGATTCAATATATTAATGTTTTTGCTGTTTGTTTTCTTCCTTGCCCGCCCATTTTTGCTTGACAGAAATGATGTATGCATCCATGCACATACACAGTAAACATTTCCGAAGACACATGTGGTGATGGTATTTGAAAATTTCACCTCTTACTCTAAGTTTAGATCATTGTTTACAAAATGAACCCGTTAAAATGGTCTGGAATATCTGCAATTTTAATGTTCTTTATCTTTTCTGTGCAGTTGTTTGAACAGGGTTGGGAAGCTGTTAATAATCTAGATCTTTGTTCCTGTAGAATCTATGTTGTTATTTTAACCGTATAGAAGATAATTTATTCTAAAAAAATATATCTCGATTTCTGATGTGTTTTATAAGGTATTTTCACCCCTGAAGAAATGTTGTTATCTATTTCTTATAATTTTGTCTCCTTAGTTCTTAATTTTCACATTAAAATTACATGAATGAAAATGGCAAATAAAAAAATTCCAATCCATGAAAGATTTGTATCATTTAATAAGAAACTTGGTTTTTAAAATGGCATTTGCTCTGTAAATCTTTAATTTCATTAATTTTCACAATTCCTCTCCTGACCTTCAGAGTAATTATATCTTATAAATATAATTTTGAAAGATGACTATCATATATCTGAGTAAATTTGAGATTTCCCATCTATTAGTTACTGGTGCAGACATATAATTGTTACATCATTCATCATTGCTCTAATTTGATCCACTGTAAGTAGTTGATAAGTTCTTTATTTTACCCTTACATCAAACAAACATTGGTTAAAGTTGTTGCATTATCTATCAAAAAGTAGATTACCAAACCTCTACTTGTAATAAAATGTATAAATAAAAAATAATTTCTGATTCTACATTAATAGACCATGTTCAAACATTCTAACCTAATCCTAAATAAAAAACACTTATCAGTATAACTATCTAAAACATATGCGAACATACAAACATTATCATAAATAATTTAATACAGAACATATTGTCTGAATCTAATTGTGATTATTTTGTTTCATTTTTCTTATCAATGAACGTTTTATTGATGATCATGACTAATGAAATCGTGTTCACCTATTTGCGGTCCAGAGAATGGTTAACAGGATTGTGTTAAAACATGATTTGGGACTTCAAACAGCATTATAGGACTGCTCTTGTATCAAGTACAACCAGAGTCATTTACTATATATGCGTCTGTCTCCTCCATAGTATAGCAAACTACAGAACTGGAGAAGTTTTTAACCACTAGTGGTAGGGGTTTCATGACATATAATGAATGTATGTGTTGATGAGTGAGCAAATACTTCCTTTGGATGAAATATGCTATCATCCATGAAAACAAACAGTTCAATATAAGAGTAATCAACAGGAAAATGTTTTTATGAATTACTAGCTGACAATACCTAGTATTTATATTAATATTTTCCCCTTCTCAGCCTCAAATACAAGCTGTTTACCCTTGGCTTGATAAATCTTACATTTTGAGGGTTCAGTGCAAGACTGTAGTAAGTGCTTCATAAACATGAAGCACTTACTACAGTCTTGCACTGAACCCTCAATTTGATCATGAAATACTTTGTAATTAAGGACCTCAATTAAAGGTTTCATATAAGATGCTGATTGAAAACCATTTGCCCATAAACAAAGGCTTATGTCCTCTACAAACTCAATATCTTAGGAGAAAATTGTACATCACTTTTTTTTTTTAAACCTCTCTGGGAAAGTTACCAAAAAGAACTTGTTCATCAAGGAAAGCAGTAACATCATTGTTAACATTTATCACTACCTTCACTGTAGTCATCTTCTATACTCTCGGAAGTTTTTTTTTCCTCCAGCTTTGGTCGTTTTGAGCCAGCTTCATCCATTGTATTGATTGTATCAACCACATTATTACCACAGACAAGAGAAACTGTAATAACCCTAGAAACCATTGCGCCTTGGACCTGACCATGACTTGTTGAATGGGTTTGTTCTCTAGCATCTGCCTGTTTGACAGGTTTTGTGTCAATTTCGGGGTCAAATGGAAGCCTGGATCCTACAAAGCAAATAAGATGATTCACCAATGTTCATTATAATTCTCACTAATGAGATGATCATCAACCTATTGCATTGTTCAATAAAATCTACACTTCTTTCCATACTTTTGATGCAATGTTATCTGAGGATACCTTGTTACCCAAACCCAATATTATCCTCCCTTAGATTATAATTTGATATGCCTAAGTACTCATCATATTTTCAAACTTTAGAGAGATGATGTACAGTTGCTTTTATCGAAACTCTTCACATTGGTCTTGGTAGTGCAACGTTCAATGTAACATTCAAATGAATGGGTTTGTAAATGGTAACACAATATCAGATCATTGGCACTCATTGACAAGTGGATCACTAAATTGTCCCCCTTGGTAATTTCTCCTTTTCCCACAGTGTTTTCCAGAGTTGTCTGTAACAACGTGGTCAAATGTCGTTATTATTTGGTAATAACTTCCATATCCTCACATCTGTGAAGAAGCACGTTTTAAAGTTTTACTTTAAATCAGCATCCATATTTCTTATAATACGGTAATGGTCAAATAACGTACATCCTGTTCATGCAGAAATATTAGCTCTTTGGAAAACCTTGAAGGAATTGTCCTATACTCATCATTTCCTTGTAATGGTAGTTCACAACTGGTCCATTTTTTAATCATGTCAGAACAAAAGTAATCAGTATGAAAATGGCATTTACTTTTAGGTTTTGTGTAAAAACATTAAGATAAAAAGTAATTTCTCATGAGCAATCTTATCTTTTGTGACAATTGTTTCTAAAGCCTTCTGTTGCATAGACAAGTTTATGTGGAGCAGAGGGTTATTTACAGAACATGTACAAGACTAAGAAATAATTGATAATCTGCATAGGCAAACCTTTCAAAACTGTCGACAGAAGAAGACTAATTTTAAATAGAACAGGATCTTTAAGTGTTAGAGGTCTATACATATTTGGCATAAATAATCCTCACAATAAACTCATTAATATTTTGCTGCAAACATGTTTAAATGATTATAAAATGAATTAAATGATTGAACAAAATGAAGAAAACCAACCATAAAATCTGTCCTTAGCTCCGAAGAAGTATCGCGGATGTATGACCCCATTGGCATCTCCAGGACTCAATATCACATTGTTTGAGGAGACAAAAAACTTGAGACCATCTGAAATAAGACAAGCAAACTTGATTCCCACAACACCAAATGTATCTATTAATTCTTGTCATATATTTATAAGGTGACTAACAGGACAGGATGTTCATTTATGATTAAGGCAAAAAACAAATTATGTGGTTCAGGAAACAATGGGAAAAAAGATTTGGGAGGTAGGTAGCAGGCCAATCACATGACCAATGCTTACAAAAAATGTCCAAACAAGATGGCCGCGCCACAGGTATATTTGCTTTTTTCCAGCAGATTACTTTTGTTTTCCACCATTTCATATATGCCATGTTCCGACCATCAACAGACGGTCGTTGACAAAAATAGCTCTGTAAGTGCTTGGCTCAGGTGGACACAAAATACTAACTCTGGCAATATAGAAAATGAATTCTTCACAATGTTTAGCTTTCAAATATCTTATTTTTTATTTTCAGTTGATAACAAAGGATTATAAATTGTCATTGGCCACAATAGCTTTTATAGCTTTGTGCAAAAAGTGTAAATCCAGATCAGCCAGTTCCTAAAGAAATCACCTGATCAGGATCTGCACTTTTTGCCATTCAGTTGCCAAACTTATAGCCAATGTCCATGTGGTATATTAAATTCTATCGGTATAAATGAGAAATGGACTGATTTAAAGTAACAATATTCAAAGACATGGGTCTGTTAAAAAAATGGGTAACAAAAATGTTTACCCAATTTTTCAATAACATGTTCTTAAATTCCTACAGCAAAAGACATCTACAGATAGATTGTGATACATAAAGACTTGCTTGTCACAAGTGATGTCCCCTTGGTGGAATGTTGTCCTCTAAACTTAAAATGAAATAATTTTTTATTTAACTAAAGCATAATAAAAACCTTGATTATCTATAAGAATTCAGACTGGGTAGTTTAGTAAAGAGTTAAATGTCATTTTCAACAATTCACAGTTGCTTAATTCATACATCGACCAATACAAGGTCAGGTTGTAGTCCAAGACTCCTCCAATATGTTATATGAAGCTTAAGGTAGAAACTAATCCTGTCCTCAAAATACTTAGGTCATTATCGAGAACTACAAAATGGAGGATTATGTGTATTGTATCGGTGGCCTAGAGGTTAAGGCGTCCGCCGCGGGATGGATGTTCCGAAATGGCTGGTTCATGAGCCGCGAGCTAGATAAATTTAAGGGTTACAGACTAATATCCGCTAGGTGCCTGGCATAGTGTAAGTAGTTGGGAGGTACTTGGTGGAAAGTGAAAAAAGTGTCTCATAAGCCAAAACTGGCTGGCTCTTTCAGTAGGGGTGACACTATAATAAAATGACCTTTTGTACCTTAAGACAAGATTAGAACATGTTTTTTCATGTGTTATAGTCTGCTGTATAATCAATACAACTGATTTGAAACAGGCAATTGTTACACCTTGCATATGTTGCAAAACCAAAAGGCATGCCTGTTATATTAATAAAATCTCTGAAAACAGTGTAGCAAACAATATTTCCTCAAAATTCACATTTTGAGTCTTCTTTGATCTAATTCACCAGTTTTTAGACTGCTGGTGACTAAAATTCACCTCTGTCAAGAAAAAGAACATGGCAACTTGAACATGAATTTTGATTTTTATCTCCAAAATGAAACCTCATTTCGTCAATAAATTGTTCTGTTTACATTAATCATATTTTTACATTCTTGTAGTAGAATAAAAATCCCTAGAAATGAAATAATAAATGAGGTAATTTACTTTGTACCTTTATTAAACATATATATTAATACTAAATGTATTACCTTTAAGTGCTTTCTCTAAATCCAAATAAATCATCACTTCACAGCTTGATCTCATACCTGAAATAAGTCATCAATGATTTAAGATGGATCTTGATTTCAACTATATTGGAAAGTTATAATTTGTTGAAAATATTTGTCTAAAGCTCTGTTGAAAAACTTGAAGACGTATGAAGGGTTTTCGGCCGATTCTCGGACCGAATCGTGATTTCCTGATCCCTGCTTATCACACATGTATGATATAAGTTTATATTATCAGACAGAATGGTAATGTGTTTTATCTAAAGGGACTAGTTCAGACATTTGAGTTCTTGGAGTGGTTAAATACTTCCGAAGATCCACCTGATGATGGTATCTAAAAATAGTAAATCTTATTTTAAGTTTAGCTAGTGATTTATGAAATAAACCCGTTTAAATGGATGCAATATCTGCAATACAAATGATAAATATCTTTTCTGTACAATTATAAACAGGGTTGGGAAGATGTGAGAAACACACAGTTACATGTATAATAAACCAGGAGTTATAACATGCGTTTACAGACCACATCGCAGCATAAATAATAGGTTAGAAGTTTAGAGAAGCCTACAGCAAGATGCAAACAGCAGCATATAAGCAGCATCATATAAAGTATACCAGAATCTTAGAGAAACATACAACAACATATACAGTAAGCCACTGGTTGGGAGAAACACACAGAAATATATAAAGAATGCTGGACTATTACAGAACACAAAGCTACATATATATTATGACACAATCTTAAAAGAAAAACAAGACAACATACATACATACTATGGCAGGAGCTAAGGAACATAAGTAGTATTCCAGGATATAAGAGAAACACTGAGGAACATATATAGTATGGTAATAGCTTAGAGAAACACTAATCATCATATATAGTATGGTAGTAGCATAGGGTAACACTAAGGAACATATATAGTATAGTAGTAGCTTAGAGAAACACTTAAGAACATATATAGTAAGGTAGGCGCTAAGGAACATAAATAGTATTCCAGGATATTAGAGAAACACTGAGGACCATATATAGTATGGTAATAGCTTAGAGAATCTCTGAGGAACATATAAAGTATGGTAGTAGCTTAGGGTAACACTAAGGAACATATATAGTATAGTAGTAGCTTAGGGTAACACTTAAGAACACATATAGTATAGTAATAGCTTAGAGAAACACCAATGAACATATATAGTAAGGTAGGCGCTAAGGAACATAAATAGTATTCCAGGATATTAGAGAAACACTGAGGACCATATATAGTATGGTAATAGCTTAGAGAATCTCTGAGGAACATATAAAGTATGGTAGTAGCTTAGGGTAACACTAAGGAACATATATAGTATAGTAGTAGCTTAGGGTAACACTTAAGAACACATATAGTATAGTAATAGCTTAGAGAAACACCAATGAACATATATAGTAAGGTAGGCGCTAAGGAACATAAATAGTATTCCAGGATATTAGAGAAACACTGAGGAACATATATAGTATGGTAATAGCTTAGAGAAACACAAATCATCATATATAGTATGGTAGGGGCTAAGAGAAACACTAAGGAACATATGCAGTCTGGCAGTAGCATATATAGTATTGCAGTAGCTTAGAGAAACACTAAGAAACATATATAGTATGACAGTGGCTTAGAGAAACACTTAGGAACATATATAGTATTACAGTAGCTTAAAGAAACACTAAGAAACATATATAGTATGGTAGGCGCAAAGAAAACACTAAGGAACATTTATAGTATGGCAGTGGCTTAGAGAAACACTTTAGTACATATATAGTATGACAGTAGCTTAGAGAAACACTAAGGAACATATATAGTATGGAAAGTGCTTAGAGAAACACTAAGGAACATATATAGATTGTTATATATATAAATTATATAAATGGGTTTTACATCACATCAACATTATTTCAGTTATGTAGCGATGCCCGACTATTAATGATGGAGGAAGACCCCATACTCAACTGCCCATAAGGGCTGGTCAAGGCGATATATAGATTGGCAGTGGCTTAGAGAAACACTTAGAACATATAAAGTATGATAGTAGCTTATAGAAACACTTAGAAATAGATTTAGTTTGTCAGGACATTAGAGAAAAACACAGAAACATATATAGTATGATAGGCGCTAAGAGAAACACTCAGGAACATTATATAATTGACAGTAGCTTAGAGAAATACACAGGAACATATATAATTGACAGGAACTTAGAGAAATACACAGGAACATATATAATTTGACAAGAGCTTAGAGAAATACACTGGAACAGATTTTATTTGACAGGAACGTAGAGAAATACATAGGAACATCTATGAGTTGACAGGCCCTTAGAGAAATACACAACATATATAACATTTCAGGAGCTTACAGAAATACACAACAACATATATAACATGACAGGAGCTTAGAGAAATACACAGCAACATATATATGACAGCAGCTCAGAGAAATACACAGCAACATATATAATATGACAGAAGCTTAGAGAAACACACATGAACAAATATAATATGACAGGAGCTCAGAGAAACACGCAGGAACATACATAATTTGATAGGAGCTTAGAGAAATACACTGGTACATATTTTATTTGACAGGAACTTAGATAATACACAGGAACATATATAATTTGACAGGCCCTTAGAGAAATACACAACAAGATATATAACATAACAGGAGCCTAGAGAAATACACAGCAACATATAAATGACAGGAGCTAAGAGAAATACACAGCAACATATATAAAATATGACAGGAGCTTATAGAAACACACATGAACAAATATAATATGACAGGAGCTTAGAGAAACACACAGCAACATATATATGACAGGAGCTTAGAGAAATACACAGTAACATATATAATTTGACCGGCCCTAAGAGAAAAACACAACAACATATATAACATGACAGGAGCTTAGAGAAATACACAACAACATATATAACATGAAAGGAGCTTAGAAAAACACACAGCAACATATATATGACAGGAGCTTAGAGAAACACACAGCAACATACACATATATAACATATCATGACAGGAGCTTATAGATATGGAATGTATCTAGTAAGCCAGGTGCTAAAAGAAACACAGTTACATAATATGGTAGTATAGAAAGTACAGTTAATACTCACCACTGATGAAACTGTTTGCACCAGGAGCAAAGTGAATGTGATTTCTTTTCATCCTGTTTAGTCCCTGTAAATATCAGTGAAAACATGTGTTTTAAATGGAACATGAAGGGTATTTTTAAAAAATGTTACAACGATTTTCAATTATTGTTAATCACTACCTTCATGTGACTTGATATTGTCTACAATATAACATAAAATTTAAGGTTGTAGTTTGTATTTCTGATGCTGTTTTTGTCCCCCCCACAAAGAAACATTTCAACTTCATCTCTTGATTCAAAATACCACACTTCGCCGCATCTGCTACAGGGGACATTATAAACTACTGTGACAAGAGACAAGTTGCAATTTATACTTTTATTACAATGGTTTCTACCCAATGTCATTGGGAAATATTGATGAGTTTTTTCCATGATAGATTCTGTCAACTGTTATTGCTCCTTTTGACCAGTTACAAATTTTCATAAAAGAGAAAGGGTGATATTATTAGTCCTTATATAACCATTTCAAAACAAGGCATTATTCCTAATTATCTTTATGCCATTTAAAAAAGAGAATACTAAAGTTCCCGAACGTCATACAGTAAAAAAATATATATGTAAAAAGTGGAATTGGTATGGTATTAAGGTAAGCTTCAAACACATAATCATGAAAAAAAGAGTCACCAAATCACCTTAAAAATGAAGATAGTAATGGAAACCCCCCACCGTATCACCAACTGGATGATACATCCGATATATGATAATTAGTTACGTCACATGATAGTACACTACAGTAAGAGGATAAACATGGCGGACAAGAAAAAGCTATGGACGCGGTCTCTTAGTTCAGAATCAAAATTACATGCAAAGCAAAAAAGACAAGATACATTGCGGACTTATTCACAATCTAAACATGTCAGATTGTTGGACAGTATTTGGGTGGAATGGAATTGTCAGAATTGGTGAATGGACGTGTCTATACATGATGCTTTTTGCTTTTTTTTTATATATGGGTTTTACATCACATCAACATTATTTCAGTTATGTAGCGATGCCCGACTCTTAATGATGGAGGAAGACCCCAAGGTCAAGGTGAGTAGAACCATCGGCATTCCGTAAGTCAGTCGGGAGACTGCCTCTCTTGAAAATCCATATCCCTCTCAGGATTTGAACCCACGCGGAGAGGGGCCCATGTGATTTCAAGTTCTGTACTCTAACCACTAGGCCACGGAGGCCCCTATACATGATGCATTTGGGAAGCAACTTCATTTTTGATTTTGATAATGTATCCTATTTCGAGATGATTTTTGTCTCTTCTTTTTGTAAATTAAAACTTACTTATAAAGTAAATTATAAAGCCCATACACTCTGTTGTTGTTTTTTGTGTAAGTTCTACGTTGCAAACTGTGTGTTTTTCTGGCTTATTTGATGTAAATGCCTCAATCAGTACAACAGCATGTACTTAGTCTATGTCTGATTTCAGTGTGTATTGAAGTATCATGTGACCTGTTACCCGGTACTTATAGCTTGATGCTATTTAAAGATTCTGTCGTCTTGCCATCGTATTTGAATTTAAATTAAAAAGGCCCAAATTCATCTTATGTAATATTGGTTTCTCTGCTAAAATATCAAACAAACCTGTATTTCTTTATTTTCGTAAGTTCCAAACAATAATCATACCACATGAAGAAACTTAAATGGACTAATTCTACTGGACAATCAATACCTTTTTGTTAGGTGAGGGGTTTTAAATTCTTCTTATTTTTTCTTTTTTGCATTGCCATGCTCAGCAAATCATAGATGGTAGAAGATCCCCCACATTACTGACAGACAGACAGATTGACATGAAAACATCATGAAATATTCCCACCACTATGGTGTTTAACAACATATCAACAATTTTTCAGTTATGTTTCGGCTTTCCTGGATCCACCACTACTAGGCTAGGGCTCTGAAGTGACTTGCCAAAGGTCACTCCCACAAAACCAGAGGTGTTGGTGGGGCTCGAACCCAGGACCCCTGAGTTCTATGTCCACCATGGCAAGAAACATAAAAACTGCAGCAGCAAAAAGATAAGACACGGTAGGCTAGAAATAATAGTTACAAACTTCTGTGTAATCAATGAGGGAATACCTCTTGCTTTTCTTTAGATTTAAACTAACAATAGCATCTTCTCACTCGAAATACCCTGTCAACTTTAAGTAATCAAATACTTATGATAATTCTCTATAAAACTTGAAGTCAGTTTGATAATCAAGGCAGATGTTGTCTGCTACAAAACAATATATGAGTTAAAACTACAACAATCTCAGAGGAGAATGAGATATCTTTCTGCAAAGAACAATGGTAAAACACATACTGTCTTCTTTATCTTCTCCCAGGCCTCCATGTAGGTACCATGGATCACAATCGGGTAATCATCAGCACTTGTTATAGGCTGTAAGTCTAAGTCTTCTACCTACATAGTAAGGAGGAGTTGTGATTGGTACATACATTCAGTATTTACTAATAAACATATACACAACAATGGTGGTCAACAACACTTTTGTTATAGGCTGTAAGTCCAAGTCTTTTACCTACATAGTAAGGAGGAGTTGTGATTGATTCATACATTTAGTATTTACTAATAAACATATACACAACAACGGTCAACAACACTTTTGTTATAGGCTGTAAGTCTAAGTCTTAATTCTACCTACATAGGAAGGAGGAGTTGTGATTGGTGCATACATTTAGTATTTACTAATAAACATTTACACAACAACGGTCAACAACACTTTTGTTATAGGCTGTAAGTCTAAGTCTTAATTCTACCTACATAGGAAGGAGGAGTTGTGATTGGTGCATACATTTAGTATTTACTAATAAATCTTTACACAACAATGGTGGTCAACAACACTTTTGTTATAGGCTGTAAGTCCAAGTCTCCTACCTACATAGTAAGGAGAAGTTGTGTTTGGTACATACATTTAGTATTTACTAATAAGCATATACACAACAATGGTGGTCAACAACACTTTTGTTATAGGCTGTAAGTCCAAGTCTCCTACCTACATAGTAAGGAGAAGTTGTGTTTGGTACATACATTTAGTATTTACTAATAAGCATATACACAACAATGGTGGTCAACAACACTTTTGTTATAGGCTGTAAGTCCAAGTCTCCTACCTACATAGTAAGGAGAAGTTGTGTTTGGTACATACATTTAGTATTTACTAATAAGCATATACACAACAATGGTGGTCAACAACACTTTTGTTATAGGCTGTAAGTCCAAGTCTCCTACCTACATAGTAAGGAGAAGTTGTGTTTGGTACATACATTTAGTATTTACTAATAAGCATATACACAACAATGGGTGTCAACAACACTTTTGGTTTGAACACAGAGTTATGATATTGGTCCTCAATAGATTTACCTTAAAGTAAGCCTCAAAGACCCAGTCTGTAACATGGATGGAAAGGGATTGAAGGATATAATTGAAGACATCCCTTGGCTAATATTCTCTCTGATATTATATAAAGTCAATGGCATCCTTTTCATCTATTACCTCTGATCAATAATGTTCAAGTGGAAAGGTAGTCAGAGGCTTTGAAATATCAGAAACATGGATAGGTGCACTGGTCACTGAAATGTGACTAGAATACAGTTGAAAATAGTGTTAAACTCCAAATCAATACTCAATAACATACCCTTCATTTTGAAAAATATGTACATGTAGTTGGTCAGAATTTGCTTGGGGGCATTTGTTTGACAATCAGCATCTATTGGGAGCATGATAATTAAACAGTCTATTTTAATGTGAAATAAAACATGGGCTAAGACTGTATAAAGTTTGTGTGAAGACAAAATGTCACATTAGTCAAAATTAACTTAGTGTATGTGGCCATAAGGGCAAGATTTATTGTAATTTCTTTCCTCCCTTTTTGCCCGCTCAAATCCAAAACAAACGGTAATTTCCTTAAAATATACATCATGCCTTATTTTGGTGCTTATCTTTTTTCAGAGTGATAACTTGGGATATACCCAGGTATTGGAATACAATAATTGGTACCCTGGTAACTGGTATTGTGACAGAGAAAATGTGTGTCCAGCAATTGCTAAATAATCCATTATTGACAACCATTTATTACTTAAATGCAACCAACAAAAATACATGCCTTTTTAGGACCACACAATAAAGCATAATATTCCTCAAATGCTTCCGATCTACATGTCTCATCCTCGGAAGGTTTTTTTCCCTCCAGCTTTGGTCGTTTTGAGCCCACCTCTTCCACCAGTGGTTTCTTTATATCAACCTCGACACTACCACTCGGACCCGAATCTCCAGAATCATCTTTGTCAACACTCTTGTCTTGGACCTCACTATGACTTGTTGAAGGGATTTGTTCTTTAGCATCTGCCTTAGTAGGAGGCTTTGCGTCAGCTGGCTTGACTTTGTCTGGTTCATTGTCCTCTTTACTTCTTTTGTCCTTCTGTTCTTCCTTTCTTTTCCTGGTATTACTTTGTCCCTTGCCCTTATTCTGTTTGACAGGTTTTGTGTCAATTTTGGGGTCAAATGGAAGCCTGGACCCTACAAAGCAAATAAGATGATTCAGAAATGTTCATTATAATTCTGACTTACTGAGATGATCATCAACCTATTGCATGATTCAATAAAATCTACCCTTTTTTCCATGCTTTTATGAAATACAGTGACAATAGGATAAATTGCTAATGATGAGATTAAATTTTGTTCTCTAAATTTCAGCAGACAACTTTTAATTTTTATGTGAACATATTCAGACAGGGGGACTTCAGCAGACAACTTTTAATTTTTATGTGAACATATTCAGACAAGGTGAATCACATGACCAATGTTTACAATCCTATGTCCGAACAAGATGGCGGCGCCATTGGTATTTTCGCTTATTTCACCTACTTTTACCAATGATAACAATATTGTGTACACTGCATGAGTTTACAATCAACTTTCTGGTTCTGGTGGTATATTATAACCCATGCTTTGTAACAACATAATGTAACACTCAGCAAAATCGCAGTCGATGGGCGTTCACTTCCAAAACAATCGGGTCTTTGACTGCAATCTACTTTTAGGTATTGTGTAAAAAATCATTATACAAGATAAAAAGACAGTAATTTCTCATCATGAGCAATCTGAACTTTTGTGACAATTGTTTCTAAAGCCTTTTGTTGCATAGACAAGTTTATGTGGAGCAGAGGGTTATTTACAGATCATGTACAAGACTAAGAATTAATTGTTAATCTGTATAGGCAAACCTTTCAAAACTGTCGACAGAAGAAGACTAATTTTAAATAGAACAGGATCTTTAAGTGTTAGAGGTCTATACATATTTGGCATAAAGAGAAA
Organism: Cerastoderma edule; assembly: GCA_947846245.1. Classification (NCBI taxonomy): domain Eukaryota; kingdom Metazoa; phylum Mollusca; class Bivalvia; order Cardiida; family Cardiidae; genus Cerastoderma; species Cerastoderma edule. The sequence goes on from OX401404.1 coordinate 37,981,861, forward strand.
TGATCTGCTACACTATTTCCTCCTTTGACAAAATAAAATCATTAATATTTTGCTGCAAACATGTTTAAATGAGTAAAAAATGAAGTAAATGGTTGAAGAAAGTAAAGAAAACCAACCTAAATATCTATCCTTAGCTCCAAAGAAGTATCGTGGATGGATGACTCCATTGGCATCTCCAGGACTCAATATCACATTGTTTGAGGAGACAAAAAACTTGAGACCATCTGAAATAAGACAAGCAATTTCTCCTTTTCCCACAATGTTTTCCAGAATCGTTTGCAAAGTGGTTAAATGTCGTTATTGTTTGGTAATGGGTTGAGGCAAAAAAAATCATGTGGTTCAGGTAACAAAGGGGAAAAATAGGGTAGGAAGATAGGCTTTTTTTTTTATGTACATGTTCATGTACATGTATAGGTTTTTGTTAATTTTTTGTTTCCCATTATGCAACTGGTTTATAACACAGGACAACACAGAACAACAGACAGCCATTGACAAAAATAGTTCAGAGTGTGCTCTGGCCTAGGTGAATGAAAAATACACTCTGGCAATATAGAAAATGAATTCTTCACAATGTAAAGCTTTCAAATATCTTATGTTATATTTTTAGTTGACAACAACGGATTATAAATTGTCATTGGCCACAATAGCTTTTATAGCTTTGTGCAAAAAGTGTAAATCCAGATCAGCCAGTTCCTAAAGAAATCACCTGATCAGGATCTGCACTTTTTGCCATTCAGTTGCCAAACTTATAGCCAATATCCATGTGGTATATTAAATTTAATAGTAGAAATTGAGAAATGGACAGACTTTGAATATCAGACTTTTTCAGAGAGAGAAAGGGTTATATCAGCTGGTACAAAAGTCTGAACTGAATGTCTTATGTATTATTATGATTTGAAGAAAAGTGTCTTCTAAATGTTTGCGTTGATATCTATAGAATGGTATGACTATTATATATCATACTGCTAATGAACAGACTCAATTGAAACCTATCTTACTCATATAAACACATCTGTAGCAGATGACCTCGAATATTATAGAAAAACATTTTGACAAAAAAAAGAAACTGCTTGTAACAAAATTTCAAGTGCATTTTTGATAAAAAATTGCAGGGTCAACAGTGAAAAAGTAGCATCAATCAGGTTACCTGAACCACACATATTTTTTTTACCTTTTGGTTTGTATCAGCATTGTTAAAAATGTGTCATTAAAATAGCAATGATATTACTATTATAACAAAAAAAAAAAAAACATTCTAAGGGTCTACATAAATACTACAAATATTGTTTTCAAAACCACTTTTACAAAGGAAACATTGCTTATATGAACACCTTTTCCAATAGGCCTTTTCAGAAACTGTTGTTATCTTTTCTTGAATACTCTTAATCGGAGATACGAAACTTTCGGTAGCTTCCGGTTTAGACTTCCGGGTATTAAATGATAAAAGCTGACATTGAGTAACATAGATAAACTGCTGCGGGTATTTTAACAATGCCGTCGAAAGTCGTGTTTGTAAAAGCTACATTGGAAAGATTGTTGAGGAGGGGAAATATCAAAGTTTATCCTTACTTTATGTTTACTCTCTAGCGGACAATTTACCCCGTTTCCCGAGATAAAACACTGTATACCAACGCGGTTACAACGTTGCGATTCATTTTAGTAAGAAGAGTCGATCCTCTGCTAAAACATTAATTTAAGTATAGAATACGATGTAGATCTGTTTGATTATTGCCTTAACTTATAATAACATTATTTAAAATCCATTTTGCAATCTAACATTTTCAAATGATATTGTACCATGTAAATACAAACACAATGAATAGATGATATGATGCAAGCTGATCAAACCTACTAAATAAATGTTCCACTTATTTATGGGACATTCCATCAAATTATGTCCAATAAGAGTGACAAATAAAAGTTAACTTATAAGAGATTATGGAATTGATTTTATTCATATTTAATGATCGGACTTAAACAATAATTACACCTACCGAGTCAACATTAGATTCCTCTGATTTAAAACATGTCCATACCATTCACTCTACTTAAAATTACTGTTTCCAAGACCCTTCAAGCAGAACAGTTTACCCTAATCTGACTCTGCAACGCCAATCAAAATATGATTCCGTCATTATATTGCAACCAATGGCATGCCTCGAAGCAATAGAACACACAACTATGTGTCAACGAAACATGATGTGATGCGCGCCTGTGTATTTCGGCAAGCTTCAAAAGATACATATCTTTCACGTCGAGGGTTTTATTGCTTCTTTTATTGGTCAACTGCATAACGTAGGAAATAACATATACGATCTTTTTATACCCTCTATATTCGACCAAATACGCATCAACCCTTTATGAGTTAATTCCCTATGTTACTGAGTGTCAGGTTGTTTTGTTATGTACAAGGTTTATTCCCATTTTGTCTATAGTCTATTTTACCAATTTTCACACCATTTCAGACAGAAGTTCCATCTCACCTACACGAGAAAATTGGGTTGTTTTTGACACTAATTGAGTAGAAAATCAATCCAACCTATAATCACTTTTTCTATTGAGAGTTGGTGGGAAAGAAAAATATGTATAAAGTGTAGATCCAGATAAGAAAAAGACAATAAAATGCAAAAATCGATTATGACTCTAAAACTAAACTGAGATTTTTCTTATGTTGGTCTACACTATTTCTCGTAATATTCTTCTAACAAATTATGCAGATTCCGAATTATCTAAATCTTTTAAAGATATTTTAATCAATTAAAAATGAAATGAAAATATTTCTTTAAACTGTAGATCTTTTGGCAATTTAATCTGTAGACAACGTGGGAATTGAAACCTTTATGGGAAGTAGACTAAATGGGAAGTCTTAATGTAGAAAATTCATTTGCCTATGTACTATGTTTCATATTTGTTGAACCCGTATATCTTGATCTACAGACATGTATGTTTATTTTGTTCTGTTTTGCCCCAAATAGTTATGACTTTATGGTTCATGCGATGTAATACAGAATTACATTATGTAAAATGAGGCTTCTTTTAAGCAACGGAAAAAAAAAAAATCTTTGGACCACCCCTGGTCTTTGAAGTAAACTTTTAAACAGACTTAAGAGTCAGCTTCGGCAATAAGGGTTTATTTGGAACATTTCACTTTCTTTGTTGACGACTTTTTGCCTTGTAATTATATTGATAAATAGTTCAAAGATTTGCTAGAAAATTTTGTTTCTCTTACTTTGAACTTTAATTAATTGCGTAGTAATCTTATGATTAAATGTCTCTTATAATTGTTCTTTAACAAGAACGATTGTGTTTTTGTTTGAGTTTGTTTTGTAATTATATATCATTAAAATGATAATCTACACATTTGTAATCTCTTTTCAATTCAATGGATTGTTGCCAGTTTTCCTTCTTAATTATATTCAAAGGGTCAATTAACAAACTTTGGCTATCACAGGGATTAAGAGTCTTGATGCAAATTAACACCAATCTACCACGTTTGCACCATATGTTCTAGTCACACCCTTTATTGTTTAGCCGATCGAGAGATAGAGTAATTAACCATCGACAATCTGAGGTCCTTTAAGAATTTGAAAGATCTCCACAATCCTGTGTCCCTCGTTATTTAGTAAGCGTTATTTGAATGTAGTTTCAACAGGTGGAAAAAATGGACTGGGACTGTTTTCATAGCCCGTAATATTTGGATACGATATATCATCAAAGGTAGGCTGACAGAGAGCCTCATATAACAACTAATTCTCTATTTAAGGTACTTTATTTATACGACAAATTTCAATTTTAAGAAAAAAGTATATACTTATTGGAGAAACATAACCTCTACACATTATTGACAAAAGTGCTGATGTTTGTACTATCTTATTTAAAATCCGTAAATCGAATTTAATGCAAATTTGTATAAACATTCTAGAAATATGTGTTTCATTCATTCTTTCCTTCCATCAACCAGCCGATTAACACATTTTTGATCTGTCAAAGCATTTAATTCAGACAAAAACATAAACTTATTTGCCTTTTTTTTCCACACAGAATGTCATGTTTTAACTGAACTGCGGTGCGCTATTCGGGTCTCATTACATTCAATTTAATCTAATTTCCTTTTATAACAAGGCTTTGCAACAGCCAACAACAAATCATTCTGTTGATGTTTTCGTATGTAAATCTTTAATTTGGGTAATAAAGCTTATAAATTTCAAAATCCGATCAATTGCGATCGTTTTCTTTGCCTTTGCCCACATTCTTCTTTCGAAATTAATACCCGGAAGTGGAGGTATTCCGAATGTGGTCCGATTTTTCAAAGGGAGACAAACCACGTTTCTGAAAAGGCCTATAACATTTGCTAACTACCATAGATATCTTTATCCTGTCACCAATGCCGTTTAGGGACTTTGAACTAGGTGCTGTATAACATTTCTAATATGTGGCACTAACCATACATAACATGCAGTCGCATTATGAATCATGGGGTTATAAAATCCTATATTTGTCTTTCTCTGCTTGTTGACTGTTGCTTAATATTGGGTTTCCATTTTGTTCGCATTAATTGTGTGCTTGTTTTATCTTTATTATTTGTTTGTTTATAAGAATCCATCAAAATAACTGGATAAATAGAGAGCAGATTTCTGTAAGGGGTTTAAAGCTGTGTCAACAATTTTTCAGTTGTATAACGGCTCTCCTGGATGCACCTGTTCTAGGCTAGGGCCCGAAGTGACATGCCAAAGGTCAATCCCTCGAAACCAGAGGTGTCATTGGGGATCAAACCTGTCAACCCCAAGATCTAAGGCTGCCACTGGGCCAACTATGCCTTGTCCAATAACATTTCTGATTCACGACAAACAACTATTTATTCTCTCTATCTAAATGTTAACATTATTGCAGTTGTCATCATTAACATTCCTTTCTACATGGGCCATTACCCATTGCTTCAATAACATATTCTAAATTCCTACAGAAAAAACATCTACAAATAGATTGTGGTACATAAAGACTTGATTGTCACAAGTGATGACCCCTTGGCAGAATGTTGTCTTCTAAACTTAAAATGAAATAAATTGTTTACTTTAACTAAAGCATAATTATAAACTCAATCATCTTTAAGAATTCAGAGGAAATACTTATGTTTTGGGTCAAATGCCATTTTAAACACTTCTCATTCACAGTTGATTAATTTAGATTTCTTTGGTAGTCTACCAATACAAATTGCCTCGGCCAAGGTTCCTCCAATATGTAATATGAAGCTTAAGGTAGAAACAAATTCTGTCCTCGAAATACTTAGGTCATTATCGAGAACAAACGAAGTAATCCGACAAAAGAAGAACTTTCAAAATTGCAGATCATGTGTATTGTACCTTAAGACAAGATTAGAAAATGTGTTTTTATGTGTTATAGTCTGCTGTATAATCGATTCAACTGATCTGAAACAGGCAATTGTTACACCTTGCAAATGTTGCAAAACCTAAAGTCATACCTAAATCTCTTAAAACAGTGTAGCAAACAAATTTTCTCAATATTCGCATTTTGAGTCTTCTCTGGTCTAATTATTAGCCATTTGACTGCTGGTGACGAAAATAACACCTATATCAAGAAAAAGAACATGGCAATTTGAGCATGAACCTTGAATTTTTCTGCAAAATAAAACTTACTTTGTCAAAAAAAAATCTGTTAACATTTATCATATTTTACATTCTTGCCATAAAAAAAATCCTGAGGAATGAAATAATGAATGAGGTAATTCCCTGTGTACCTAAATAAAACAGGCTAAATATATTACCTTTAAGTGCTTTCTCTAAATCCAAATAAATCATTACTTCACAGCTTGGTCTCATACCTGAAATAAGTCAGCAATGATTTAACATGTATCTTAAGTTCAATTATATTGGAAAGTTTTGATTTGTTGAAAATATTTATCTAAAGCCCTGTTAAAAAACTTGTTAATTACTTTTCCCTTGCTGATGGAATTAAAAAAAACGAGCAAATTAAGAACAAAAACATCATAACACATTTGAATGACAATTCATATTAATTTATTAAACCATAGGGTAATGCTCTTTTATTTTTACACCCAATGATAGACTGTTTGATGAATCTTTCACATCTTCAAACTTTGGAACATGGAGAAATCATTCTCAATAATGTTATTGTAAATGTATTTCGTATTCAAATAGCAGAAATACTATTTCTTCAGATAAATACAACAACATATAGAGTATGCCAGATGCACAGGGAGAAATATCATAATAGACCTTTATTAACACTATATATACACAAGGGAAACAACTTCAAAGAGAAACCAGTTCTGACGTTCCGCGCTTATCAGTCCGTAAATTCTTTATACGATCGCTAGTCTGGCAATTGACCTTACGACAGACTTTGATTGACAGCTGCAACTGACCAATCAGCGAACACTTAGGTTGCTATCCGCCATTTTCTCCGACACGCTGTGCGACTCCGTCAACACATAGCACTATTGTGCTGTGGTTTTTCTTCGTCAATACTGCTTAAGATATTGTTTTAGTACTTATTATAGAGAAATTATGTATAAGGAGAGACTTGTGAGTGAATTAGAGTTTATCCCGTTTCCAAAATATGTCACATATATTGTGAAATGACTGAGATTTACACGCAATTAGTAAATATATGCAAACAGTTAATCTATAAAACGATGAAAAGAATAGAATTATGAACTATAATTTTCTTTCTTTTTTTCTTTCACATGTTAGTAAATTTTTATTTTTGTCTTTTATCTTCGTTTGAAAATGAAAAATTATTGTTTTTAAAAAACGGAATTGACACATAATGACGAATGTTATTAGTTGCATTTGATATTGAATAAAATGTTAACTAAAAATACAATATTGATCGATAATGTTGTGAGAGGACATGGTTTCCAGTTGGAAATATACAAATTCTTCAAATTGGATTTTAATTAATTGATTTTGTTTTTAAATGGACCCTAAGAGCACCTTAAACAATTAATTAACTTTCTTATTATAGCCCATCAATCCATCTACCTGTAATGATCGATGTATCATATCCAAATTTAAAAGCTATTAAAAACAAAACAAATCCATAGCTCCTTGTTGCAACTTTATCCGAATACCTTTAAGAATCTAATGTTGCTGTAATATGTTGTAAAACACTCTCTTGGTAGACAGTGGTTGATTACAAAGACCGCCGATCGACTAAACAATAAAGCGTTTGTGACTTGACCATAAAGTGCAATTGTGTCAGATTGATGTTAGTAAGCGTCGAAACCCTTAATCCTTTTTAACAATCGAGGTTTGTTAACTCTTTACCAAATAATAACTACATTTGCCTACTTTGTTACAGACAACTAGTGAAAATATTGTGGGACAAGGAGAAATTGCTCTTAACGAGCAAGTTATCTTTTTCCAACAATATCATCTGCCCTATCAGAAAAGTATTAATTCATCATCTTCATTTAAATGACGTCTGCAAACTCTTTAAATTTTGAACAATTGAAAATATTTCGTTTGGTAAAATGACCCTTAGTTTGTAATCAAGTAGCAAAACCGACAATCATCCATTGAGTAGCATACAAAAGATTATGTTCGCAAGTCTTGATTATTAACTTATTTGACAACAAAATAGTGATTGTTCCTATCAGCAATTGTTTAACACCATAATCTCAAAATGACCAACACTATTATACCATTTTCAACATGACAAAATTGGCAGGTCTGCGTTTTGAATCATTCAGGATATACGCCGATTTAGTAAAATAAATATTTAAACTGTTTAAGAATCAAAATGAGATAATTTTGTTCGTAACCTGCAAATACTGCAAATTTGAAGTAGTATGAAATACGGTCATTTTGAAGGTCCGGTCAAACCAGTGCCGATTGGACCAATGTCGTTCGGATCCGAGTCTGATCGGTCTTTGGACGGATCGTGTTTGTTGCTGATCGGACCCCACACTGCTGGGGTAAATCACTCCCCCAACGCCAAAGAGATATATAACAGAGCTGTTATAAATGTCTCTACTATTGCTCAAAATATACCATCTTCTTTACAAATTGTCATGCTATGTACATATTATCCAGCAATAAAGGCAGGTGCTTATTTTGTAAGAATATTTCCAATTTCAAATAAGAATATCCGAAATCATCGGCAATGTCAAACAGTGATCCTAGTTTGTGCATTAACGCTACATCACTCAGAATGTCGGAGAAAATTAGAGTGACCTCCCCTATTTACGGTGGGCGTGGTTAACTGCTCTGTGTCATAAGGTCAATTCTCTATATGTCCCGCATAGCCAAATATTTCTGCGTCCAACGATACCTCTCTCAACAAGATCGGTCCTGTCAATCCGGAGAAATCTGCGACGACACGCGATATTTTTTTCGAATTTGGCTCATTGGGAATAGATCGTTGAGAATAAAACTCTTCTAAACTCTCTTTGATGATTCCCCTGACGTCCACTGAATTTGTTCAATGTTAAAAATTTGAGTTGTGACAGCTTGGTAAGCAAATTTTGAATATTGTCATACTTTACACATTAAAGCTCTTTGGTTTCTCACAATCTAACAAGTACCTTTACGCATCGGACTTGTTCTTAATATGATGGTTTTTTTGCGAAATAAGGGTGTGACATGTAATTCTCAATCAAGCATGTCTGTTTGTTTACAATTTAAACCCTCACATAATATGCGCCTCAGGCGTTGTTTGACAAGGGGATAACAATTAATGGATTAATTATGCGATTCTGTAGGTAAAGTTTGGTGAGTAAAATGTCATATCCGTCTATTGTCCGGACAGATTTTTTCATCAAACCTCAACTTGACTTGCAATTGGTCCAGTACAACCGAAATTAATCCAAAACCGACAAAACATGCATTTTCCTGATCCCTGGCCATTAGTCCAGATAACTGGTCTCGAAGGCTTTTGCTATTTTGACTGACGCCTTCGAGTCCAGAGTCAACC